>VXBZ01011047.1:41563-189042 GCA_013399135.1 Heliornis fulica | reverse complement strand
TCCTCCTCCTCTGCGGGGCTCCTCTTCTCACTCCAAAATACTAAAAGGTGAACAGGCAGATCAGACACAAGCGTTCGGCTCGCGGTGGGGGACAGGCGGGGGAGGGGAACCACACAAACAATTATCATTCATTTAGAAATTAAATCAGAAACCCACCCCAGACCTCCAAGCCTTCCCGATGCCGAGCGGACGCGGATTGCGAGGACTGGTGCTAAGACACAGGACCTGATAACAGCTAATTGAAAGGTTAATCTACATAGGCTGTGACAGAAGAGGTCCCTCCCCACTTTTTTATCTGCTGTTGGCAAGTGGGAAATTGAGCTCCCCCCACCTTTTCCCTCAAAAAAAAAAAAAANAAAGAAAAAAAAAAAAAAGAGGGGGGGGGGGTGTGAGAAAGGAGAAAATGCAATAAAGTTTGGGGGGAGGCGCGTGCCCGCGGCAGGCTTGGGGCTGAGGGACGGGGTGCGCGGGTGGTCGTTGCGGAGCGCCTTGGGCGGGAAGACGGCCTGATGAGAAGCGGTCACCACCGCCGCCGGCTCGGGCCTCACGTTCCCCTCGGGGGTTTGGGTTTGCGCCCCATCCGGGGCGATTTATGGTGTCTCCATGGAGGCACCACCACAGGCAGGCTCTGGCAAATCCTTTCTAAGGGCTTGAACAGTTCGTCCGTCCAGAGCAAGACGGCTGTGTTTGAGGCAACCATAATTAGTCTGAGGGAGGGTGAACAAATTACAGATGTTGTCCTCCCATTGAGTTTGTTGTAAATGTAGCAAGATGTTCTGAGGAATATGTTTTAAAAGACAAGGTGATAACACATACGGGTTTAAAATTCATTTAAACATTTTCCTCATGCTGTCTTGAGTCATGCTACCAAAGGCTGCTCACCACCATGTCAAAGTTTTAAGTCACGATGGTTTCATCAGCTATGGCTAGCAAATTCCACTCTTCACCAAAGTGTAGCATGACAAAATAACGTAGGGTATATACTGGAAAAAGGAGGAAAAGTAAGCTCCAATTACACATCCCCCATCTTCCCAAAGTTGAAAGGTGTCACCATCTCAGAGGTCTCCTAGACATCTTCTTTGCCATGTCTTGTGGGTGATGTCTTGTGTTAAATGCCTGTCAGTAAAGTTTTCTAAAATTGATACCTAGCCCTGAGGAAGAAAAGCTTAAATAAAAAAAAAATAAATCTCATTTCAGAGTGGGTGGAAAATTACCTTCTACGGTAAATTAGGAATGGCTTTCCTAGAACGTGTATTGTATGTAGACCAGCAAGCAAAGTTTCCATAATAAAATACTAAGCATTAAGGTTTAGTGCAACTTTTTCAGAGTCAATTGCTGAAGATATGGTATAAGGAAGCGCTTTGGTGATGTTTTAGAGCACTATAAAATTGAATGACCTACTTACAGAAAGCTACTGAGTGAAAATAATATTTCAGCATGTATCTATCATACCGTAACTGTTGACTGAGGTTTTAGTCTTTTAACTGCCAGATGCAGCCTTTTAAACATAGAACGGGAAGTTGAAATGTGAAGTGACCTAATATTTGTTGGAGAATCCTTCCAGGTTCAGGACTTGGCTGCAACTGAAATAGTTTGTAAATTATTTGAAACAATATAAATCATTATAGAACAATTTATAGCAGAGAGTCGCATTTGCAACAGTATTCTAAATGTTGTATCAGCATTTCAATCAAACTCTTTTTTTGTTTTTTTTTCCCCCAGGAAATTTACAACTCTGTCAGTGGCAAAACAGAAAAATAATCTTTTAAAACTGAAACTTGGCATGGCCACATCCCAGCTCAGGAAACAAAACACTGGAGAAAACTTGACAATCTGTTTGGCCATTTTGAAATTACAAGTGGGTAAAAGCGTAAGTAATAGCACAGAGAAAAATCATAAAAGTCTCTGGTTTAAATACTTTCATTCCTTCTTCTTAATTAATTTCCTAAAAATAAATTTTATAGGACAATTTGTCATTGGGTTTTGTGTTTCAGCTTTTAACATATTCAAGAACCTTTTGTTTGAAGAGAAACTTCTATGGATCTTGACATTTACAGGTGTACCTAACACTATGTAAATTGTGAAGTTAAGCACATGAACCTCTTTATACATGAGTCATCCTCCAGTGAACTTAGATCCACTGTCACTGTCAATTATACTATTTCCCAAAATATTGACTTCAAAAGTATTGCATCGTGTGAATTTAGGGCAATTTGTTCAATTTGAAACAATGCACGTTACACAGACAAGCCAAAAGTACCTGAAACACTTCAGATCTAATTGAATAACTAATATGTCACTTGCATTTTGGTTTGTGATCTAGATGAGAAAAGTTTCTGGCTTATTTTATGAAAATAGATAAATAAAACAACATTAAAGATTTTAATGGAAAAGTTATATGTCCATGAAGGAAGCAAGTGTAAGCAATAAAATTCAAACTTTAACATGTCTTCTACTGTTAGACTTTGGGGTTTATGCTCTCCAGTAGCCACTACTGATGATGTACAGCAGTTAATGCCCCTGAGCAGTAACAGGTGCCTGGACACCTACACATTGAATACACACATTCCATCTGCCAAAAAGCTGCCTCTGGTATTAAAAAGAAAACTCCATCTAAAATCAAAGCCACTCTCATCTGCTTTCACACTGTTCCTTTAATTTCTTTGCTTTGATTATATTTTAAATATCTTTATTTAAAGGATATTTCACCCCCAATGGAAAAATATATGTGATTGCACATCTACATCGTAGTGTATGTAATAAGCATAGCATTCTCTCCAAAAGTCCTAAGGACTTGCAAAGGCATGCAAAGTTGCTGGGTTTGGATCACAAGTGAGAGAAAGCAAGAAGTTAAGGGCTGAACATGGTGTGAGTTAAATCCAGTTCCCAAAAATCAAAATCTTAAAATGGCTATATGTATAGCAGTGGTGTAAGACATGCTGGAGACTGCCACTTAAATGAAGCCCAGCCATATGCAGACCAAATTCATCATGAAAAAGAGCATTAAATTAAAGTTTGAACACTCATTTGAAATCAGTGAGAAAATTCTTGTGCATTAAATTACTGCCATATATAAGAATGAAATTTCACTGTGAGAGCTTTAATCGCTGATGCAGTTTTGTTGGAACTATTTGGGCTGTTTCTTATGTAGAAACAATTCTATAGTTGTCTATCTTGATATGGTGACAGATCCCTATTTATCTTCGAAGCTTGAAGAGGGTGAAGTCTTGACCCCCATCAAAGTCTAGCAAAATTTCCTGTCTTCAACAAGGCCAGGATTTCACTTAGTTATTACCATACTTAACCACATGTATGACTGCGATCACCTGGAAATTGCCTTCTTGGGCATATGCTGTTGAAAGAAGTGACCCTGGGGAGGAGAGTCATCTTTAGTGTGGTGAGTTTCTTCCTATCTCCCAAAATCATCCTGAGCACGTCCCTGACGATCAGCTGAATGTGTATCTTTACCTATACAACCTCCTCTGCTTAGTTTACCTGTCATGGGTTCAGCAGCTTCCCTGGAGCCCTAACCTTCAACCTCATATTCCTTCTGGATTAAAACAGCTTTCCTTCTTTCATTTATTCTTTTATTTAACAGCCTTTTATATTGTAATTTAATCTGAAAGCTGAATCCATGTAACTAAGTCTACCCCTCTGAATACAAACAGAACATTTCTTGGTTTATGTATGAGGATATGCACTGCTGCACACCACAGAGCATCACTGCCCAATTTAAGCACTATTAATAAACACTCATAGATTATATTAATATATACGTGCATATATTTATGCATAAATAAGGTGAACAACCTGTGGGCGTATTTTCTGATCATTTGCTGTCTCATCTACTACATTTAATAAAATTGAATAATAATGTAAGATAGCCTCCTGCTGCCATTTTACGGATTTGGGGACGTTTTAATTCCAGAAACTAACATTATAAGGTAAATGCTGTAACGGTCTCAACTCAGGAGTTGTAATTGGCATAACCACATAATGTGGAAATAAGTGTTTGTGGCAGATCAGCTGTCATTGCACAGGGATGGAGACAGAGACTTTTTATAATAAATCCCACATGTTCCATTCTACTCAGGCAAATATACCACACTGCTATACCAAAGTACTTTAGAATCCTTAATTAATTAGTTCCTATAAGAGCTCTGATAGATGAACGTGGTTTGTTTTTTTTTTTTTTTTGTTCCTCAACTAGAGACACAAAGAATAGAGCAAAGTGGTTGGAAGAGAATGCCAGCTTAAAAAAACCAAACAACTGGCCAGGTGGGTTCCAAGGACCCTGCTCTTGCTACAGGAGATTCAGTTAAGGGTTAGCTGTACTAGTCATGGAGAAGAAACTAGCAGCCTGTTAACACATATTTGAAACCTTAGCAGGAGCAGATCATCTTGGTACATTAACTGTCATGTTAAAGAGGTGGTGGGATGACCAGAATTTAGGAATCCAGTGGAAAAGGCTAAAGACAAAGCAGAAAAAAACCCAGGTAGCTCTTATACATTATAGTGTCCTATAAGATGGTGTGTTTCTTATACACAATATCGTACAATACTGCAAACAGAGGTTCTATTTATACACAGAGGATAAAGGATTAGTGAGTGATTAATAGATATTTTAATAAATGATAATGAATTGTTACAAGTCCAATGGGTCAAAAGGGTTTTTTTTATAAAATAGCTCACCATCTGAAACACCCTACTGATGTATTTAAACTCTGTACGATCTGCATAGAAACACCTTCTCATCTTGTGTTAAACCTCACAAATGGAATCTTAATATAATGTGTGACTCAAAACAAAATTGGTAAGGAAAAAAGGATTAACACCTAGGCTCCACAGTAAATTGACAGTTATAGATATACTAGATGTAAGTTTCTGCCTTTGCCATATAAAATGCACTGATATGGCAGGAAGCATTTTACTGCTGTGTGCAGGAATAGTGTTTTCTAGGCTAGTCCCATGAGGAAGGCCTGTGGTATTGCAGGACTATATCAGCCAGCACCACTGAACTTGATGCAGCTTTGGGTTTTTATACACATTTACGGTAATACTTTGTGAGGGCAGCTGATGAGATGGATGGAACTGAAAATGAGTAAAGATCAGTTTGCTCAGAGCTAGTGAAAGCTTCCATAGGAGGGGCTGCTCAGGTCCTTCTCCCTACCTTTCTGCTGCGGATTAGTTAGTCCAGGGGCAAGCGGAGGATGGTAGTGTTTGCAGGAGCCATTTTAACACCTCAGCTTGTCTTTTCGAGCTTTAAAGTAATTAACTCTCAAATCATTATCAGTTGACTTTGTGCACAGGTTTAGGTTTCCCTCCTGCTGTTCCCTTTGGGGATATAGGGTTGCCACTTTACAAGAGGGGGGGGCATTCATTTTAGAGTTCACACAAAATCCCTTTCACAGCTTCCCAACAGCTTTTTGTGATCTCTAAACTGCTGGAATACTCTCTCTCTCTCTGTCTGTTTTAATGAACATTACTTGTATAACTTTCTCCAGATCCAACTGGACAAGAAGAGAGGGAAAAAAAAATCCTCTCCAAAAAGCCTGGCATCACACTTGCTGAGCCCTTCAGATGAAAAGAAGGCCATCCTCAGTACTTAGAAGCCAATAAAAGAGACTGCAAAGGCAGTTTTGCTGAATAAGGTTACTTTGAGCCTCTAAAGGATCCTGACAGTCCTTAATGCAACTGAATGAATCCTTACAAGTTCCAACTGTGATGTGGGTGTACTACATTCTAGTTCAGTTTTAGCCAGGGGAAAATTTCCAGACTTGAAGTTGCTGGCAGTCTTTATTGGTCAAACATCACCAAGAAACATGGAGAAAAGGGGTGAGGAGAAATCTTGACCATATTTTTATTAATCCCATTCTCATCCAGTTTCTACTATATTTTTAAAAATCCTATTAATAAGCTGAAGAAATGGAAATGATTGGAGAGGCTGCTATCAGCCACATAATTTGGAGACTATTCTGACACCACCCAACCCTTCATGTACAACAGCAGTAGACAAGCAGCCAGAACAGTAAGAAATATGACTGAAAGGCACACCCACCACGATTGAGACCCAACCAACAGTGAGAACCCTCACTTACTGCAGAGCTGGTTGGAGCACTTCCCCTTTCAACTTCTGCTCAGCATCTCAGGCACACCCACATTCTCATAGAGGATGGGAGTTTGGAAAATAACCCGTATGACAAACCAGCTCCAAAATTGCTGAGCCCAAGCTTAGAATTGCCTTAGGTCTGTTCTGTATGATTGAAAATTGAGCAACCTCCACTCTGGTCTTTTCCTTTTGCAGCTACAACCAAGTGGAATTTGGCAGGTCTCAAGACCAAACTGCTATCTCCAGCTGGAGTTTTAGCTAGGTCTGTATGATGTTTTCTTTACTTTCTTTGTTGGCAGCATTAGTTTTGAGTTTCTCTTGCTAAATAAAGCTCTGACTGCACAAACAATTTATTTCAGTCACTTCCCATAGTTGCTGGTACTGGAGCAACTCTACCTCTGTTAGCTAGACTAGGAGGCCTGTCAGAGTCAGGTGGCAATATACCACATCATTTCAAATACCTTTCAGAAACCTTTAGATTTGCTCAACACTCCTTTAAAAATAGCCAGTGGCTTGCTTGTATGAGGGCTTCCAACCTGACTTACTCTGGTTGTTAAATTATTGTCACGCACAGTAGGATTTTGTATTAAATATCCTTTGGGAAGGAAAATCTGAGAGAAAAGGGATTTGGGGGCAGGAGGGACTTGTTTTTCTTTGTCAGGTAATATGAGAATGTGAACGACTGTAGTAGCTGGGAAGAACTAAGGTAATAATATAGTGGTGCTGGAAACACGACGTGTCTTCTTCATACACATTGAACTACACAAACTGTCTCCTCAGTGGTACATAGGATAAGTAGCTGATGATTTATCAAGATGCCAGGGAAGGAGCTGCAGTATCCAGCATAATGAAGCCCTTCTCTCAGCTGATGGCAAGACCTGGGCAAGCAGGGAGACTGTCAGAATTGTTTCCTTAGCATTGGCCAGACCCCCCCTGTTATCCTGATATTATTCCCCATTGTTATTTGATATCCCACAGTGCCAGCTAAGTCAGGAGTTGTCACACTCCTCACTGGTGCAGCAGGATACAAAATAGCTGGGGGTGGGGAGGAAGACTGGAATAGTTGGGAGGTGGAAGGGAAAAGGCCTTTTTTTTTTGTGAAAACAGTAGCACCAGCTGCATCCTGCAAGTCGCTAAATTAGCCACTCAGTTGTTTTTCTTTTAATTTTTGTGTGAATTCAAGAATAGGTTGTGGATGTCTTGGCAACTCATGAATGAGGCTCTTTATGAAAGAATTCACCTTGCAGAGGGGCTGCTGTCAGATGCACAAGCCTCTTTCCATTAATTAAGCTGCAGAACATCCCCTCTGTTTTTTTTCCTCAATCCCTCTCAACGGCTGGATAACCAGACCCCATGTCTTTCCATAACATCCACCGCTGTCTCTCTTGCCCCTCACATTATTTCATCCATTCTGTTAATTCTGGGCTGACAGATTTTATTTTTTTTTAAACAGAGTTTATTGCTGCTAAGTGAGATATCATGCTGCCTGAGCTAAAACCTAAGATGAATATTCTGCCCCACTGCAACCAGTAACATTCCCTGTGCATTATTTTCAGCAGAAAGGTGGCCTAAGAGCAAAGTTGGATATTTTCAAAAGCTCAGCTGGGAATTAATCAACTCTTTTTGTCTTTCAACAGGAGCTGGGTGCTTGCATCCAGTGAGTCATCCCCTGATTTGTCACTGGTTTACACACACGCAGTCCCATGGAAGGTGCAGAGAATTTTCAGACATCCTAGCAATGACCTGTCATTAAAAGTGTATAAGGTGACATGTATCAGTTTTGGGAGTGATTACACATGTAATTATGCCTGTAGAGAGAGTCTGGGGAGAGAGAACTGCAATCAATCCTGACCCAGCTTTGCTGTGGTCTGAACAAGATATGTAGCTACAATTGAATAGTCTTGAAGTTTTTAGTGGGAATACTCATGTGTGTATTTATGAAGTTATACACCTGCTTCAGGGAATAATCTCAAATTATTTAAAGCCAATGAAAGGTTTCTATTGACTGATTAACTCCCTGTCATACCTTAAGCGTTTGTATGTTCAGGCTTAATTTTGTACAGCTGATGTAAAATCCCAGTCATTAAGAGTAGAAAAACACAGTGTATGGTATTAATAACAGTTTTTTTAAATGATCTGTTCATTTTCCTTCACTTCCAGGTAGTGATGAACACTAATTTCCTGCAAATGAAGCAATCTTAAGTAGAGTGCACAAAATAATTAATCTTTGGAAACTCTGGACTAAATTAAAATAATTTAATGTTAAATAAAGATCTCATCTGCTTTTTTTTGGGAAGCAAGGGATATATAAAAGATTCAAAGAGAAAGAAATTACTAAACTATCTAACAGGAAAGGAATCTACAAATGTATGAAATAAATTCCTACATTACATCATAAAAATAACTTTCTCACAAATGCTGTCATTGCGACTGTCAAGAAACATAGGAGACCATTCAATTAGTAGTAAAACTGAGTAAGAAAATGAGAAATTATTTATATTGGAAATAGGTATTTTCTAGTTTGTGGGCATGGTGGCATTTTAGGGGGGATTTATTAAACTGCAGGTTTTCCCTGTAGTATAATACAGGGATATTATAATGCAGTATATTAAGAATTGGATGTGGTAGAATTTAAAATACCATTTAAATAGTAAACTGATGGAGGTAGAATCATCACAAAAAAAAAATAAAAGAGTATTCTCCATAAACTCATCACATGATTTATTAGCAAAAGTTGACTTTTAATCCAATAACATAATTTGGTTAATATCTAAACATAAAGATAGATGAATATTTATCTATAAATGGATAACCTTCAGGAATATAAGAAAAATAATTCCAAGAAAAGTAAATGTGAACTTGTTTGGTTGTTTATCCCTGCTCACTTCAGAGGGGTTGGAGTTCCAACCCTATGATTCTATGACCTCTGAAAACCACGTCCTTAATTTTTGTACCTGCATGTAGCCATTTCAGGAAAGACAGTGAATAAGCTCTTTTAATTTACATTCTGCAGAGAGAATCTGTAAAAAAAAAATAAATCATTATCTGTAAAATAGCAGTGGCATTCTCACAGAACTATTATAGAAAGTAACATGATTTTCCTAAAAAAACAGAGGAACTTCCAGTAGAGCATTTCTTGTTTACATCCCTTTGCCTGCTCAGCCTACATGTCCTTTGTTTGTTTCAGAGTTTAATTTGGCCTTATTTTTTTAATCTTTCCTTGCCTTCAAACCCACGTCTATCCAGACCAAATAGTCTAATGTAAAATAGTATGCCTGAAGAAATTAAATACAATAGTGGGCAGCAGAAAAATCTCTTTTAAGATTTAAATATGTGATGCTGTCTCCATTCTTGCTGAAAGTTCCTTGCTGCAGTTTTCTTGTTTGTTAAATCGGAAAAGTACTAACCTGTCTCTTGGTGAAGGAGACTTGGAGCTCAGAAACCCTCCTGTCTGTATAAATGCTGGGCATTATTAGAGAGAACATGTTCAGCTTGGCAGGGGGGGGGGTCTGAATACAGTGATGAACCCACTCAATTTCAGTTGCCGCATATGAGGTTTTTTCCTATTACAACAATTAACCTCTTAGAAAAGAATTAGCACTGAGTTTACATGTTGACTCTATAGACATTGGATAATTGCTTTTAAAAATCATCTATATCCAGGAAATTACATTTCTCCTTTTGCTTCTAAAATTAAAAACTTCTGACTTCCCAGCTGGTAACACAAGCAATCAGAATTGTGTCTCTTGAGTGCAGTTGCATGACACACATGAACAACAATCTCATTTAATAAAGAATTAACCCACAGCCAGCCAAGTTAACTGGCTCCAATTCCTGCCACAAAGACCATCTGAACAGAGCACGGCAGTTCCCACCTTGCATAGGTAGCAATGTGCTGGGCAAGTAAAAACAAACCTTCTTGCAGCCCTGCCCTGACAAAACTCTCTGACAGAAGGAATACAGAATTTCGAACACTACAACACACGGAAACTTGGAATCTCTGGCTTTGTTTTCTGACTTTCTTCAGACTTCCTATCAGTAGGTCACTTAACCTCCCAGACTTTCATCTTCTCTTCCACCATCTAGGGACAGTAATATCTCCTTTGACTGTCTTTTTAATTAAGAGTAAAAATAAAGGGACATTACCTGTCCCTTGCCCCCCTCCCCAGTCTCAGCTAAGACATCCAGACAGTACTACAATTCTAATCAGTAACAGCATTAACCACCATTTAAACAGAAGGGCCTACCTCAATATGGAATTTCCTTGATTTTATCTAGTTAAATTTATCTTTGTAATTTTTCCTTATTTTTTTTCTTCTTTTTAGAGAAGGTACAAGGAAATGAGTTACCTGTTTGTTTTGGGTTGATGATTTAATTCTTTAAATGCTCTAAGTACAGGGCCATAGAAAGGAAGCAGAGAACATAGACCCAAATGTGAAAAAGCTGGCAAATGTAACTTCTTTCAGCAGGATCACTACCTAAAATGTGTTCTTTAGAGCTCAGATTTAAAGACGACCTGCAAATGAAAGCCCAGAATAAATGTGTAAATTAGTTCGGTATGTTCTCAATGAGCAGTTCTGAAGTGACCTACGTGGAAGTTCCCTCAATTACTCCCTCGTATTTAATAGGCTAAACAACTTGCTGTTTCAGGTGTTTTTTCTTGATGTTCAGCCTAAACCTTTTTCCACTGGGTTATAAGCCATTGAAATCCAAATATAGTCCTAAACCAGTTCTCCCTTATTATTGTTTACTGCAAATTATTATCTTGGGTAAGCAGTTGCCATATTCCTTGCCAGGAATCAATTAAGCAACCTGAAGCCACTTATCTTTCTGTTTTGAAATACTTTTTAGCTGAAAGATTCAAATGAACACCACCATGTTCAGCTGTGCTAGAGACTGTCATGCAGAGGGTTTTATGCTACAAACTCCAGGCTGGAGAAAGGTTATTCATACATTCAGAAAACTTTGCTGGCATATGTACATGTTTGTATTTGAAATTTCTAGATTGACTATCCTTCAAATCCAATTGCCTTCTCTTGGGACAGGAACATGAACCTTTATTTCTCTTAGATGTAAGAACTGACACCACTGTGATCTCCATCATGATTCTAGCCATACTAAAGGTGCTGCTCTTTGCAGGCAGGACCAACTACTTGAGTTAAGTGACTGCAAGTTGACCTTGGGGGTGCTGCAAGTGTGTGTGATTACATGATCCAGGTGGATTTAAATAACAGTTGATTTCAGCAGCATCTTACATTTTTCAACACAGTGTTATGAACTGTTGAGGCTTAGTACAGGAGTTAATTTTTTTAGATCAAAAGATGTGACAGGCCACAAAATGGGCAGTGAGGAAATAAACCCAGACATAATACACACCAAAAAGCACCATTACCTACCAGGTTTCCTTGATAAAGGTGTCTGCAGCATAAGTCCACAAAATTGACAGTCCAAACTGCACATTTACTTCGAGAAAGACAGACATCTGCCAGGGACAAAAGTCTGTCATCTTGCATGACAAATTGCAATGAAGCATAGCAATCATTGCAAGTTCAGCAAAAAGGAAGGCTGTGTATGATGTACTGCTCAATCTGGAAACATCAGGAGGACTGAACTGAGAAAGGTGGAGCTGGAAGGTTCCCCAGGGCTTGTGCCTCCAGCTTGTGTTTCTGCTTCTGCTATAT
Source organism: Heliornis fulica (assembly GCA_013399135.1). NCBI lineage: Eukaryota > Metazoa > Chordata > Aves > Gruiformes > Heliornithidae > Heliornis > Heliornis fulica. The sequence continues at coordinate 177,252 of VXBZ01011047.1, read as the reverse complement.
AGTCTCCAGCTGATATGCTGGGCAGGTAGCCTGTTAACTGTTCTAGTTACAAGGTTTCTCTGGTACTTTGGAAGCCTTACTGCTGTATTTAAGAAGGCAGAATTATTATCTCCTATTGCTATAAAGATCTAAAACCTCCAAAAGGCTGAAGTTCTCAGAACCACATGTTTAATTTTACAATCCCTAATGAGGGAGAATCTGGAACTCAGGAGGCCCTCAGTCCAGTGTTTACTGGGGCCATACTGGGGCTACCGTATGGCCACGCTGAGGGTGACTGGGGCCTTAGCAAGGTCATGCTGAGACCACGCCTGGGGTTGCTGGGGCCATGGTGCCTTATGGGCATCATACTGGGGCTGTCCCAGCGGTGAGCAGGGCCATACTGCCATTGCATTCTGTCCATACTGGGACTGAATGGTGTCATACTGGAGCTAGACTGGGGGTGAGGGGTGTTATTGGGACCATACTGGGATCCTGCCAAAGCCATGCTGGGGGCCACTGGGGTTACTGGAGCCATACTGGAGTAGACTGGCATTACTGGGGCCAAACTCAGATCACATTAGGGCCATGCTTTGGGTGGCAGGGATTACTGAGATTCTACTGGGGCCATAGTGGGCTCAAATTTGGGCCATTCTGTGGGCTGGCTAGAGTTACTGGGGCCCTCCTGGGGTCATACTGGTGCTGTACTGGGGTGACTGGGGCCATCCCAGGATCACACTGGGGTTGTACCAGGGCTGTACATGGGTTACTGGGTCTGACTGGGGTTACTGGGGTTGTTCTGGGATCACAGTGTCTCTGAATCTTGCCAATTCAGAGACAAATTTAAGCACTTGTGACAGAGATGGATGAGTTACATCCATTCATGGAAAGAAAAACAACTTTTATGATCATGCAATTGAATTGTTTCTAATTAATTCATGATCTATATTTCATACTGCTGAAGCAGGGTTGGAGACGCACTAGAAAAAAAAATCCTTCATGTGGCACATCCTGATAGTGTCAAGGGTGCTGGGTCACTGAACATTAATGAGTTATTATTAACAAGTTTTAACTTGAGCTTGTAACTCATATCTTAATTTCATTCTCTTGTTCCCGGACACACCAAAGGAGTTGACAAGACAGCATCAGGGACCAGTGAGGGTCAACTGCCCCCTGTGGCCCAGGAGCTGAGAGATTTCCCCAGGCTGACAGCAAGGGAGCAGGACAGAGCTGACCCTGAGATCAGGGCCAGGTTTAACCAAAAGTCAAGCTCACCAGGCAAGTTTGTGGTGACAAGGCTGGTCCAAGGTCAAGCCAGGCGGTCAATCCCAAAGTCAGAATCTGTAAGAAGTACAGCGATGAGCAGGCAGAGTCCAGGTCAAGCAGGAAAGTTAGCCTGTGGCTAGATAAACAGAGCCCACTTCCAGGCAGAGGCATGACTGCCCCTGAGCTACAAACCAACCCTCCTCCTCCCAGGCTGGGCTCCTGGCCAGGGGTGGGTGGCAGGGAAGCCCCAGGTGAGGCTGGTCAAGGCCATTGATGCTTTCATGCCCTGATATAAATGCACTGCATTTTCAAGTCTTCTTTTGAATAAATGCCATGAAGAGTGCCATACATTTGCCTGCCACATCAAGTAGGACTTTAATGTTACACGAATAATAACCTGATCCTGCAAACCCTTGTATATGTCATTGAGATCTTATTACAGCCTGGGTAAGAGGATGCTGGATGTTTGCACTGATGAGGCTATTTCAGTATGATAAGCTGCACTAAGTGGGCTTGGTTTTGCATCAGTGGAGTGTATTTGCATACTGCGCTGCTAGGGAAAAGAAACCCTTCCATATTGCAATAGTTTGCCATGCACAAAAATGCTTCTGCAGACCTCTGCAGAGTATGTGAGCAGTTCCAGTGAAGGCAGAACTCCATGAAGATGCTGTGTTGGTGCTAGCAAGGCTAAATTAAAGGGTCTGTGATGCCTCCAATTCCTTGGATGCTCACCAGAAAACTAATCCATATAATTTCAGGACATTTTTCAGTATCTGTTGCCTTTTGATTTATAAAAGTTTATGTGGAAAAAGAGTGGCAAATATCTTTGGCTATGAGAATTCAAATAGTCTTTTGGAAGAATCATTATTATAACCATTAAGTCCAGCCAAATATTCTCATTCTCTTGATATATGCTTTCCTGTTGAAAGGTAGTCTGGAAGAGTTGTCCAGACCTCCACTCTACACAACACTTTCTTTTTTCCCCTATCAGCTGTGGATTTCTGGGTTGGTTTTGTTGTTGTTGTGTTTGTTTGCTTGTTCTTTGAAATTAAGATTTTTTTTTCATTTCATATGTTTTTAAAACTGTCAGAAGCCAAAATATATTTTGTATTTTCCATTCTATGTTGCATTTTGCAGTTGTGTCTTAACATTTTTCCATAAATCCAACACAATCTTAGGCCTAAATTAGTACAATTTATTTTAGGCCAGGACCATGAAAAGCTGGAGCCACATTTAAAAATCTAAGAAGATAACATTTATATTAAAAACCAAATTACCAAATTACTTCGTATCTACATAGAGCTATAGACACATGCTCAGACAACCACATGCACCCATACTTTTAGTGTAGTGCTATGTTATAAAGTGTTTATATGTAGCCTATTAAAATAATGTAAATGAAAAAACCCCAAAGATTATCAGAAAAAAGTGCAGTATCAAGAATAAGACCAAAAATATAATCCTCAACCGAGCTGAGAAGAGAATCGTAACACGAACAATGTCATTCTGCTCCTACAACATTTGAGTTCTCTAATTTATCTCCAGAAGATATTGAGGGGGCAGAGAGATCCTAATGCTCCAAGATTATTTCCTCAACCAAATTCAGGCTGGGTCTTGTTTGATTGAAGTGGAAATGCACCCTTTGTAGTCAGTGCTGAGTCTGAACAAGAGACTCACTGCCTTGTTCAAACAGCAACTCTGACAGAGATACCAATGTGGGAAAATCCTTTAGGGCTATGGCATGCCCTGGAATTTAAGCAGAACTGCCACTAGACCCTGATAGCCCAGTACAACTGCTCTAGGCCATCCTGCAAGTGGAGCTAACAGTATGGACCTTCCTCAGAGGCACATGCTGCCGTTGTGAGCATGGCAGTGCTAGTGCAGAACAAAGCATTACCTTCGGGCAAGGCGGTGGGAAGGAATTAATAAACAAAGTTGCCCATAAAGTGAGACTGCAACAGTAACAAAAATGAAAGTGATTGTAAACTGTGTTACTACATGGATAATTCAAGTAGTAAATAGAACAGAAGGCATACAAAACATTGCTTTGGTGAATGGTATAGAAAAACCTGTCAGCAATAGATGTCAAATACATCCCTTGTAGCTTCACTGAGGTATTTTGCAGTGAAACAATCAAAACAATCGAAACAAATATGCAGAACCCAATTATGGGACAAGAATCTTCTTGTAGTTTGTAGCTATGAGTTCCCTGGCAGTTTGCTTTGCAACACCCAGTTTTTGTGCTGTGCTGGGACTGGCTGAGAGGGCTGGTCCAAAGTAAGACCCCAGCCTAGCTGCTGTGCGAGTCGCTTAGCACTGAGAGTACAGGAGTAGCTTTGTACCCTTGTTGCACAGATGCAGTGATAGCACTTTTCCTTCCCCAACTGTGTGCATACAGAAGCAGTTTGGGTAACTGTAAAAACCTGCTTCATTGCTGGCTGTTCAGTTTCTGTGGTTTAATATTTATGACTGCACCGTGGACTTCCCAGGTGGTCATCCATCTCACATTGTGCTTAGTGCCAGAGTCCTCTCCATCCCACATCCACCAGAATATTCACCAGCACCAGAGAGTGCTGAGTGGCCTCAAGATTTCCTCAGACTCCATAGAGTTGGAAAAGCCATTTGTTGGACCACCAGGCAACAAGCAGCAGTTAAATCTGGCAAGTCTAAATCCAAAGGAGAGATTATGGGTTTTAAAGCCATCAGGGACCATTCCACATCACATAGTAACTTTCTGATTTGTTCCTCCATGCTTCAGCAAGAGCAAACACAGAGTCAAGGGCTGCCTGAGGGCCTTGAGAGCATGCCCCTCATGGCTGTCTGGGCTTGGGGTCAAACTGGAGCTCGTGCAGCTGTGAGCTGCCCCACCTCCTTTCTCAGCTTTGGACACCGCTGCAGGGAGGCTGCAGCCAGAGCTGATACCACTTCCTGCAGGGTCTGCTTTTAAGCCAAAGCCCTTCCATTTGGCCCTCATCTGAGCTAAAGCTCCTGCTATGTTTCAGCCATGCCTGTCCTTGGCTCTGGGTCCATTGCTCAGGATGTAGACTGACCTACTGCTGCCTTCCACCATGACCTCAGGTCTGCCCTATCACAGTGAACCTGCCTTGGCTTGCCTCACTTGGGGGCTGTGGACTGGTCAGACAGATTACTGTGCTCAGCTCCAAGCTCACCTTTCTGTGCAGAGAGACAACTCCTGCTGTTCCCTGACAAGCCGTTCCTCTCAAAATCTCCATAGCTTTTAAAGACTGATGATCTCAGTAAAAATGCCAACCTACTTGCCTTCACAGAAAACAGAAATGGTGGAACCAGCCAGGAATCAAACCTATCACCTACAGTACTGAACCATGGAAGAAGCAAAATTAGTTGTCTTATACAGTTTTCCCTCTCTCAGCAATAATAAGACTGGAGTAGAAACTCTGGGAATTCTTTTTTCGTAGTCCTCTAGCCTTTCTAGACCAGAAGTATAGAGATAACCTGGAAATAAATGCCATTGATTCATAAAGTAGGAGAAAAAAGCTTTGAGCAGTGGATTTTAAGATTCTTGGAGTCCAATGGATCTTTCATATATGTACCCTTGCCTGCTGCACCCTAACCGACCTCAGCTGCAACTTGTATCACACTGACACCTCAAACAGTATCACCATACCAGCAAGTGTCATGAGACTAAAAAAATATTAAAAAATCCTCAGTCAAAGGGAATCCAGGGTTGCTGGTGCTTAGGGACAGGGGTTTAGTCGTGGACTTGGCAGTGCTAGGTCTGTGGTTGGACTTGATGATCTTAAAGGTCTTTTCCAAACAAAACAATCAATTCTATGCTGATGCAGGATGCTCTTTTCATTTTCCCCTGCTTTCCTCTCATACCTTCCTCCTCCTGCCCAAGCTGATTTTGCTGGAGGCTCAGGCTCTCCTGGAAAAAGTCACTTTGTGCCTATTACTGAACTCCTGCAGCAGCTGCTCAGAATTCTCTTACCACTGTGTTGTCTTGCATTCACAATTTTACCACAAAAATGGTGTTCACCTGCTATGAACCCCAAATAGTTCAACACTGATTAGGAAGGAAGGCTGGCTGGCTGGCAAGCAGCATGACTGACTAAGCCTTGTTTCCTTAGGAACCCAGCCTAAAAGAGAGAGAAAGTAAGAGCATGTACGTTCTGGTAGGCAGTGAATAATCCATTAAAACTCTTAATTAAAAATTTAAACATGTGTCTGCTAATTACATCATCCTTCTCCTGCCCTCAAAAAGCAGCAAATGAGCATGGATGCACACCTGTCTGTGTGTTTATTTCCTTAGGATGCTGCTCACTTGTTCAGCAACCCAAATACCAGCTCAGGTAGCAGCTGCCTTTGTAAAAACATTCTGGGAAGAACGATGACAAATATTTTCTTTTCAGTAATGAATGGCAAAACTGTTTGCAGGAATCCTGCTCACTGTTGATGCATGTCCTGAAATTGTTGATGTTTTCCATGTATCAATCCTGATACTATTAGTTCTCATCTTTCACACAGGGCTGTTGTGCCAGCAATGCATATTCTGCTGACTAGCCACCTGAAGACCTGTAAAAGAGAAAGAGACAGGGTAAATGGTGTAGAAAGTAGGCTGTAAGGATATTAAAATGAAGATGGACATTGTCTGTAAACTGAAAAACTGCAGAGAAAGGTCTGCCAAGGCTTCAGACCCTCTGAGATTCTTAGTACTGCCGAGATAGTTAGGTGCTCCACATTTCAAGCACACATGGGATGAGGAACATCAGTGTGGTAAAGGGACAGCTCAGATTAACTGTTGTCCATGCAAATAAGCACTCATAGCAAATGAAACTTGCTTCTCCCTCCATAAGTTAACCTGCAGTGAATGTCCTCTGGTATGTTTAGCCTCTTCAGCTGCTCTGAGTTGGCTGGCTTGCAGGCACTTGACATCGGGCCACAGCCTCTGAGTTAGGAAGGCTGTTTTTTTCACTGCCTAGAGGAGTAGGATCATGTTGAACATTGCTGTTGTTATTTATTACAGTCATTAATTTGGCAGGAATTAACCAAATTCTGGCAGGTAGCGTATGTCTCTGTATATTAGCATAACTGTGCTGAGCTATAGTGGGTATCCTGGGTGAAAAATCAATTCCCTGATCTTTGGTTCCTGTCAGAACAGGCAGAGGCCAGAGCAGGAGGACATGTGTGTCCTTTGCGTATATATGTTCATTATATATGCTCTCCTTGAGCCCTGCCTTTCCATGTTGGTCCTACCACAGCTTGCTGAACCTCTGGGTAAGGGTCCAGCTTACACATGCTGTTGTTTCCTTGGGGCACTTAGAGACATACATTGCTTAAGGTCTTCACCATCTTGACTAGAAAAGACTCAACAGACAGTAAGAAACTCTGAACCCCCGGATCCTGACACTGTGCATCACTAACAGAACACTGTCTCAAGACTGTGGATGACCCCATGAGATTATCTCTAAAGTGATATTTAAATGCATTCACTGCCTGTTTTAAAGCTTAGTTTTTATAGAAATGTGATTTATTGAGCTGATATACTGGAGGAGGCTTCATTATCTGCAGGAGCACAGAGAAGAAGAGAGTTGCACTACTGCTGAATTTGCCATGTGGATGTCACATCCATGTAAAATGGCTGTAGTCAGGTCATTCAGCTCAGGGGCTGCTGGAATTAGCAGATGAACTTTTGTGTGAGGTGAAGCATCTGTTATGGGTGAAGAAATTGACTGATCCTTCCTTTAAAAAAAATGGTTGTTAAAATCTGAGGTATGTATAGAGTTTAGGATGTCACATGGTAAACCTAGGGGGCACATGTGAAACCCCACACAAGGCTATGAGGTTTCTTGGCTCTTGTCAGAAATACTGGGCCTGGCAGGCCTGGGCTCTCATCATGGAAGAGGGAGCCCAGGTCTGAAATTAAAAAATTGGCCTGTCTTTATAGGGTGTCAGTGGCTTCCAGTCCCTGACCTTGGTAGCTCCCCAAAATCCTGATCTCTTCTCTGCTCCTTCTGCCTTTTCCTAACCTGTCAGGAGGGTGACATGGCCACCTGTGTGCTTTACTGGCAGGATCCTGCTGTATGGTGCTGCCCTGCTATATGGTAAGAGTGCCAGGAGTCATTCTGGTTGAGGTGGTGGTTTGACGTCTGCTCCAGTAAAGGACCACAAGTCACTCTCATGGGTACCATTCACTCTGCTGGCCAGATGGCAGACTGAGCTTTCTCTGTTGATTTTTCTCACCAGGAAGACTGGTGGTTGAGCCGTTGAGGACAACCCGAGGCACTTACTATGTATGTGCTTTCCAGCCCAGACTGGATGGCTTGGAGTTAAGCAGTGTGGTGCCAGAGCTATGAGCCAGGGTACATAGGGGCTGGGTTTCTCTGGTCAGTCTCACTACCATCTGTGCTGCAGCAGTGGAGGAGAAGCACTCAAGGCTCACACCAAAACCTGTTCAAGCTGGGAGTGGGAGGATGTGTTTGCAGCTGGGCTCTCAAGGCAGAGCTCAATTACTTTCCATTTCTGTAGAGAATGGGTGCATTTAATTCAGAAACAGTAGCAACCAAAAAGTCATTTCACTAAGTAGCAAGATCATCCACCACTCGGGAGTAGCTAGAACTATTTGCAAAATGTTTTCACACTTCAGCAAGGAAGAGGCTGCATATTTCTGACTGTGGAGCAGAAGGCAATCCTATAATAATGCCTCATCTTTACCAATCATTCCAAATTATTCACATGAAAGATTCTGCTTTCTCTCTTGGACTTTAATGAAGCTCCTGTTGAACCAATTATTCACTAGCTATTCATGTATTGTCAGAAAGGAAATCGCAGAAGCTTTGTCATTAGGAATAAGATTTGATTGGCAAGGCACATGGCTCTGGGGTGGGTTTTCTCTTCCCCTTCTTTGCTCTAAAGCCATAGCTTTTAACTGGCAATTTCCACTGCTATAATCTGAAGGAAAGTGATAAAACGCATCACACTGCAGTACTCAAATGAGAAAACACTCCAGATTAGTAGGAATATAATTATGTTTTTCATGACATTGATTTTTTATTTTCNGGGGGAAGTGCCGAAAAACAACATTTAGACTTTAGTGAGATAATTAACTCAGCAATTAAACATATTTTGTATTCAGCATTTGTCCTCCATAGCACACAGCATATGTGACGTTTGTCCTTTATTCAAATTCTTGCTTCTTGCAGTTTTTTTGTCAGCAGGAGTGGCAGCCGGCGAGAGTCCTGTATGAAGGCCCACTTCTATGGTGCTTTACTTTTAAAGATGAATATTCACAGCTATGATTTGGAAGAGAAGAATCAGCTAAAAAGAATCATTAGACTGAGCTAAATGATCAGAATTGTGAGGCAAGAGATGTGTGTAACAGGCACACCATTACCTGTAGAGTTTGGAGGGGAAGTAAACCAAGGCTCTCGTGATCCTTGCTGTTCTGGGTACCACTCAACTTCGTTCAGCTGTACTGTGGGGCTGCAATGTCAAATGCCCCATGCTCTGATCCCATTTGATATCACAGCATCAGGATGGGCTAGTAAATGAGCAAATTATATCCAAGGAAAATTAACAAACAAGAATTAAAGGCAAGTAAATAAAAGACTAGCATCTTCTGATAGCACTGCCTGCTGGTTCAACAGAGTTGACTACTCACTACAGCCTGAAACATGGGAGGAGGTATAAGCAGCAGTAGATCATTAGAAATCTCACTGGCCTTTTTAGCACTGAGTAGTTCTCTAATCTTCATTTCAGCAAAGAGCAAGTGAGTCTTCAGGGAAGCCAACTGTCTCAAAAAGTATGAATGACAATACAGGAGAAATGTCCTTCCCATCACGGCCCTATCTTTATCTCTTTAGAAAAATGAAATCATTAGGAAAACGTTACAAGGCTAGGATAAATAAAGCATGCTACTTGTGACTTTATAGGCAGGATCAAGAAGGACGAGCAAACACTGTCTGGCAGGGGTGTGCAGATATGTCATGCAAAGGATGACACTGTAGTTGTGCATGTCAATCCAAACTGCAAAGCTGCAGCTGATATAATGCAAGTTAACACCCAAGCAGACTACAATTTGTCTTTTCTCTTTAAGACAACAATATGTGAGGCTGCTTTTCAGGGCAGAACTCTCAGCCTCATGGAAATCCAAGCACCTTCCTACTCTGTGAGACTCCCGTGGCCCAATTTAAGCAGCTGCTGCTGCTGGGGTGGCAGGTAGAGGGCTAACTTCTGAGCTGGCATAAATTTCTATAGTAAACATACTATTACAGGTCATTCCAAATTTACTTCTTCCTTCCCTAAGCTGAATTTGATAGGTTGCTTGCTAAAATCTTGTTTCTTGCTTTGTCCTGAAACACTGTGGTGCATAATAAACATCAAACCCCACGAGACTGTTTTACTGCTAATTTTAGGCAATTAAATGCATCATGTATGAATTCATGATACAGACAAATCACCATGTATCTGGAGCACAACCTTTCCCAAATCCAGGATATTAATCTTGTGAAATCTGTATCCATTTAAGGAATGCAAAAGTTGCACTGATAAATGCTTTTCACTATCAGACATAAAACATGTTTGTTATTGCACTGACCTTGGGAGATGAATAGAAAAGCGCGTTGTCCTTACCCTGCAAGACAGCCATAGCAGCTGGCTATGCTTTAGGACAGGCCAGACCAAAATAGGTCTGTCCATGTGATAGGCTGATAGAAAAACTGGAAATCCTGCAAGTTATTTGTGTGCTGTTAATAGTCCCACCAATAGATGATATCCCTGAAAAGGTACCCTAAAGCTGGAATCAATTATTTCATTTGTAATTCATTGATCCACAGACATGACAAAGATCTAATATGATCAATATCTAAGTGAGTCATTTTGCTGATGGTTACAAATTTTGCTGCTTTTCTTTTGCCTGTTTTGTTATTTTTCCCTCCTCTTGCCTCTTTGTGAAAAGTGAATGCCAGCAAAGGGAAAAAGCCATGGAAGAACAGTCCCCCTCTGCTCCCACTTTGAAGGACTAACAACCTTAGTGTAGGTAGGTCCCACCCTCTCTTCTCTCAAGTTCCAGCAGAGGTGCCTGCAGAGCATTTTGGTAGTTGTTGCTCAGCTCTCTGTTTTAACTGATTCTCCGGAGGCACGGTCTCCAGAGGCTGTACAGGGAGCCTGGGGAGCAGAGGCTTCTGATCACTTACCTTTGGTATTTACCCTCACATAAGAACAGCCAGCAAATAAAGATGAGAAAAAGGAATACCCAAGGACCCGAAAAGTAGGTACATTCAAAGCAGAGCAATTTTTATGTACAATGAAGCATTACTTGTAGCATGAGTAAGAAAAATAGTATGTAGAATGAGAGATGATTTACAAGCTGAATCTATTTCTTGGAATACCCTCTCATATGCTGTTATTATCCCACAGTAATGCTTCTTTTTGCCCAATAATTTACACCAATGTTAATGTCTCCATGGCACCACAGACAGGGAGTCCTTCTAAGCACACAATTTCTCTCATACACAGTTTAGGAACTCTTCCATTTCTCTATGCATTTACCCTGCACCACTGACTGAGATACTTGATCTAGAAAAATGGTAATACTTCTCTTTGCTTCATTCCAGGCTTTAGTCAATCTCCTTTACCAACACCACAGGGGAGTAACAAGGCCTTGGGAGGCAGAAAGCCCAGACAAAGCTTGCCTGGGTGTACCTGGCAAAGCTAAGGCTGGAAGACAGACGTACTCGACCCTTCTCTCATTTGAGAAGCAGCTCAGGTCGACACGGCTCTGAACTTTGGAGATGATCTGCCTGCTAAGCTATAGCACAGTTATGATTTGCGGGTTTCCAGTCTGACTTGGCTTCATTTTTTAACTTTTCATTTTCTTTTTAGGCAACCAAACTGTTCACTGGGTTTGGCAGCTGACGGCTATTAACTGTCACACTCCAATAACCAAGGGATAGTTAGAACAGCATTAAATATTTGCACTGTGCAGCAAGGCTATACTTCATCTCAGTACACATGAATCCCATGCTCCTTTCACACTGGAAGAAAACCCGCCTTATTGCTATTCAAATCTATCTGTCTGTCTCTTTTCCAGTAGTGTCATTACGCATGCAAGGCATGTGCCATTGACACAAAAACCCCCTCTCGCTTTATGCCAACACCAGTGACACCTGAAAAAAACCTCCAAAAAACAACCCAAGACACAAAAGAATTACTGCTTTTAAAGATTTTGTTTATTTGGCCTTCATTTTCTAATAATATCACCTATTCCATGTCTTTACAGAAGTATTTCTCCTGCCCCACAAGGTGCACATTCTTCCTCACAGAAACAGGCTGTGGATAATTCCACGTGAAGAGTGGGTTCAGTAAATTGAGATTTGTCCAGTTTGTATGGACCTGGTTAAATTATGAATCTTTGTTTTGAGCACAGATTTTTCCCCTCATCATCTTAACTGCCATTTTGAGTCTAATCTTTTAGGAAATATCCTACATAGGCACTCTTTGCAGTCCACTTTTAAAAAGCAAAATTTATTTTGGCCTCTGCAGGAAGCGTTTAAAGCACATAATGAATAATGTTTGACACAGGAGTCAGTTAGCAGTCATTTTAGATTAACAACACTGCTCAGAAAAAAACCTTCCAGGGGATTAGACCAAGAGAAAGATGCTTAGGCAATAACCTCTGAGCCAGCTGGTTGCTGAACTATTCACAACAGACATAACTATCTCCAAAGGTCTTAAGTGTGAGAATTATCTCTGGGAAGGGAACAATGAGTTAGTGAGATATAAAACAATAGGCTCATGCTCTAATACAAGCAGTTAGCGCTGCACATGTTCCCATCTCATTTAATCTGCAAGACTTTCAGACAGTAGCAGTTGGTGCCCAAATTAAGACTTCCTCTGTCCCTTTGATCTTATGTAAAAACTAATGAATTGTATAATCTCCAACACCTCTGAAATCCCGCTGGTTAAAGGGAAACTACCCCTACCTTTCCCGAGCCTGTCTCAGTTCACTAAATGGGAGCTATATTTAACAGCAGGCCAATCACATGATCACTGAAAAGGAACAGCACAAGGATCTGTAATCCTAATGCTCTGGAGCTGTGATTGCTACAAATCCTTTGCAGAATGATTTCCTTTAAATCCCAAACATGTCATCACACTTTTAATTAACATTTCTTTATGAAAACTGTGGATTAGACCCTTTAAATTAAAGATGGTTCCCAGACTTGTCATCTTAAAACACTGCATGTCTATTGTCATTTTCTTGTAGCATATTTTACTTGTACAGCTTTTTTTCCTTTCCCCTCCTTTGCCTTCCCTGCTTTAACCCTCAAGCAAGTAGTAACAGCTTGCGTTATTTTTAAAGGGTAAACAGTTTAAAATTAATTCATGTACAAAAGGGAAAAGTCAAATAATCAAAAGACCAGCAACAAGTACAGGCAGAGGTGTGGCTGATGCTGCCCTCCTTGAATTCTTACCACTTTCACCTCTCGAGTTTACTGTTTAATTGGGCTTACCATCCTCTACACAGAGAGAAGGATATTGAGAGAGGAAAGCAATATGCCCAAAGTAACAAAGTGGATCACTCTCAGAAATAGAAACACAACCTTTCCCGATTCCTAGCTCTTAATTCTTCTCAGCCTTTTAGCGTGTTGTATTCTGAGTACCAGGCCTATTTCCTTGCCTGTTGCCTTTAGCAGCATTGCCATCCAATTGTGTGTTGCTGAAACAAGCCTAAAAAGCACGATGCCATCTCCTTCCCAGCAAAAGGGAAGTTTTATCTGAGTGAGGCTGATATACTTTGGCCGATGACTTGTGGGAAATGGATTTCCAATATTTGTTTTCCAAACATATCCCAGGTAATAAATCTGGGTTTGAATGATGGCTCAAGCTCTCTGACAGACTCACTTTAGTTATCCCATCTGGGATTTGAGACAGTGGCACATGTCACTGGGAAGACAACTCTTTCAATGATGTTTTTTAGGAAGCCCAGTTTTCTGAAACAACTCTGCACAGAATAAGCTGGTACAGGACCAAAGAAAGAGAAGGAATATTTGTGAGAGATAATATTAAGGATGGCACTATTATCCATTATATAGACTAAAAAAATCTCTTCATCAGTGAGAAGCAGGAAAGAAACACAGATCCTGAAAAGAATCCTGGATGAAATCATCAGGCAATTTGCCAGCATGAATTCAAATTACTTAGCATGATTTAGCAATACAATTCTAAGCATTCATATATCATCCAAGAATATCCATTGACAGATATTGGAGAAATAATGAATGGCTAAATAGAGCAGGTCAGACTCTGATGCCCTTCCATGAATTGGGTAGTAGTTTATTCCTCAGCTGCTCCCACCAGCTTCAAATTATGCTTTGTAGCTGACACTCAGAGCCAAATGTCAGGAGTCCAAGCTCACCAAGCATGTCAGTGGAAAAGCTCAGAACAGAACCTGACTTGACTCTCTTGCATCCTGAATTCAAAACAAGGAATAGCAGAAAGAAAATAACAAAAAAAAAAAAAAAAGGAAAAGGAAAAAAGAAAAAGGAAGCCCCCATGTTATGACTATCTTCCTTTACATACCCGTCCTTCACAGTGCTTATGCTGTCATGTAGTTTCATTGGTACAGTAAAGAATGTTTACATATTTATATTCTGTTTTAAACTGGCCATAATTATCTGGCAAGGACATTTATTAAGTTGTTTCAAAAGGAATGGAAAGAGTTATGGATGCAGAGCAAAGGGAACAACCAATGTAACCACTAGACCATTGGGTTTTTCTTTACTGACAGCCAAATTCACACCCTAAGTGTGGTGTGACATATGTGACCATACATTAAAAGCAGGGACCGCAACACATCCTTCCTTAGCCTGTCAGCGCTTCTTGATTAAAATATATCATATGGATACATCAAGTTAAAGAATTAAAAATGAGCCATGAGATGTAAAAAATAACATTCATCTGATCACCCATAAAGCCTGAAGACCATGCACACTTTAGCCTCTCTGCTTTGTCTGGGATTCTTTTCACTGCAGCATATTCATTCCTCTTCCTCTCTCCTATGCCGGAACATGAGAAATTTAGAGAGCAGCACTGTGAAGAAACCAGGAAAGTCTTATTTGCACAAAGTTGTTCAGGAGCAGGTCCACAGACAAGGCTTGTACATGCAACATCTTTCTGAGAGAAACTATGAACCTGAGTCCTTGAAGTCCTTGACTGTGCTTATGATGCAGTGATCTGTGCTGGGATGATGGAGTTCCATGGCACCACGAGGATTTTTTAGAAGTGGCTGGTTTGAAGCTCCTTGATGTACTTGCAAGGGAACCCACCAGGTGATCTCTAAGACAACAGAGCCTGTTCTCCAACATATCAGAGTGAATATTGTGCCAAACAAGGGAATCAGGATCACAGCCTTGATTTCTTCCCATAGTCTTTGCAGTACACAAACGGAAACAGGTAACAACAACATTCAATGTCTGTGCATCTCTTGTTCCACGCTATGCAGTAATGTGCAAAGCCCACATTGATTTCACATTCTCTGATCAACCCTAGTCATCAATTTTTCATCTCTCATGTGGTAGAAACACTAAACTGATGTTCCTTCTCTTCCTTACTGCTGAAATCACCCTGGACACTGAAAGTCACATATAAAATACTGATATCTAATATGTACTGTGGGATAAGTACCGTTTCCTGGTCCCATTTCAGTATGACACATGGAGGAAAGCTGGACACATATGAATACAAAACCAGGAGTAACTGTATGACAATTTTTTATTTATCAGTATCAAATTACATAGCAAAGTAATGAATGCAATGTCAGATCATCTCTTTGAATACTGGAAATACAAACAAAATCCACCATATTGTTTAATTATCCAAAGTAAATTAAAAGTTTAAAAATGTGCGTTTCAGAGATTCCATTTGGCATATCCTGTCAATATAGCCTGCATAAATATTTCTGTACCTCATTTTCACTACTTGTACCTTGAATGCAGCCTCCAGAAATCTGGAGGAGATAGGATCTATCTGTATGTCTATGTTCATCATCCACTCATGAATCTGCCCTGAAATCACTGAGAGTACCGATTTCCTAACAGATGACACTGACTGTACCTAGAGAGGCTGGGCCCTCCTCTCACACAGTGCCAGACACAAAGCTAGTGGCACCAGTGCAAGACTGAATGAATGACAACAGCTTTGGATCAGGTCCTTAAATTACTGACAAAACAGCTGTTTACGTTCACGGAAACTGGGCTGGACCTGATGGCCGGATTTGGTACACTTCAGTATGGAAGGAAAACCTGGGGACATTTGCACCACTCTACACTAGTGTGCCTCCTATGAAGAAAGAACAATTCCTGGTTCATAATGTTCATTGACTCTTGAATCTGTTGATTCCACGTAAGTTGAGTAGGATTTGGCCACAGCTCGATACAAGCTAGATAATTAAACAGAAGTATTTTAATGGTGTTAATCAGCAGTGTCATTTACATAGGACTTCCTTATAAACTGTGTAAATAGAACAATTTTTCCTGATGGATGAGAGAATAAGCTTCACTTAGCACTGTTTCCAAAAGTTAAGACTACTGAGACACGTGGCATGAAAAGGGAAACACCATAGAAATATATATTCTGTTTGGAATACAATGAACAGAAGTACAGAAGCGTTGATGCAGGTACTTTGAAAGGTGAGGAAAGGGAAGGAGGAAAAATTTAGGCAGCAATCCCACAGCAACATGGGAGTTACTGTTGATCCCTCCAATTCACCAGTATCAGTGGAAGTCAGGCTTCTCTGGGAAGGTGCAACCTGAACGCTTGATAATTACGCTGGCTGCATAATGTCCAGCCCGGATGCACTCGGTCACTGGCCGGTCATAGACGAGCTGTGAGAGAAAACCTATGGAACGAAGTGGGAGAGAAAGAGCAGGAAGAAAATGGTTAGATTAGGCTTTTTCAGAGTACCAGTTTGTCACAGGTCAAAGCAGTGAAACACTGGCTTAACTGTACGCACATGGGTAGTCTGGCTAGTTTAAATCTAGCGTTGCACTTGAGTGACCTGCTGACTTGGAGCGCTGCTGCTGCTTCCACTGCACATCTCCAGCTGGTAGCATCAATTAAAGATTATCAAGACTGATCTTCATTAGTATCCTCAAAATTATTTTATCAGTTTTTGCTCTCCTTTTCCAGAGAGAACCCCTTGTTGCTCAAACACGGTTTTAAAAACTAAAAAGCAGTTTTCCCTGCTAAAGAGAGCTCCTTCTGTTCCTACAGGCTAAAGCTAGAGCCCCACATGACTGTCACTCCAAAGGCTTTTCTCATGTTACCTATATTCACCTCAATGTTACCTATATTCACAGTTACAGGTGTTCACATTGAAAAGAAGGTGAGAATTTTTTACCTTATGAGGAAAGTCTGATGACATTTTTTGCCCTTGATTATGTAAAACTTAACCTTAGACTTGAGTATCGGTGGGTACGTTTTACCACGTGCTGCTCTATAAGCAGCAAACCCTATGGAGAGCCGTGCACCTCTCCAAATCGGGGCACGTGATTAAGTGCTTTAGCTAACAAAGCCCTAGCACACGTGTCTTAGAAAACCAGAAATCACTGAGAACAGAGTGTTTTAAAAAGCAGAGCACCTCTTTAAATCAATATAAGAACAGAGAGTCCTAAAAAAGGAGATTATTCATAGGTACTTGGAAAAGTTAAGTACAAGTGGCACCAGAAATCTTATGGACTGAGTCCCTCATTTCCGAAACACTTTGTCTTGGCTGAAAACATTGTGATCAAATGCATGACAGAACTTACGGCAGAGGTGAAATACGTATTTTAAATTTGGAAGAGGTTTTCAAGATAAGAAAAGTAAACTTTGTATCTTATAATTTAAAACTGTACTGTGTCATTCTAGAGGTAACTTTTTTTTTTCCACTTTTATCATGGTTTTAATATGTTTCATAAGTATCTCTCTTCCTCATCCAATCACAGAAGAAAAGTGAGACTTGCCCAGGAAAATCAGAATTTGAGCAAGCTGAAACATGTTCTTCTTAAAGCTTGCATCCACCATTTGAAGTTCCTGTGTCATGCTCTGACAGGCCAGTATAAATCTAGGCTTGAAACTGTGCCTCTCTTAAGTACTATGTGTCTCATAGGTACCAATTTCTGGCATGTCACAAATTTTGATTCAAAGATGACCTGTTTTGCTTGCTTTCTTTCGATGGAGTCAAATAGACTTTCTCTGTTCAGCTTGGTTACTGTTGGAATATGGACTACATTATATTGTGATGCTCTCATTTCACCTGTGCTCCTTTTCTAAATATTTCCTTCCTTGCAACAAATTAGGACAAATTTTTAGAGAATGATAAAAATACCCTATGCCATACTGTCTGTTCTTTGAAAATTAAAAAAAAATGTAAACCATGAAAAATACGGTTAGATTAACCAAGGTTAATACTGGTGAGCAACAGATACCATTTTCATGAATTACCAAGATCTTTCTTAGATTTTCGGTTATGACCAGCAGTGAAAAGAACCCTAAACTGCTGCACAGTTTTCTTTAAACTGCACCAAACAGGCGGAATTTGAAACTCCTAAACTGATAAATCAAATACTTTTCATTAGAACAGGAAGGACAAAGAAAGTAGGTGTTTTAGTTGACAACTAGGAAAAAACTCGTGTTTCTGACATCAATACATTTCTAGAGAGCTACTTATAAACTGGAATTTCACAAATATTGACTGAGACTAGCTGGGAAAAAAAGGACTGTTTCAGCAACAAAAGTTATATCCGTAAGCACAAGTGGAAAAGACAGGTGTTTTCAGCATACAAAGATGAGAATCTGATACAGGAAGAAATTGTGCTGTGAGTGCTTTCACTGATGGGAGTCAGAGGATGACAGACAACACTACCGTGGCAGGACGGTCCAGCAGTAATAGCTGGGTAACAGTTGAGAAATTCAAACAGCATGCCTGGCAGGAATCATACCATTTCTGAATAACGAGATGAAAATGGTCTGCTCTCCATTAAATTAACATGCATTCTTAGGAGAAACTTTCTTGGATATGAAGAGAATGTCAATCATTAAATTTAAACTGCCTGGGAGGCTGGAGCTTGCCAGTGTGCTTCTGGGTGGTTAAAACTTGAGAGCAAGTGGTAACCGTATGTAAAATGAGGCTGTTAAGACAGTCCATTTCTGACTCAGTAAGTACTGAAGACGCACTGGGCAGGCCTCCAAAGGCAGACACGAGGCTAGGTTTATGCAGAGCATGAATTCACAGAGCAGTTTATACAAGAAAGAACAACTGTCCTCTATGTTTATGATCAAGGCATCAAACATATATGAAGATGAGAAAATCCAAGGAGCAAAGGACCATAAAACATGAATTATTTTTCAATACCAACTAGACTGAGGCTGTCATCACTTCCCAGGCTCACTGCAGTTTCAAGCTAGTGTGTATCTTTTGTTTTCAGTGAAGCTACTTCTTATTTACTCTGATCTAAGTGAAAGCGGAACCAGGTGAAAAAACATCCTGTTCTAATTGGGGATAGAAATGAGAGATTTCTCTGATTTCAGAGTGGCAGAGAATTGACACTAAGTACAGCTGTCATATATGAGCTATGTAGAAACTGCAGTGGGGAGTTTGCCCTCAAACCATTCTTTTGTCTGTTGAGTTTCTCTTAAAAGGTATGAGTTTCATAGATGAAATAGAAATAGCAGTATCTAACACAGTATCGCATCGAATGACAATACAAACACATATCACAAACACAGAACTACATCACATGCTAAGACTAGGCAGTTGGCAAAGACGACCCTGAGGGAACACCAGAAAGCAGTGTTGTTTGAGCAGGGAAACAAAGAGCTCCATCAGGTTGGCTGCCCTAGCTACAGTGTTCTTTTTAGTTAATGCAGTAAAAAGCAAAATGATCAGAACAGAGTTCAGTTTGCCTTCTCCAGCATGTAAGCTACTGTGATGCAAACTCTGTGAGTCATACACTCAAGGCGTGGATTGGATCTTTGAGTTCCAGCTGAAGAAGTTACTGCCCCATCTGTTCTTCACCATCCTTCTTTGCTGCTCGTATAACGTGATACTCTGTCAAAATGATCCAGATTAGCCTCAACAGTAAGATGTTGAACAGTAGATCTTTGCTAACCCAGCTGATTTAAACTGAAGTGTGTTAGTGAGTATCCAAACAGCTCTAGCAGGGAGTAGGGCAGTGGAGGGAAGATGATAATTAGCTAAAAGCTGTAATAATCTCTTTAAGGTACCATGACTGGAAATGCAGCAGCCAAGTGAACATGGCTTCAGACTTCATGCTTTCACAGTTTCACCGACGGAAAAGGCGGGACTGAACTCCGATCCCATGTCATGGGTCTGGGCTCACAGGCCTAGGTCATCCCAGCACATACTGAAGTAGCCCAGCAACAATTTTAACTTCAGCTGTGGCCTGAACTAGCTCCTGACTGTCAGTGGAATGGAGTGCAGAAAGCAGTAGTATTTTTGGCTACACAAGACAACCTCACCAAGACAGCTTCAGGCAATTCTTCTCCACCATCTTGTAACTGCAGCTATTCTGCACCAGCTGAAGCTGTGGACAGTGTTATATGCATTGCATGCCACTCTCTTCTCACTAGAACACGAAGGCGAGAATCAAACTCAAGACTTCTGCACTTTTCTACCTCTTGCCCTGTCAGCCAAAGTGTTTATCCTTTGTCAAGTAAGAGAAATGATAGTTGCAGGGGTCCTAGTAGGCCACCTCGCTCTAATTACCCATCTTGGTAAGCTTTCAGAGTAGATCGGCGTGCTGCTTGTTCCTCACAGGCATGGACAGCCAAGTAATCACCTTGTACCTAATCATGACAAGAACTTATTTGGGACTGCATCTAATTCATCTCACTTGTTCAGCATCTTCCTAGAAAGCAAAGCCAACTTTGTTTTAAAAGCTGCTTTAAACCTCAGGGTGGTACAAAATGTCTGTGCATTCCTGGATGATAGAAATGATTAGAACACTGCAATAGCTATTTTTGGCCCATAATTATTTCTTTTCTGCTCAGAAGAGAAAAGCGTCTCTGAAGTCACTTTGCTCTGAAAAGTGTGCCTGAAATAATTGAGTTAATCTTTATTATCTCCAGCTTCCTTACTTCATATGCTCAAAGTCAATGTTTATAATCTGCAAACAAAACATGGGACGGAAAAGTCAAGTTTCCTTCTTCGTTCTTGTGCACACCACCAGATGAATAGCTCTGTAAGCTAAGTGCCAGAAGTGGTGCTTGAGCTTCCAAATCCAGACCCAAACCAAGGCCCTCGCTGAAACCAGCTCAAAGCTCTTTGGGTATGTCAATGTAAGCCTGAAAAGATACAGAAAGACAGTCTGTGGACTGACACAAAAGGTGTTGTCTTTCCTTTCATACTCTGAAGAGCTGAATAGCATTTAAAGAAGAACCAAGTTTATTTTCTTGTGGCCAGCAGATAGATATTTCAGAGGTAATTTCACTGAAATCAGTGATTTTTTTTTTCTTTCTCTTTTTTTTTTTTCCAGATTATCAGGGGCAATTCTGAATGAACGCCTAGTGCTAGTGCACTTGGATAGGAATGTGGGAGTCCAATAGTAGAGATTTTAAAACAGTTCTGGTCTGCTTCAGTAATGGTTTAACAACACTTAAAAACAGCTCATATTGAAGCCAAATGTTTCATTTCAAATTGTACACTTGACAATTAATTTTAATGACTGTTAATTACTAATGCTGGCTGGAAATCCATTTATAGCCTCCGACACCCAGCTCCCCGACTACTCGTCTTTCTGCAGTCTCTCTCACACTTCCAACCCTTATAAAATGCCCAAGGCAAAGTTAATGTATTTTTTTAAATGCAAGAGAAAAGCAGAAAAAAAAAGCAATTATCAAATGCATTAATTATAAACAATTACAAGCTGACCCTGAGTCAGAGCCTCTCCAAACATTTTTGCTACGTGATGTTCCCAGAGAATCCTCCTTCTTCCAGCTGAACTCTGAAGTTCCTAAAGTGATCCATGCTGGCTGGGCAATACACCAGCAAAACTATTCCCAGACACAGAAGGATCAAGCACAACTGAGCTGCCTTTTTTGTTTGTTTGTTTTTTGCATTTAATGTTTCTGTGGCTTAATTTGTGAACTGCCTTTCTTTTACATGATGTTATTCCACTATGGGGGACAGTTGGAAGCACCTTTTTGCACTCCCAGTCGTATACAGCATTTGTCACAGTTGCTTGAACGCTCATCTATTTTTATGTGATCCCACTAGCTTTCCAGGCCAGCAGTGTGGGAAGATGCAGTTTTCAAGAAAGATTACCCTAGCAATTTAAAGCCTTGTAGCTGATATGACTGAGGCTTTTTTGGATGTCTTTTAGCGCTGTTGGAGCAGGTTAATGCTGTGGTAGCACGAGTCTGGTCACTTGTAATCAGGTGGTTGGCAATGCTGGTGCCAGGAGCCAACCATCCAACCTAGATTTTATAAAAGATGTTGGCATCAGACGATTCTGTGATAGTCACTGAGCGACCGTACGTCAACATGCCGAGGTTTCTCCTTTTTTAATTTCGTGGCAGATGGTGGATATTACAGCCAAGAACTGTGGTAAGCCAGAGGCCCTGCCCATTGCTATCAAATCGAATGTTGGCTATTCTAAATGGAAACGTTTTTGATTAAGGATGAGATTTGGCTTCTGTTTTCATGTATTTTGGCACTGTGGTCTGACACATTAGACTTACAGTATATAAGACAAACTAAATGTAAGCATCTTCAAAAACATTATACTGCTTTCAACCTTCATCCACTGTAGCATTTTCTCTCTCAAAACGCAGTGTGAGAATTATTCCACACATGCATGCATGTTGTATTAATGACAAATGTATATGTGTACAAACAAGTGACTCCCTCTCTTTTAAAATGAAATGCTCTGTGCTTCTACAGAACTGTAGTGCCAGACCCACTACAAGTGAGAGAAAAAACCCTTTCAGAAAAACAGTCATTTAAGATGTATATCTAACAAGTGGCAACCTTGAAATCTCACTCCCACTGAAGAGAACATTAGAAAACCCTGACTATACCACTAGAGGAAAGTTTTAATAAAAACTAATTAAACTACAAAAATCCCAAGTGGTTAACTGATTTTAGGGGCTAAATTTCTGGCAATTCTAATTATCCTCTTGTGGCTTCACTCAGTGTTTCACAACCATGACAGATGACAATGAAAAACTGCAGTTAAATTCATCCGCCCTGACACCATGCTAAGCACTAGCTTCTCCCTCTCCAAGTAAAATCAATACCATGTTTGAGTAAACACGTTTACAGCTTTATTAGGATGTCTCGCTTGTTCTGTAACAGCTACTTGAAGCTGTGGTAACAAATAGACTCAACTCAGTTAAACCTAGAGAGCTGAGTAAGAGGCTCATCGATAAGGTTGTTATAAAAATAAACTGCAGGAGATCAGAAAGCTGGAACAAACAGCTTGGTAAATGTCAATATTTTTACTTCCAGAGAATTACAAAACCATGAGCTCACAAATAAAATGTTTTGGAAGTCTATATTTACTTTATTTATAAAATGGTCAGGTGCTAAATACATTTCACTGTCTACCTACAACCCTTTTACACAAACCTATTTTCTAATCACCAGCCTGAATATGAAACCAAGCATGTTTGCAAGAAAAGCAGTTTGCATTGGCATTGCTGTCCCTGTCCCTCTTGTATTCTTCATATTTACGGACACATTTCAAATGCATTGAATTTCTGTATGTCTTCCTTAGTCTGAGGTTATACAGTCATTTATGGGCACAGGCAAATAATATAACTTTGCATTTACTAGACAACTATGAGTAAGTGAAAGGAGTTTTCAGTTTAGCAGCCTCTTCTTGGAGCGGAGAGGCGGTGTTGAATACACAAAGCAAAAAAGCATTCAGACCCTAATGGTTTAAACCATACATGTGCTAAATGTTAATGAAAGATTCCTGCAAAAATGTGACAATAAAACTCCCTAAATATAGATACTGGGGCCCATCAGAGTCTCTTTCTGAGGAAAATTAGCAGTCTTGTTTCTTTGATGCCTTTGAGCATGTAGTAATGGCGGTTGTAACTCTATAGTGGTTTGGTCCCAATGGCTGTGCAGTGGATGGAGAAAACTTAGATCTTGATTTGAAGCCCACTGAGATTGATGGGACTTTTCTTGGCCTATGCCTTGGCTGACTACTGTCCTCAAAGCTGGAGAAGCTTAGTGTTTTATACTGTAACACCCACCACATAAATCATCCTCAGTGGATTCTGTTTGTAACCTGTTGCATATCAACTCTACTAAACTCCCCAGGGCATCTTATTGGCCAAGAAAAGAATAATTTAAGTCTACAATATGCTCCAAGAAAGATGTGATGGAGGAAACTGACAACAAAGTTATAAATTCTCATGGGTTGGTCCTGCTTTTAATTTTAAATCCACATGATGAACTTTGAGAAATTCCCTTCTGGATCAGAATCTTGTGGCTCTGGGCTTGTCTCCAACAGCCAGGATCAGGGGAAGGCATTTGATTAAAAAAAATCCCTCCAAACTTACATGGAATATTCAAGGCACTATATATGCCAAACCAAATACAGGTATTTTCATTGGAAGCATCCTCTCTATCTGAAAAAGGGGCTTTCCAGGCTGATATCTCTCTTTGTTTTTTCTAAAAACATTTCCTAGAAAGTTTCCTAGGAGTGTTTTTCAAAAGCTAAAATTCTCCTTAGCTGTTTTGGAGACAGCAGAATGAAATAAGTTTTGGGTTTTTTTTTATTGGTATCTGAGGAAATTTTCTGAGCTCAAAACAGATCTGTTCTCTTGACATTAAACAGTGCAGATTACTACACCTACTGTTTGGGGTAAGAGCAAGATAATTTCACTAATTTAATGCAGAAATAATGAAGCTCTAAGCATCACAAAATGCAATACTACGTACTACCTTCTATTCAGTTCTTTACACATATTCAGGTACAAAAAGGCTATGTGAGTGTAACTTCATGGTGAGGATTCACATGCACAAAAGCTAGGAGGTTTGATGTCCTGCCTGCAGTGGCCATCTCTCAGTCAGGTTTTACTTCCAGGTGTACTCCACATGGTCAAGACAGCAGTATGCAAAGAGAAGCAGAGAGCAACACCCAGTGCAGTGGGGATGTGGCAGGTAGAAAGCCTATGTATGAATTTGACTTCTGTGGGCTGAAGTAGCCTAGCTCGGATTATATTCATAATGCTCCTATTTTAATAAATTGGGATTTGATATCTTTTGCCCCTTTAAGTATCTGTTACTGGATTGACACTAATCATTTAGTGATCACCAATGACAGCAAAGTCCCTTTAAGCAGAGCTGGAAATCAGTGTCAAACCAACCTACAAGTGTTGCTACAACCGCTGCTTTCAACCGGCCCCACATTTTCTCTTACTGCGTTGTTATTGCAACGTTGCTGTCTTCCCACTTCAAGTATGAGCCCAATCCAGTGTGGGGGAGGTGAATAAATTTTGGGAGCTGTTACCATCCTGTTTGTGATGGAGGCAGTGCAAGTGAGCAAGGCTCCTGCCCAGCCCAAGATGCACCTTTACTTTTGGTCACTGTGCCAGTCTCCACATCACCACACCAAGTCATCTCAGATGTGAAAAGGAGAACATACATTTCAGCATATTTTTATATTTCATCATTGTGGTGTTGTATCTCCTGCGAATATAGCATCAGCTTAATCTGACACATTGTTTCTTAGGGGACTATATCCTGCCCTGATTCCCAGGGGAATATTCTTGATGATCCAATCTGACTAGTGCCTCTGTCTCTATTCAGAATACATTAAAATAACACAAAAATATTACCAACAGTCTGCGAGCAAGGTAATAATAACTCATTAAAGTAATTTCTAACCTTCCACATGAACATTTTCTTTATCATTACATGACTTTCTAACACATGACACATTAACATAAAATGAAATGTTATGAGGATAGGGATAGTAGAAATGACAAAGTATTTTAAATGGTGATGATTTGCTTTGAGGCGTTAAGTCAATTTGTAATTGTCCCATAGCTATTACAGCAAAAATTGGAACTTCATAATTGGTTTTGAAAATCTATTTTTAACACACTAGGTTTGTTTTTTAAAATGGATGCAACCTACTCAATGTTTATTTCTCACAAAGCCTGTCCAGAATGTCACTGAATTTATGGTGAGGTATATTAGGTCTTTTACAACCCAATTTTACAAAATATTAATCTTCTTGCTGTGTACTGAGCCTTCCTTAACACTGATGGAGTCAGTGAGAGACAGAGCAGCTACAAGGATCAGGTCCGCTTCAGTTGAATTAGAAACTTCTGAGGGTTTTTAATTCCACACACTGATCCTTTTAAATGGATCTCTCATTTCTACATGCTATTTAGAAAATGACAGCAAGTATACTAATGTTTTGTCTTACACTCTATCACGTATTTTTCTAAATTGCCTTTAAAATTGATAGGTGAAAATGTGAATTACCCTATTTAAGTTACTGTATTTTGATAAAAAATACATATGTAATAAAATTAAGATGAACAGCTAGCAACCAAGAGAAGAGTAGCAATTAAAACAAAACAACCAGATTGGATCACAATTAAATTGTACTTGGACAACACTTGCTACCAGTTTTAAGTATCATGCCAGCACAGAAGAGAGTATTAATTCCAAGGAAATAAGTAGGAAATTAGAAAGAAAATAGGAATATTCCACATTTTTCCTGAGTGATATCTATTTTTATGGTCTTGTTTAAGTAGCTGCAATTTAAACTGTGGCAAATTTTTAAATTGTGCCAGTGCTAATGTTGAAATTACTAGCGACTGGCTACGCTATTGATCAATGTAATGATGTGCCTCTAGCTCAGACTGAGAAAAATCAACTAGGAACATATAATCCGGTAATTTCCTAGTTTGTAGAAGGTCAGTTACAGAGATAACGTGGCTGCCTAATAGCCTAGGTTTAGATGTGATGCTTATCTGAGAGAGTTACGAATGCCATCAGAACACACGGGTGTTAAGTCATGAACACGTTGACAAGTTATCCCCTAGCAAACAAAGATTGATACCCTATCTGCAGCTCAGCTGTTATACTCATGTATGCCATTTATAAAACAGGACTATTAAAGATGGGCAAAACGGCTGTCAGTCAAAATACTGATGACATTAAGAAGGTATTTTTATTTCAAAGCTTAGTAGCTCATCAGCCATGATCTCAGTAACAACAGGATTGCTCAGAAGCAATTAGCCACCCATGTCGTATAAATGAAGATTAAGACAGTGCTGATTTATGCTTAACATTTATCTTTACTTCAAAGAAAAGACAGAACAATTCAAAGTAGTATCCCCTTGTCTCTTTGCTCATGAGATAAAGTCTGTAGGAAAATTCACCCATAACGAGTTACGTACACGTACATATTTACTTGATACCACCAAAAATACCCCTCACCCCAAGCTGGCAAATAAAATTGCATCTCAGAGCTCTGGTGCTATGAGAAGGTAGTACTTCACAGCAGTGATATTTTATCCACTGTATTTCTCTCTATCAAGCATGATTAGAAAATGATGACAACTTCCCAAGGTATCTTAAACAAGCATAAAAACCTTACACAAATTAAAGATCACTGTAACTGGATTAAGTACCTTCTGATATTACACTCCTACTGTTCAATAAAGAACTGTTCCTAGTTCCTTGAACTCCTCTTTCAACAAATTTTGAATGTTTTATGGGTGGTGAGTACTGGAGGGAGGGCACACCTCTTTCAACAGAGATTCATACAGAGATGAAGATATAACAAGTAAGAGGAATATTTAATTCCTCTGCAATGTTTTTGGTGAAAACAGATTCTTCCACAATCTTAAAGAGCCTTATAAATCCATTAAAGACCTCTCCTTTTAATGTAGTCACAAACTCATTCGTAATTTAGTATTCTCAGAAACCACTCAAATCACCTGTCTCTGTTGAAGGCATTATCAGATCTTTTTGGCATGTTCAGCACTCCTGGTATAGCCATATAGGAACTGTCTGTAAGAACTTACTTGAGTCCTTACACATGCACATGTCTCCATCCACACAATTCCTTCACATGAAATGCATAAGGGACTTATTAGACAATGTCTTAAAGGCAGTCCATCTTTGCCCTATATTATCCTATTTAGTGTGGTTAGATAGAATTCCCATTATATAAGCTTCATTTCTTAATTCAGCCAGCTTCTACTCTTAAGCCACCAACACTGCTCTCTGAAGATGGCTGAGACTGGATTTTCAGAGGAGCAGGAAAGGGCACCTGGGAACCAAATTCCTATAGGATTAGAACTCACAGGACCACAGCACAACTTAGAATGGAAGGGTCCCTTGGTCCAGCCCCTGGCTTAAAGCAGATCATGTTAAAACCCATCTAGATGATTTTTCAGTTTTAAGATTCTTGGATTCCTTCCATGAACAGCTGATTCTGCAGAACAGCAGCATAAGAATTATTATACTGGATTCAGTTCTGTTTCCTTTTATCAATGGTATACTTGTTTAAATCCACTGGCTTCAGTCAAAATATTCCAAGGTTATACCAGTGTGTTCAGAAAACAGAACCAGACCTGTTTAAAAAAAGGTTTCTGGATCAAACTTTTAATAGTAGAGGAGTAACGATGAGCAATTACCCTGTGAAGTATGGGCTCCTTGCAAACCTATATTTATAGTTCTTGTGCTCTGTTTTTGTAAACATACAAATATGCATATATGTAACACATTCAAAGAATGTTTCACATTAAGGATAATACTTCAACATTTCAATAATGTAGAAGTTTACCAAATATTACTTAGCTCCAAAATCAAAGCTGGGTGTCACTCATCATTTGCATTTACCTCACAAAAACAGGCTAAAATGTGAACAATGTGATGACCTTTAGGCAAACTCTTAGAAGCTTGACGTCTTTGTCTGATCTGTAGAAAATATATGTTTAGAATTATAGGAAAAATAATGTTTAGAATTAACCTCTATATTAAAGATGAGGCTTTGTTGAGCCAATTTGGCAACAGAAACAAAAAGAGGGAAGGATCTCCACTAAGCACTGTGGTCTCTAAAGAAAAGATAAGGATTCCATGAGATACACTCATGCCCAAGGACATGTATACAAGATGACAGTTTCTTTTTTGTTGCTATCTCTGTATTCTATCACAGTAGTTCTCTGATAGATGAGACAGTAGTTGGCCATCTCAAAGGATTCACACTAGGTTTCACAAGAAAAAGAACTGCTTATTCTGAAAGCATGTTCACTAAACCAGTCCTGAATGTAGCTTTCAAATGATAGCTAGCAGATTTATCAGATTGCTAGGTACACAAAAGCTGCCAATGGGAGTCTTTAATTGACAGGTGGTTTGAGCCATTGACCTCAGCTTCGATACCGACAGCGGCAAATTGCTACAGGCTCCTATTTGGCACCGTACAATACTTAATGAAGAGCTCCTTCTACCTTGGGATTTCTTTTCCTTGAGAATGGTATAACATCTTTATAGCATGGTGATAAGTAATAGATACTTGCTGTGATCATTCTGTCACTCCTTCATCACTCTACTTGAAAGTGATTTGTGGTTACATTTCATACTCTAGTACTCTTCTTGTAGCACGTGACTAAATCATAGTAGATTTGGTCATAAGTCAATATAATCATATTGACAGATCTTGAAGTATCATCAATTTTTCACCTTCTCCTATTCATTTATTATGAACTCTCTACCCCGTTCCACTGAGTAGAGATTCTAGGGGAGAGGTTTTGTAGGCAACAATGGAAGCAACTATCAGAAAAGACACTTATTGTTTTCATTAGTTACGGTGGCAATGACAAAGGGGAGTCCAGACAGAAGGCAGACATACTCTGGCTAAAGAAAGCACGATGGCATAAAGGAAAGCACAAGGTGGTAAAACTGTATTTCAATCTGTTTATTGCCATTCAGTTTGCTTTGAGTAACATTACTGGAAAGGCTCAAACTGGGGCTGACAAGTAACAAATAAATGTTAATTTAATGAGAAATGGAATGTTCCCCAAATTCTATAAATGAAAGCTGCAATTCCATTAAGACAACTCTTATGACATAAGCCATGTCAACAAAACTCAAGTGATTTGTCACTGTCGTGAACCGCAACTTTAATTTAGGGGTATTTCGGGGATTTATAACCAAAAAATATGTGCTACCCTTGAAATCCACAAGAGGTGCTAAGATGCTACAAAGAAAATCATGACTGCTTAAACTTCTAAAGGGTAGTGCTGTGGCTAGAAAGCAATAAAGGCACAGCTCCATTAGTATTGTTTAGAGAAACGTTTTTAGCATAAAGATATCTGCACAGCAATTTGCAGTTTCTCATTCGTGCACTGCACCAGCCTGAGTGGCAGGTGACTTGATGCCTGCAGTAAGAGGCAAGAAATTCAGAGACATTCCTGGTGCCAATTTAACAAAAACATATTTCAATTGAAGAATGCAGCTTATTTCTTGTTGCTAGCTGTTGGAATGAGCTAGTTCTCCCTGGACACCACATGTTCAGAAATGCTGAAATCATGCTGAAATCATGCATCAACTCACAGAGTTAAAAGTGCCCAGAAACTTTGTCTTCAAACTTCTTCACTACTTTCAGGTTTCAAGATCTTTAGTAGTTAGATAGATTCTAGGGAAAAAAAAAACCCTCACACAAGATTTCTTATTTTCCATGGTCACCTGGATAAGCAAATGAGGAGTGATTTGCCAGGTTGGCAAATCACTCCTCATAACTGTCAAGACGGAATTTCCTTACAATCTGAGAGTTATACCTCTGTAAGAGAATGCCTTCATGAAAGGCCTTCCAAAACATGGTAAAGACTAACAAGCCTGACCTCCCAAAGCAGAGCAGATCCTGCTTGACTGGGTTAGTTCTCATTATGTCCCACATTCCCCTGCAGCCAAGACATGTGCTCTAACAAAACCACTGTTCAGCCATGCTAGTATATCGATCCCAAAGGAGTATGGGAAGCTTTGCCATGGGACTCTGTCTGTTCTCTGCTGTCTGAATAAAGGAACTATGTTTCCCAGAGAGTATCTTATAACACTGAGTACATTTCTGAGTTAAGGGATGAATTTTGAAACATTTTACAAGGACATTAAAATGAAAATATTATACGTACTACTGCCTAGGTAGTAACAACCTGATAAAAACCTCAGTCTGAAGAAAATAGTAGGAAAAGACTGAAGAGAATATAACCTCCCTGCTCTAAGATTTCTGTCAGGACAATAACACTGTGTCTGGCTCAATGCTAGTATCTAGAGAAGATATATATGTAGAGTAGGATTACCAACATTACTGCATAGGGCTTTCTGGTAAGGAGACAATAAAGAACTTTTCCTGTTGCAAATATGTACTTTGAAAACACACGAAAAGTGTGATATGGATAAAATACAGACATTTCCCCCAAATGAAACACAGACCAAATCAAAGCGTATCCAGACCAGTATCCTATTTCCTACATATGGGGAGGAAAATGAAGAAGGCCACAGTATATAAGACTAGAATCAGCTGTGTCTCTAGCCTGTTATGACTCCCAAATCTCCCATCTGGACTAAACTCAGGAAAATCTGTTCTCTGAGGAGACTAAACGACCAATTTATTATTTATGGAGTTACAGAGGACAACTAAGATATCTCAGAAACTAATGGAAGAACCATGGATATTCCAAAGCTCATGTTGCATTGCGAGTCATAGCAGGCAGAAATACGGTGCGACAAGAACCTAAGCTCACCTACCGATGTTCCGGCAAGTGCCTAACCACAATGAGGTTTCACACAGATTCACCACTGCTGAGACAACTTCTGCCACAGAGGAAGAAACCAGCTGTGGTCCTTTCCTTGCCCAGTATCCAGGGAGAACTGTACAATGCCATGCTACTGCCGGACTGCACTGCACTTGTGCTCCATACAAAAAGCATCCAAGGCCTCAGTGCTATTTGTGGGGGAGAGAAGGAACTTAATACATGTCTGTAAAGAGTAACTTGGGACTTTTCTTAAGGTTACCCCAAATCCACTAAAGTTTGCTGTACCCAGGACATGTTAACTCAACAGACTTAGAATGACAAAGGGGAGTTGATGTTTTAGAAGACTTGTTTTCCTTCTTTCCTTCCCAATGGAGTTTAGTGTTTTCTACATAATTTTCCCCCAAAGTGCTGAAATCTGGAATCTCTCGACTGATGCATGACCAGCTTGTCAGGCTGTGCCTGAACTCCTTACACTGCTGGTGGATGGTACCAGCCTGGAATAGAGTCTGATGTGGAATAGAGTCAGCCTGTCTGTGTAGGATGATCTGAATAATTACTGAAGTCAATGTTTTAGCCCTTCTACAGAAAAACAGCAGCTACGGCAGTACCAGGGAAAAGAATATAATTTAAAGAGCTCAGGTTATGAGACACCAGGAAGTTCTTCAAGCCTGATGATTTAGCTGCAAGTTTTCCTGCAGCTAAACTCGGAAAGATCAAAAGTAGGATTATTAAAAAGAAAAGCCTTGATTTCAAAATGCCTATAATCTGAAGAACTGATAATAAATACAACCTGAGATACAGATGGCAGACACATGAAAAGTTGCTTCCTGCCGAGGCAAAGCTTGGATCATGTCTACTATAATGTCCACCTGGGCCCTACCCAGTATAATTTTATTTTCAGGATCTGAAAACAAAAGAGGCAAGATTTTTTCCCCTTTTCACAACAAGAACAACAACATACTGACACAGCTGATACACAGAGCACATATATACAAGGACAAGCCCTTGAAGACCATCTTATTTATGTTACAGTCACTGTTACTTACTGGTTCAAATTTAGTCTTGTTTGTGATTTAGGAACAATATAGAGTGACAACTGTGCACTGAAAAGTGTATGAAAAATATGACCTAACATGTTCCCCTCTATTTCTGTCCTTTTTGATTCACAAAAGGAGCACAGCAATGAGTAATAACATTAACATTTTCAGCCAGGTTTAAACATATTCTGCAAATGTATCATTGATTTCAGTGAAGTAATGAGGAAGGATGGAATTACGTGCTTAAGATTAAGCTTATGTTGGATACTTTCTTAAAGAGGGACACTATTCTGAAAGCTTTAATTTGGTAACACACTGCTTGTTATCCCCTCTGTAGCTACCAGACTGGGCCCTGCTATTCTATTTATAAAGTCTTTTCAGTAGTGTTTCCAGCAAATTTGTGACTAATAGAGCTACTTACAGCTACTACGTACTGGATATTAGAGCCTTCAGGATGCAATAGTGCATCACAGAACTACATGTATGAAGGTTACAATGAATGACAGAACTTTTGGATTACTGGGTTTTGGCATATATTGAATCATTTTTTAAAACAGGCATAGACATAACATCCTCTTTTTTTCCTTAGAGCTTGTGCCAAAAGAAATAGTAAGTTTGCAAATGGATATTAAGCAATGCCAGATATTTTCTGGGTTTGTTTTAACAATTTAACCCTTTGTGTTCTTTTGTGATGTCCAAATAATTGTATTGGAAGCAGATGTTCTACCAAAATTGACATGATAAGGAGACATTATGCTCACTTATTAACATACTGTTTAATATTCACTACAGCCTGTTTTAAAGAACAACAATGTGTTAACATTTAAGCCAGGAGGGATTTCTGTACACTATATAGTACTTGATGCAGCTTGTTTATGCAACAGTCTGACAGATACAATTAATCTCATGAAAACGACCAGAGTACAGCATAACAGCATATTATTTTTAAAGTAATAGAACACACTTTCTCTTTGAAAATCAGAACTTCATTACATCATAGAACTTCAGGATGAAAAGGAAAACTCTAAAAGATCGCAACTCTTTCTGAAGGACAGTAGAATGAAGGAATGGTAGACTTTATAGAGAGACAATAATTGCATAATCTCCAAAGAAGAGAAAGAAGAAATACCTCCAACAAACGCATCTCCGGCTCCATTGGTATCCACAATTTCACTCTGATCACTGACCAACACAGGGAAAGTAGTCACTTCATTTTCTGTAGTGGAAGGGGGGAATAAAATGAGTTATTTGTAAATATGACTTTAAAAAGCGCAACAAACTGTGAAAATCAAAACAATTCAAAACGAGCTGACCTTTAACATGAAAATTTGGATAAAAATAGATTTGCTTTACAATTCCATTTGTATTTACTTCATAGGGATATGGGAACACATTCAATCCCATTATTTGTTGTGGACATTTCTATTAATTATTTCCAGCTTCATTTCTTTATCTCCTAATACTCATGGAAAGTGGAAAAAAAGTAAATCAGGCAGAACAACATAAAACACCTGGACATATGGACAAGACTAAGAAAAACCCATCCTGCCATAACCAGTGTTTCCTATTAGTTGCTGAGAGGTGATGTAGCCTCCAGAATGGCCAGTCCAAGCCTCCAAAAGTCCAACAGAAATTGCTGCCTGTAAAAACCAAAATGCACATGAACTAATTAAAATAAAGCTGTGAAATAAAGAGCAGGAACTTGGGTAAATTGAACTGCTCTTAAATTACATCTTAAAAAATCCCACATATACTTAAGAAGCCTTGCAACTTGCTGTCTGACTCGGTTTCAAGATTTCAATGACTTTGCCCTCCTCCTTAGTATTTATTTTTTCAAAAATATTTTCTTCTCTGCAGCTCCCTGCCCTCTACTGGCACTCGTTAAACCTATTGCAATAGGTGGATACTCAGCATCTTCACCTCCAATTCACTGCCACACCACTGTTCAACATAATTACACCACTTAGGTATGATAACTTTAGAGTTCTAGGGTTATAAATTTAATATATGCCACTAATTAATCAGCTATGGCTTTCCAGGTGGTAATGTCATAATGACGTGATAAAAATATAATTACCACCTTGTCACAATACCTTGTTAAAGTGTAAATTACCCCTGTAACAGAGCCAATGGAAGTTCTGCCTCTGGTAGTCAGTATGCATTAAACTGTCTCAGAGCAAACAGATTGTCCTTTGGCAGACAGCAGGAATTAAAAAAAAGGGGAGGGGGAAGAAAAGCCTGTCAACCAGTGAAAATGAAAACCATCAGAGCTGTTTTTTCTTCTAATTTTTGGTAAAGATAGAAATAAAATGGGAAATAGATCCTCTGGTAGCTGCAAGCTGGAGGTGAGCAGTTTCGTCACTGTCCAGCAGCAGAACAGATCCTAAAAACCACTCTTACGCTGACGTACAGAGGGGCAAACAAGGAAACCTACTTTGGGAGGCATATAAAGAATTCACAGTCTCAAATCAGACAAGTCTGTGTGTGCTGCAGAGGTACCAGAAGGATCCTGGTTTCTGTGAAATGCAGTGTATCAGCTCTACTGCTCTTCACCATCTGCTACTAAGTGAACCAGGCAGATATAATGATGCTGCCTCCAGAGGGAACTGTTGGCTGGCCCACCAGGAGGGGAGGGGAGGGGAGCATTAGCAACAACCATCCATGAGAGGCAAAGGAAGAAGGCTAATGAAAAACCTAAGATGAATATTCCAATTAAAGAATGGGTTTTAGTCAGTTCTCAGTGCATCCTACTCTATCCTGTTAAGAAAGCTGTTTAGAAGCGTGCTTCAGTGCTGTGTTGTGCTCCTGAGATAGTCTTCAAGAGCAATGGTCTTTAGTAACTTTAACAGGATTCATTTGAATTGGAAATCAAGAAAGAGAGGTCTTACACTGAACTCTGCCAGAGAAGCAGAGTGTATTCATCCCTTCCATATGGAGGTATGTATGATTTGCTCTAGATAATCCTAAAACAATGAACAAAGCGATAGCTTTGTTGAAGGCACAATGTAATAAATGAACCTGCTTCCTTCCCAAGTATGCATGGGCACATGCAGATGTTCTACCTTAAATACACAGTAGACACTTGAGCATGCATACAAATGTATGTGTTTGGGCATAGTGACATTGTGTTTTAAATGCTGCAAACGAGCCTTGGCATCAAGTAAGACTCTGTTCAGGCAAACTAACACAAATGCAAGTTCTCACCATCGTCTTTCTCCTTTCTTTCCCTCCTCTGACTTGATTCCTTCCCTCAGCTTCCCCTACTACCTGCAGGTAAGCACTGCACTATGGGCTCCCATACTGTTCTTTCTGCAAGTAGCTGAAACCTCAAACACACCAGAGTATTCAGGTGGTACAAGAATAATATTTCTTTTTTGTTTTTTCTTGATCACAGTTTTTCATCTCTACCTGGGCCATACATTCTGCCTATAACTTTATATTTTCAAGAGGAGCAATAATCTCATACTTTGAAGTTTCAGTAGGAGCCAGAATGGTTTTGGAACACACACCACATTATAAAGATATTCCCATCTGCACACACACACACCAGGCAAATTGTTTTTCTTTAACCTTAAGAGAACTTCCACTAGCTTACTAGAGTCTAACAAACTATAGTTAACAACAATACATATTTAATACATATTTAAATATAGAACAAAATAATACTGAGGTTTGGTTTTTTGTTTTCCTTAACAATAAGTCAGACTTAAAGCTGCCATTAAATCACTTTGCTATGCCTGCGTAATAGCATAAAAAATGCTAACAACTCTTATCTGTCTCTTGTAAGAACTAGGCACAACATGGTGAATTAAGATGAAGCAGAAGCCTCCATTCGGAATATCCTTGCTTTTGAGACTTTAATGTTACTGTAACTTCATTTTTGTGTGTGATCTATTATGTTATAAAACTCCCAAATCCATCATAGTGAACACAGAGACACCTTGGCTAAGTGCACTGGTCATCAGTGGCCTTGCCTTTCAAAGTCACTTCTGATTTCATTTATCATTCTGAGAGCTTATGAAATAAAGAATAATTACATAAGTGTTTTGAAGTCCAAGTGCTGCTCCTCTGGGCATAAAATCCAGCGTTCTATTTTTAAGCAACGAATATCATCCATGGTAAACGCCCTGGGATACAACACATCCACTTGGACGTTATTTCCTGGAAGCCCAGAACTGTGAGTGCAAATTGCAACAAGGTGTCTATAATCAGGGAAGTTTTAGTACAAGCATTAATGAAACCTAAAATTTTGGCACTTTGATTCAGGTAAATTAGAAGAAATCAGTTAATTGGTAAATTTAGTCATTATTAATTTGTTGCATTATGTACATAAAGATGTGAAATCTATCTTTATTTTCCTTGGGCAAAACTATGTGCTAGCATGTCTAGCTTAAGATATTTTTGTAGGTAAAACTGTCTGGAGACACAATAATTGGAGAGCAATATTAACAGAAAAAATAGTGCTCCGTCCATTCGAATGCATTTAAGCTCCCAAATGAGCACGAGCTTATTTCATGATGGTAACTGAAACAATCGAACGCTGATGATAGCTGCAAATACTACAGGTCTGCCTTGAAACCAAATTAGAATCACAGACTACACGTCTACTCTTAGTACAGTAAT
Source organism: Heliornis fulica (assembly GCA_013399135.1). NCBI lineage: Eukaryota > Metazoa > Chordata > Aves > Gruiformes > Heliornithidae > Heliornis > Heliornis fulica. Next base: position 140,575 of record VXBZ01011047.1, on the reverse strand, counting down.
AAACACCAGCAAGCAATCATTACATCCAATTAGGCTGAGTACTTCCCTTAACTGGGTCATTTACCAGTCTCTCTTGCTCTTAAAAGTAGATTAAATGTGTAAACTTACATTTAATTACCTGTAACAGAACTCTTACAGGCAACATGTTGGAGTGTCCTTAAGTTTATATTAAAATAAAATAAAAGGAAGAAGGGAGCCCTAAAATATACACAAAAGTGTCAAGCCATTTCCTCAGATAATCTTTTGATCTGTGGGATGGCAGTGGTGGTACAGATGCTTACAAGATGGAGGCACATTCATGTTTCTTTTGTGAGCTTTAACTTGTAAAAAAAAGAACAACTGTGAAACAGAATTCTGACCCATCTCCCCTCTACCTCCATCCTCTCCAATTTTCTTTAGATCAGGGGCCAAAACCAGATACAAAGGAAGGAGAGAAAAAAAAAAAAAAAAAAAGAGAGACAGGAAGAACTTGACAGAACATAGAAACCTGAACTCAAAACCTGTAAACGTCTCTGGGCAGCTTTAAGGCAAGAAGTAATGAGAAAAGTATTTGGAACAAGCCTGTGTCAGTCAGGATGATTCTGAGCTCTTACCTCTCTCCAGAAGGTAAAACCCAGATGCCTATGGGCTCTAAGTCTCTGCTCCTTCTTCAGCAATTTTTAAAAAATCATTAGTGTAACATCACTTCCCCCTTTTTTTTCTACAGCAACAAAAAAAGCTACTGTTGCAGTACTTCACACAAAGATACTACACCTGATAACACAAACAGATACCACAACTCACCCATTATATCAGCACAGCACTGTTCAAAGTTATAAGGCAACGTGGGGCAGGGCACTGTGCACTGAACCCCCGTTAGAAATCTTCCAGTGATGCTGCATTTCAACCCTGGCAGTGTTGATTCAACCTGTCGTTTCTAAGCAAACAGAATGAGATCCCGCGTTTTCAGGCTGGGACTTTCAGATAGCTGTAGTGGATGAACGCTCCAGCCCCGCTGGCACTTTCTGTGTGCATGTTAAGTTTGCCTTGTTTTGCATGCCAACATCTCCTCTCTCCATCTAGTTCTGTGCATTGTTTGCCCTGGTGTTGTAGCTATGTGGGGCTTGTCAGAAAAATAAGGAATTTATTTATGCAAGTCAATGGAGATAAACAGTATAACAGGCAAGATGCAAGTCAGCCACATGCTTTGGGATCTTTCTAATCAAATATTTTAATAATACACAACAAATGATGCTGTATTCTAATGAATTCAACATGTAGCCAAGGAAACTTTATAGCTAGTAATGTAGAAGTTAACTCTTTATTCCTATAATAAACAATGTTACCCAAAACAAATGTTGTTTTGGGTATATATTATTATAACATATACTATATATATGTTATAATAATATATAATGTTATAATATAACATTATATATGTTATAATAATATATATATATTATTATAACATGAGAAGTTGTAATTTATAATGCATTTACATGTCTATGGTATGATACAATTGAAATATTAATTTGTTTCCATAATAAAAGAAGACTCAAGTAGTGCAATCTGCCTAAAATTGTCTTAGCAGACTCCTAAGCAAAACAAAGTCCCTATAGCTGTGCTGGCCAGGACGCAAAGTCCTGTCCCTCAGAGGCAGCTAGTTCATTTTCAGTAGAAACAGAGAAGGAATAGAATGCCAAAGACTTTGAATCTTCTCTGGCTTTACATAGGGTTCTACAGATATCTGCAGGGGAAATGGCAACGTGCAGACCCCATTCTCCCCATCTCCTAGGGGTGAAGTTAATCCAAACATGTTCAATGAAACTTGTCTTCCCATTGTAGCTTTGCTCAGACTGTCACATTATCTAGTCAAAAGTGGTTTTATTCAGAAGTCATATTCACAGCACCTCAATAAAGGGCGGTTCACAGGAATGGAGTTAATAGGGGAAAGAAGGTTCCTCCAAAGGAACTCATACATTCATACACATCAACTATTAGTAGTGTTGTAAAATGAAACATTATTTTTGCACCCAGAATATATCCTCTGAACCTATGCCTGCACTCCTCTTAATTCAACACCACTCCTTAGAAATAACTCATGATTTATACCAGCATGAGATCAGACTCGAAACTCTCTATCTAGTTACAACAATTGTAAAACATGCAATAGCATCACCTAACGATTCATGAATAGCTTCTATAGGCCCAAACGAGTTTATGGAAGATGTGAGACAGCCACTTAAACACTGCTATCACCATGGCTTGAAGCTCTGTTTCTCAGATTAAATAATTCTTTGTTTGCACAAATAAACAAAACGTGTATGAAAGATGGGGGAAGCAAGAGGTCAACAGAAAATACTAGTTTTGCTTCAGTTTGGTGCTAAAGAAATATATATAGGCATACATATATAGAAAAACTGCCCTAAAGAACAAGCTGCTGAATTTTTCTGGCATGTGTCACAATGTTTAAGGTTTAGAACAGCAATGAACTCTGTTGAAAAGCCTTTCTGAGCACACAAGAGTATTGCCATTTGCCCGGTAGGCACAGATTTCAGAGGGAGCCGAAACTGCGCCCACTGATCTGCCAGAAAACACACTCCTCTAGCTCAGCATGGCTGCTGAAGACATAAGGTAGTGTTCAGGGATGAACTCTTTTCCTGTGATCTCTGCCCGGATCGGGAAAAGCGTTGAGGACTTAGGAAAGGCAAAGGGTGTGAAGTCATAGGCACCAAAATTAAGGAAAGCTTCTGCAGATGTATCACTGATACAATGGCTGTCTTGGAATTACTGTGAAGAGCTCAGCTCAACATCAGTCCTGAAGACAGAAGACATGGGTTACAACAAACACACCCCATGAGCTGTGCAATCCTAGCACGTGCCGGGAGCATGCCCTACTTCAGCAAGCCCAGCCTGCGCTGTGAAAGTACAGCACAAAGCCAGATCGGGATCGGGATCTTAAAAAATATAAACATCTCTTCCTGCACTCTAAATCCTACATGGGATTTGGCCATTGTACATCTTACTTGATTCTTACATGTAAAAAACCCAAGCCAGCCCCTCAAAAGGGGGGTTGTATATGGGAAGGGGAAAGACAGATCTATCTATAAATAAGTAGCTCAAGAAACGAAAACACAGAGATGATGACAGTTGTAATGTCAATGTCTAATGTAAAGAACACACCACACATGAACACTCAAGTTACATTGACATGTATGTTCTAGTTTGCACATGCTCTTCAACGTTCTGAAATTTAACTATGGAGACTAGGCAAAAACGAAGCATCTTTCAGCTCAGAAAGCAGACAGTGCACTTAACTTACTGTTCACACTGGCTCACACACTACCTGGAACACAGGTATGTTCGTACTCCATTCCAGGGCATTCTACAGACATATTTTAAACCACTGCATATAGCAGGACTATAAAAACACTATCTTATGGGAGAATTTTCTGACAAATATCGACCTATCATCAGGTCAAAGGAATTCCTGCCCAAAAGCTTTATCAGGGCACTGGCTAAAAAAGCCCAACCCAAAATCCAAAAAAACCTCGACAAACAAAAAAGAAATGAGGAAAACACATTATAATTTGATTTTGAGCAGGACAAAAGCTGTATTATACCTTACATTTTTTATACATTAAGCATATTGCCCTAGCAAGGCAAATACACCTGTCAAAACTTGCAAGCTTTCTTAGCTATACCTCGGTTTCAGAGAGGTGAACACAGAAATCACATCATTTAAATAAATGCCATGTTACATGACAGCTTTGTTTATGCTACATGATAATCTGAGAAGCACGGATCGTCAGTGGAGGCAGAAATGGGCCCAAGGCACTTCTATTTTACTTGAGCATCAGTAAGACTGAAAAGAGAAGGAGTGAGCATTAGGTCACTACAGAACAGATCTGAAGGAGCTTTTTCTTCTGGGAGAATTTATATTTAGTTTCATAAATAAAATCAGTTCATCAGAATGAAAGAGACAGCCTTCCCTAGAAATATCACTAAAAATAAGTTAATATATATATACCTATATCTCCTTTTAAAAATAATAATTACTTGGATATACTGGCTGGATATTGCTGAGGTAGATATACCATAGAAATACTACAGCGTTTCCTTTAAATATTCAAATTACATGTGAAAATTTTAATTTTTCATCCTTTCAACTCAGAGCTCAGCTCAAGAACTTTTATAATTATCTTCTTCTCATGTTGTATTTGTAAATTCTATGTTGCCTTTAATTAAGATCTCCCTAGACTACTTATTTATTTTTGCAGAACGAAACATGCTTGCTAAATAAATTTTCTCAGGCTTTTGCAGGTTTTAAATCTATTAGAAGATGTCACTGCAGCGGAGGCTGAAATTTGTTCTAATCTCAATGGGAAAACATTCTGCTGTTAAAATGCCTGTTAAAACCACAGCAACTCCATGGTTTTTAATGGAATTCATAAGTGTTATGCCAGTCTAGAAAGAGAATTTGGCCCAAAACATAGTTTATTTTCCCCCTACATTAGTTGCAGACTTAGATAATTTCTTAGATAATTAAATACCCCAAACTCTGTAGTATCACTTAATCGGTTTAAAAGTGTTACTTAATCATTGCTGTTAGCAGGATGGTCAACCTACCACCATCGAAAATAGTATCACGTGCATTTAAATATAAATTACCCCACCCTGAATGTATACAGTTATTGACTACATACTGAATTAAATTCATTTGAACACAGTTGTTACAATAGCAGTTTTGACAAAGAGTTTCCAGCAAGAATCATAGGTTTCTGTTACAAGTCCTTCAAAGCACAGCAGTAGCATATAGGCACTCGTGATCTACTCTAGATGATCCTGCTTGGGCAGGAGGGTTGGACTGGAGGGTCTTTTGAGGCTCTTACAGCTCCTAATATTCTGTGATAAAGGTAACACAACAGGCTTTACAGTGCACGCACTGTCATTTCCAGTGACCCCAATGCTCTATAAACAGGCTGCTTGACAAAAGCAAAATAATTAAGCTAGCAGACAAATTCCCAACCTCTTTTCCAGGATTTCCAACCTCTATCTCTGTGGAACCCTGTCAAACTCCTACTATTGCCTGTCACTCCCAGTTACTTCTCTTTGAAGTTGTATTTCTGTTATATTAAATTCATGAATCACTCTGTCTTAAGTTATTTCAGCCTAAAAACCAAAACATCAATCTTCTTTTCAGAAGAATAAAATAATTATTTGTAAAAATAAAACATTTAAAAAATAATCAAACTTTAGTTGTCATGTATAGCCAAGTTCAACTCAGGGTATTTTAAACCTAATTTGTATTCTCATATTGTCAAGGTGACAACCGAGGTATGTTTTTTGAAAAAAAATTATATTCCTGCTCGGAAGAATTTCCAGACTGAAAAGTAAGGATGTTAACCAATTAAACAGATATCTATAAATAAAGTGTGCACACTCTACTAATATAATGAAGTTATGAAAAGTTATGAAGAAAGGCAAGAATCAGATTCTGCTGCCGTCTTCATTCACCCCTATTACTCCACATCCCGTCGCCTGTTGATTCCTGCTGATCACAGAAATGACCAAGGTGTCTACTGGTGACCCGGAGGCTGTAGACAACAATCCTAGAACAATTTGGATTTTAAGGCCAACAAAAACATAGGAGGTTCCATTCTTTTTCCATATAACTACAAATGTGATTCGATGGTGGCTGCTTGGCAGCAGCAGAGGCATGAGCACAGGGTGCCTGGAAGGAAGCTAGCTGCAGACTGAAGTTCAGAGCTCATTTTTCTGCTGAACACACTCCTCAAACTTGACCTTTGAGCCTGCGTTGCTTTGCTCATCCAGTCTCTTCTTTCCTTTTTCTGATTTTATTCTTAAATGCCTGTGTATTTTGCATCTTCAGGCTGAAATCAGAAGGATTGGTGCTTTCCTCCAGTAGTTGTAACCTTTTATGTAAGTCTGCAGTTCCCTGTTAATCAAGACAGGAGAATCCACCAGTGTCCCAGCCTCCAAGGAGACAAGGTCTGTCACGCCCTACCCATTTATCTGATTCCAGCAAAGAGTGTGCTTCAACCCTTGCTTATACCAAACAATTTGGCTTGGCATTGAAGAACCAAACGTCATTTCTCTCTGCTATCAATTTTTAACCTACTTTAATTTCTGTATTAATTTTCCTAAGCCATATGAGATCACAGCTTCACATGCTCTCATCTTCTTGACCAGTGTAGTGAGTACTCCAGAAGTCAATACAAAATACATACCCACTAGGAACATCTAACACCCATTACTTTGTTCCTCCAAGCATCTGTTTTGGTTGCACACACAAAGACCACTTAATAGTTTTAGTATTCTACTTTCCACAACATGACTGTGCCTTGAATTTTGAAATGCTTAAGCTGTCTAGTTAAGCAGGGAAGCAAAAAACAATCTTTCAGGTTTTAAAATTTGGTTTTAGTCCAATACAAAAATATGAGTGCAAAAAGCAGATACTTATATTCTGTGATGCACAATAGATTAAGAGAAAATTGCATTTTTAGCACTAAACTACAGTGTTTAACTGTTTACAAATAGATTTTCATATTTTTGTAGTAATTTACAGATTGTAATAGGTATTGCGATCTAATCCACCACAAAGCATAATTATTTACACCATGCTTTTGATAAATAATGTGAGTATTAGGTTATTACATTTTTTACAATTAAGTGACTAAGAAAGCTGTTTATTGCCTTCCGTTATACCCTCTGTTAATAAGATCGTTGTTGCAGATGTTCATGTATGCTGCATTGATGTTTAATGGTGCATGATGCTCTAGGTGGTTCCCATAACCTTGCTTTGTCTACTATGAGCTGACTCAATTGATATGATAATAGAGAAAAGAGGTCTGAAACAAGCTGGGCTGTACTGGCACAATTTGCATAACCTTTAAATTTGCCATCATCTGATAGCCAACTGCTCCTAGAAAGTCTTAACTCAGTTGTCAGCAACAACAATATACTGTACAAACAGTGTTCTGCAGTTGGACAGGTGGGGAGAAAAGAGAGGGCATGCATAGCTTATTGGACTTTTATCTTCCATCAGGAAATGTACTTATTATCGAATTTATAAAGCCAACAATTTGGAATAGAGTTCTGCAGTTTGGTATGTGACAACTGCTATCAGCCACAATGCGTGGCCTGGCATCTTTTCAGGTTCACCGTACAATATCACAGTGTCGGATTACAACGGACATAAATATTTGGTTCCATAGACTCCTCTCTGGTTTGGTTTTGACTGCTAATCACTGGGGCAGGCAGAGGAATTGGGATGGATTAGGAGGGTGGTGGGGGGCACAGGGTAGCAGGCTATAGCAAACAAAATCAGCATAAGCAACCTTTCAAACTTTAAAGCTGGTTTCCGACAACTCCACGTATTCTTTTTAAACAAACATTGATATTATATCATTGGGTAGGTATAGCCAAAGTCTAACAATATGAAAATAGTTCATGTTTACTGTATTCACTAAATCTGCAGTCTGTATATACTTTAAATCAGGTCTGCTTACTTTACTGACTATTATTCATAACAAAGAAAACAGCTATGGTCAAACTAAGCTGGAGCCTATTTCAATCAAATGGGATCAACTACACAAACATTATTTTTATGGTACCTGGAGGTTTATACTCAGCATGCCACTTCATGTTTTATTTTATGCTCAGGTGTGTTAAGGCCAGGTCACTGCTATATGAGTAATGTACACAGCCTACTTTTCAGATATGGCATTTAAACAATTTCCACTTTGCTTTATCTGTTATAACCATGGAAATCACAGAGCCAGATTGAACATAAAATCTCACATATCCACTTTTAGACAATAAATAATTTTTGAGAACTCCAATTAACACCCTCCCGCCCCGCAATGTTAAGTCTGGATGTTTTGTTGTCTTACAGAAAATGAATTCTGCATCCCTCAAATCAGGCAAAGCAGGATCCATTCAAATCTCCCCTTTGTCCACTGTTTCTACGAGCCAGAATCTCTGCTATGTCCCTCCTGGAGCTAAGGATTTGTCTTCCATTCAGCTACTTATTTCCCACTACTTCTATTGCTTGCAACTGGATGCTACAGCAAAGAAAATTCTGAAGTTAATTTTCACCCAGGGTCACATACATACCCACATTTTACTCTCCTTTCATTCTGTGCAATTATTTTATAGTCACTATTTGAGCAGGTGAAGATTAGAGGCTTGAAAATCTGAGTTCCATCACTTATGGCAGAAGCATAACACGGATAGCTACAATTTAAACTTTTCTACAATGTTCATTCAACTGTAATCACAAGATGGGAAATAAAATCTCTAAATTAAAGATGATAGGCTATCAGAGTCTGTAGGGCACCTTCTGAGTAGAGATTCTGCTGTTCAGCTCCTCTGTAATAATTTGTTATGAAGTGAACAAGGCTAAAACTGCCAAAATAATGGAAAAAAAGATCTCTGACAGACCATGTTCTGCCTAGGTGCCAGTGGTCAAAGAGTCCGGTTCTTTATGCACCTCATTTGTAACAGGCAACAAAGAAGATACTTTACTGTAAAATGTTTTATCAAGTCTTGCAGCATAAATAAACTTCACGTTTTGTGTGTGTACTCTAGGTAGACTACAAAAATTGAATCGGAGGTTGCAGACAAGGTACAACACATAAAAAGACACATGGATCAGTATAAACCATTAATATTCATGAATGCTTTAAGTTCTCCATGGCCATAATCGATATCCAATGAAGCTAATGAGATCTTTCCATTGATTTCAAAAGACACTGCGTTGAGCCCCAGAGACAATAACACCACATTCTCTGCAAGCACTCCAGCTGATAACACACACTTTGATAAGTTGCTACCCTCCAATCCAGAATTTCAGCAATGAACAAAAGATACATTAACTTATTTCAAACTGGCTTTGCAAAACAAGCAGTATACCACTATAAAATTCACTGTGGAGCATTTAATATCTTTAGTTGAAGAGCAGTCAAGGGTCACAGTAGTTACTTGCAATGTCAACCCCAATATGAGATCCATAAATAAGACAACCATTTTTTGTTTAAAAAGGAGAAATAAAAAAAAAAGGACCTTAATATGTCAGCCTCCCAAAAGGTTGAGATTTGTTTTAACTTGGAACCTCTAGAAAGCAGTGCTTCAAACTCTTATGTCTTCTAACACATCTAAGCCCATCCAATAGATTTAATCACTGATAAGTAGAGTTTTAAGTTCAAACTGGCCTTGACCTTGGGCAGTATGACATTATCTGAAAACCATTAATGGTCTGAAACTAAAGGAAAAGCTCATTAATAAAAGCAAAACCATACAAAGGTAAAAAAAAATGCGGGGGGGGAGGGAAAGAGGAAGTTTTATTAAAGGTATTGATCATGACCTAGGGCACTACAGACATTGATCTTCCCACATCTCCACAGGAAAAAAAAAAAGTTAGATGAACAAATTATTGATCTATTATGAAACCTGCTGAACACACTATATATTTAATTTCTTGCAATGAAAAAAATAATCACACCAAATTAGGGGAAAAATATATACTATCTGATTAATTTCATAAAACAGATACCCTGTTAGTATAATTTGAACCCAAGTGTTGCTAGAGGAGAAGCCTGTGCACTGTAAACCTTCAGAGCACAGTCTTCAGATTTTAGGTCATTAAACCAAATGCTTTTAAGGAGAAATGGGTATCATCCAACACAATATTGCAGCAACGCAGAATACATGCATAGAAAAGGACAATGCTAAACTTTAAATTTGAAGGCTAAATTTAATGAAAATTTTGCAGAATAATTTTTATAGGAAACAGAATACTGTGGATTTGCATTTTCTTTAGTTGTTTATAAAGTCAGAAAGATATATTTAGACAGACATAACATTGTAGTTGCAAAAATCAGTTGCTGAAAAACTAGAAGTTTGGTCCACATGGAGAGGGGTAGATGTCACTGTTGTGGTTTAACCCCGCCAGTAGCTAAGCACAATGCAGCCACTCACTCAGATCCCTCCCCAGTGGAATGGGGAGGAGAATGGAAAAAACCAGACTCATCGGTTGAGTTAAAAACAGTTTAACTGGATTACAAAGGGAGAGGATAACAACAATAAAAATAAATAATAATATGAAAAACCCCACATGATGCACAATTCTAATTGTGCTCACTACCTGTGGTGGAAGAAAAAAATCACGATGCGCTGTTGTTACCAGTGAAGTAACAGGGTTCTTTTATGAGGATTCCACTGCACAAACATGAATCCACACCAAAGCAGCAATTATAACTTTTATTGTTTTAAGCCTTGCTAAACTGTTGTCCATCCAATAGCAGTGCTAAGAGAAAGCTTTACTAAGCCATGTTCAAGCATATAGCAATAGTAAGAGAGAAAGCCTTGCTAGGCTGTTTTAAAGAATATAAGAGGTTTTAAGAGAGTCCCACCAACCCTGGGCTCTTCACAGCACCCCGAGCAGCAGGATGATAAGGGTCCACATCAGAGCGGTGAAGGGAGGCAGGCACAGCGTCTTCAGGGCATCCCCTGCAGCTTCAAGGGACGCCTGATGTCTGTCTCCCCACGTTGCTGAGGCAGCCTCCTTACATCCTATACCAGGCCCAAGCTGGGGTCGCTGTATGTGGGGCCAACATGTACAGTGAGCCTTGCTGGACTCATGAGCCTGACTGGCTAACAGCAGGTGACTAGCTGACTGACTAGCAACGGCTCCCTGTTACACTATCACAATGTTATGGTTTCCCCCACACATGAAGGTTCTGTTCTCACGGGAATGTTGTGCTGTCCTTCTCTCGTGAAGGTCGGCTCTCGTGGGAGCAATTCTAAAGTTCTTTCTCCCTGGTCACCTACCAAAGTAGACTGGCCTGGGAATATGCATCGTGTCCAACTCGGACCATCCTCTATCACCCCTCACACACCTGTCTGTTTCTGAGCAGCAATCCCACCTACCATCTAGCTTCCCAGTTTAATATGGAGCATGATGCCATAAAGTACAGAATATCCATTTGGCCGGTTGGGATCAGCTGTCCCAGCTGTGTCAGAAGCAGAAAGTGCCTTGACTCTGCGCAAGCACTGCTCAGCGATAATGAATCACCTCTGTATTATCAACACTGTTCTCCACTCATATCCAAAACATAGCCCTGTACTAGCTGCTACGAAGAAAACTAACTCTGTCCCAGGCAAAACCAGCACAGTCACTTTCAGAAAACGGAGAATAACTTTGGCAAAGTGGCATCGATTACAGGTACACATGAAAAGCACAAATTAAATTAGGAGGGCTGTCATTAATGCCAGTGCTTCCCAAGTATTGAATGATTGATTCTGCAGCCTCACCATTCCTTAAATATAGTTCTATGATAAAATCATTGGTGTTCAGCATATGAGACGTCAAAGAGATTGTTTCCTTTCTGATAGTACAGTCATGGCTCTGCCCCTCTTTTTCTCTGATCTTTACTTTGCAGACATAATTCTGCCATATTGCCAGCTGATCCCAGAGCAACTTCCCATCCAACTCTGGAATAACAGCCTTTGTCACCAGATGGAAGTCCAAAATAAAACATCGTGATTTATGCCCCAGAGTGAGGCTCCACAGCATCTTCAGCCACTACAGTCTGGAGATCCTACAGCCTCATTCATGTCTCCTCCTACTCAAATGCTGCTTTTTCCCACATTGTCACTAGTACTTGTTGGGCCCTGAGCTGGGCTGGTTCAGAGAGCTCAAAACTTTACCAAAGTAGGTTTCTGTCTGCCTGTGCAGACACATGAACTGGTTCCCCATGTGGGCAGAGAAACACTGGCAGTATGGAGGGAAAAGTAGGGGATGGAAATGTTGAAGTTAAAACAGATAATTCTATGACAATGTCAGCTCAATCATCAGTGGCAGCCAGAAAAGCAAATAAAATGTTAGGAATTAGGAAGAGAGGAATTCAGAATAAATGAGACAACAAATTAAACCATTTTGTAAACTTCTTTGGCACTTTAACATTCTGGTCCCTCATTCAAAAACTGTATGGCTCGCCTGAAAAAATACATACTGAAGGGTGGGCCAGAGTGTCAGAATTACAGAGCAAAGAAAGAACAAAAGATCAGAATAGGAAAAGAGTCTGGTATAAAGACTAGTGAGGGGAAGGTAGGCAAGAGTTGTGCAAAATCAAAATGAAAAGACATTGTATATGGAATGATTACGGACTGGCCATGCAACAGAAGCTGCAGGTGACAGCCAGTAACATTCCCAAGTGGCTGAATCCAAACAAATAAGGGGAGGCATTTCTTTACATAACAAAGAGTCTGTGACACCCATTATCACGGGGCATTACAAATGGCAAAATCCTATTTTGGACTATTAAACATAAAGATAACATCTCTATTTCAGAAATTCCCGAGGCACAGATTGCTGGAAGCTAGGAGCATGTAACACAGAAGAACTGGTATAGATTTGTCCTGGGTTTCAACTCTTTTAGGAGTACCCACTGCTGTACACCGCTGTAGGTAGCAGGTCAGACCAACCTTTGGTTTGCCTCAGTCCTGCTCTCACTCTGACACTATAATGCCTCTCCAACATCATATAAGTTCTACCACCTAAGCAGTAAACTTTTATTTTAACAGTCATGCTACAAAGAATACTTTTTAGATTTATGGCACAAAATCTGACTTTGTAAATCTACATATTTGTAATTGAGATACAAATACAGAAATTCTTCTGTGCAGGAGGAAATGCTGCCTTGTCCTAAGGAATGGGAGAGGGGCCCATAATTACTGCCCTTCAACAAATATGTGTTTTTAACAACATAAAAGGGTAATTTTTCCTTGGAATACCAGAATGTAAATCCATTGTAACACCTGAAATTCAGGACAGGTTTAACAAGAGGCAGAATTTTGCCTTGAAAATTCCTTGTTAGTGGTGACTGCACACAAAAATGGGATTTCCCAGCTTCACTCAATTTCTGAGCTGAACTGGTGCATTAACACATTAGACTAGAAAATTTGCACTTGTTTTAAACCTATATGAAAATACTGAAACACACAATTACACACATATGTACATATATATTTACATATATGCATATGCATTCTTTGAGATGCAGCAGTTCATACACTTTCAAGTCCAGTTGAGATACTGCCATCCAGAAACTTAGGTTTTAATAATGTGTTTCAGCTGTCTAACAAAATGCCCAGACCTCCTCTCCCACACAGCATGAAATCATGAATGGTCTCAGTTACAAAAAGGTATTACCAGCTTCCCTATTCATTAACCCCTATCAACAAATCTTCATTATTAATTTAGGTTTTGTGGTTTCCTAAGTCACAACTAAACTAAAAATAATTCTATTGGGCTTTCCAGCTCATTTGTTATGCCATTAGCAGCCTAAAATTTCCTTTTTTTTCCCTAAAGCCACTTTTGTTTTTAAACTTTTCTTTCCATTTGTGATTATAAATGGAGAGGGAAGAGTGAAAGAGCACACACTGTAATATAATCCAACTATTATTTCCCTAAGCCTAGGATACTACTTTTTTTGTGTAAATGCATAGGAAGGCTGGCTGATAAAAAGAGCGAGTCAAGGTTTTCCTGTCTGGAAGGCTAAGCACAAAAGCTGTGAGACGTAAGGGAAAAAATAACACTTTTTTTTACTTCTTAAGAGAGAACACATAATACTCACTAACTTACAGAAAGAGGAGCTGCAAACAGGCCCACCATAAAATGTCAGCAGTGTCAATAGTAATAAATACTTCTATGTTTTATGGATAGGCTTACAAGGTAACATGCTGGTCTATGATTGCAGCACAACCTGACAAAGAAAACCTACTGACCTCTGTTTAGAGTAAGCTGTATGCTCAAATATCAGTCCTTTTTATTCCCCCCAAAAGCATACAGCATCATGCCATTATGATTTAAGGACAGCTCTTAAAATCTCTCTAGTTTCCACAATTTTGACAACCCTTCTAAAACAAATGGATTAAAAACTACTTCTAAAATATTTAAGATGTACCATATTCCTACAAAGTAAAAGAAGCTTCACAATTTGTACAAACATAATATGCACACCTTTGTTATTTTAATGTAGATCAAGTTTTGGTTCTTTCTAAACATCTAAACTGTTAAATTTATGAACATATGTGCATATATTACCTCAAGAATGGTTGTAGTCGGTGACACCAACATCCCTTTACCTCACTATCCTATGTAAGACAGCAGGTAGAGGCAAATGTCTAGAATCACTCCAACATCCAAAGCTTGGTAGGCAGCCTCTAAAATTTGCTAATGTTGTAAGCTTTATTGCAACATATTAATTTGTCTATACTGCACACACTGTTTAATTCATGGAATAGATTAAATAACAAGTAATAACAAGCAGAAACTCCCAAAACTAATTCTGCATGTACTATGCGGTAGGTTCACTAAGAAATTTCTAAGATGGGCCTTTCTCATTCTCCAACACTTGCCAGCACTGCTAATACATTCCGTATTCTCAAGTAATGTATCCCAAAACCTGAAGATGTAAGTGGTTAGTAAGCCATAACTGAAGTGGTTTCAATGCTTGAATCCTTAAAAAAAAAAATCAATTTTTACTGCCATATTCTAATAAATGAGGTTATTACAAATGTACCCTGAACTGAGGTGGTCTTGCAAACATTGGGGGCGGGGGGGGGAAGGGGAGAGAATGGAAAATTCTATGTTCACGCCTGAATATGCCAGATTTCATCATTCATAACTTGAAAAATGCTGAAGTGATTTTCTTTAAATTTGGATTGTTTTTCTTTCCTCTATTAAAACTATAAAACAAGCCAAGTTTAAAGTTTGTAGCTTCAGCTGTTTTTGAATTATGCAAATATTTCAATATAAAAGTATGTTTTTCCATCGCTGAACTGATTTTGCTCAGAGTTTCCAAAGACTTCCCTTTGGGCCAAGACCAGTCATAAAATGCATCTGACTAAAAGTAATTTGTTTAAAAATGTTATGAGCAACTCTGTAAAAGGGATAGCTTTCACAGCATTTGATTCTGACAAATGTTGTAGCACACATATAGATATGACATATAAGTACTTGCCAGAGCTTGTGATTTTCGGTGCGTTTCTTAAAAGCTCCAGCTGTTGAAATCAGGAGATTGCATGTGTTATTAACTCTCACCCCCTTCCTCACATAGGCATATTTTTGTGGTTACAGAAAAAAGTCTTGAAACATGAAATGAATGTATCCAATAATTAGGATAGGCTAGGATCTGATAGGAACCCTAGGCCAAATCCAGAATCTCAAGCCTGGGAAGAGGGATATGATGGAACAAGGAAATGGTAGTAGGACCAGAGTCTTGACAATACGGAATTCCCATAATGGACAAGGAGCATCTGCACAAGGAATTAACACAAGACTGGTCTTCAAATAAACTTTTCTAGTAAGCAAGTCCATAAATCCTATTTTCCATAACGATTCCTTTCCCGTACCATAATCCTCTGTACTGAAATGTTTCGTCACTGGTATCGCTCACGGATTAGCTTTTTTCAAGAGAGTTTTAGCAAAATTCAGCTATGTTGGAGAATGACAATGGGGAACATGACAATGTTTTTGTCAATGACAATTCTTAGGGTCACGGAGGAGAACCAATGCCTTCAAGCTCTTCAGTAAAAGATACAATTTGACATCATCAACAAATAAACCTTAGATTGCACAGAGAAGTTGTAGATGCCTCAACTCTGGAAACATTGAAGATCAAGCTGGATGGGGCTTTGAGCAACCTGGTCTAGTTGAAGATGTCCCTTCTTGTTGCTGAGAGGTTGGACTAGATGACCTTTAAAGATCCTTTCTGAGCCAACCTATTCTATGATTCTATGACTTGAAGAGGAAAACTTCAGACTACAATCATTTGCACATGTTCCATGGAGTCTTAGAAGATGACAGTTAATTTAGTCAAAATTTCATCTGCTATAGCTCCTGCGTGCCAATCCTAAACACTCAGTTTGAATTTGAGCTTGCCTCTTCCTTGCATTTATTCCAAGTGACAGAGAACAGGAAGGAAGGGTAGAGAAAACTGGCCTTGGGGCTGGGACACTGTGATGGAGAAGATATGAACAGACAGTAGAAAGACCCAATACGCTCCATGATAAAGAGAGAGAAATTTTTACTCTGAAAACACAAATAATGCAGAGAGCCAAAGAAAGTGGACTGACAAATGGGAATGGCTTAGTAGTTTGGGATTCCTGATGCAGTTATTGTTTCTCACCATTTTCATAATCTACTGGAGTTGCATGGATCTCTAAATTGCTCGTCAATCCATGCCTGAGTGTCTACAGCTTGTGGTCTGTTTGAGGTGAGCCACTTGTATTTTTGTTGGGCACTAAAACAATGTTGTGTAAACCACAGAAATTCATAAGCTGACTCAACATCTTTGCAGTGTGGGCAGGCCAGATTGTTGGCGGAAGTAGATGTTTTAGTTGTCTACGTTTAAGATCTTTCTCCTGTCTATCAGAGCTGTAGTCTCAAAACTTTTGGTCAATACTTCTTACTTTCTTTCATTAACAAACTGTGCCTCTCTGCCCTATGTTCTACCCATCAAATACCTGTCAATACTCCCATTCTCTGTAATGTTCAGGAATCAACACAGTCCTCTCAACATATAATTATGAGCCGTATTTGGCCTCCTTCACCCCACCAAAAAAACACAAGAAATTCCACATCTCATTTCAGGACATAAAATTTTGTGAATGAGCTGGCAACCCGCATCAAGCCCTTTTATCCATCTAATTTCAGCTCTTTCTGGTCAGAGCTGTATCAGCGTGTATCCCCTCGTTATTTCCATTACCTGATCCTCAATTCAACCTACACATAACTCACTGAAGAGATGCACTCCTCCTCTGGTAGCCCAGCTCCTCTCAGCTTAGCCCCACAGCTGTCTTTGTCCTCAACATTATGCAGAGGCTTTGTCTGACGGAGGATACAGAGCTCTGTTAAGGATGCTCTTTCAACCTCAGTGTTGCCTTTCTCAACTTGCCATGTGTGCAGAGGGGAAGAGAACGAAGGAGCAATGGCCATCTGGCTGTGTCTCTTCACAGAGCGCAGTCTGATGCAAGCCATTCGCTTCTACTCCCATGGCTCACAGTAATGTTGATACTCCACACTCCTGCCAGAGAGCGGAGAACTTTCCATTGGGAAACCAGAGAAGGAGAGGAGGTAAAAAATGGTAGAAAAATCACAAAGACCAAATTGACCTTGTGGTCTCTCACACCTGTAAGCTTCATCTCCACCCTGCGCTCATTCAGAGGACATAAAAAAAGACCACTGGAATATGTGATACTCCAAACAGGTGATGAAGGATGGTTAAAGGCAGCAGTAGAAGGAAAAAAAGGAAGATTAGGGTCCTTTGCCTGGATACTGACCCCTCTGGTTCAGTCACTACTGACAGAAACAACTACTAAACGTGTTCTTATTATGGACAAAATATAAAGCAGAAGGTACCATCAAGCATTTCCAAATCCATAGCTGACTTTGCAAACACTATTTTAATCTAGACACAAACTTTTTGAGAATACATTCTTTCTTCAGAAGGGCAGGATAAACAACTGCACACAGCTTGCCTTTTCAGAAAAGCTGGTCTTCTGCGCATTAGAAAAAAACAAGTGTTTTATACTGGTAACTACTCCTAAATGCAGCAATTCTTCCAGAGATCATTTAGAAACTTTTCACACTTTCCACTGCAGGTTTCAAAGCACAACTAGACCTAATTAGTGTTGAAATAAGTGTGCTAGCAGTATTCTACGACATTCTGTGGTGGTATCATATGCTAAATTAAGGGACACATTTTCCTTCTTTCATTATTATTTTAATGTGAGGAGGTGGGAAAAGACGATCCACGCCAAAGGAAGGAAAAAGGGGGAAAACAATAACAAATCGGTATCTCTTCCGAGAATTGCCCCACAGGCCAAACATTTTTATGTTCTTAATCATTATTAAATGACTTAACATGACACACAGAGCCTAGCGAATGATTGCATCCTGACATGAGAACGAATTACAAATGAAATGAAAGATCAAGCTGTATTAGAGGACTGCCTCTGGGAAATGAAAATCTTTAATTCTCTTTTATTATTGACATTTATTTGGCTGCCATGAATAACAACATAGCAAAGAGATTCAGCTATGCTTGTGCACTGAATAGCTTATCCCACGGCTCAAAACTGCCTTAACATTTATCATGTTTGCTTTTGTAGCTGACACCATTGCATACTCTCTCTATCCATCTTGCATTTATCATGCATATAAAGTGCATTCTCTAATTTAAGTTCATTTCATAGCGAACAAACAGCTAAGATTAGCAAGTGTCAGTCCTCAAATAAGCTCCCAGTTGTAAAAATATCAAAGAAGGGATTAATGGATTTGTTAACAACTCTAGTTTGGAGAATAAAATAAGTATACAGTGAAAATTAAATAAAAGCACAGGAGGGTTACATATAAGATTTAGGTTTACTACTGTTATTACTAGCTCATGTATAAAAACATTTTTATACTGCTATTTTTCAGCCAACTGTACAATACTCAAGTGGAGTGCCTCCATATGGGCCATTCACATAATGCAGTAACTTTCTGGAAGCAACAATTCTATCATTATTCAGTGCGATACACATACCCAACTCTCCACGACTGCTTCCTATTTCCTTTAAACCAGTTTGTAGCTAACAAAATAGAGGAAGCAGAAAACTATTGGAGAAATCGTTCAAACTGCTGCTAAGAATGATCTATATAGCAGTGACATACCTACTTAGTGCCTAGCCCTGCAGCCACAGTCTGCAGCCAATTCCCACTTTGAGGCAAATATTGTATGAGTAAGCACCAGTCCCCCAGGTGAAAACTTCCTCAACTTCACTCAATTTCCAAAGGAGGAATTCAGCCCTGACTTACCTTGTGAAGGAATGAAAGACTAAAATGGCTTGCCACAGCACATGTTTTTAATAGCTTTATTTAGTCTAGAAGCATAGGTGGACAGAATTAAAGAGACTGTCAAAAGGTAGGCAGTCATGTTTATAATGGTTAAATCTGTGCATCATACATCATCAATTCAGACAGCACAAACTACTTGTATCCCTGCTAGAACACCTTTTTCCCACATACTCCTTTGAGAATTGAAGAGCAGACGGCTGAGAAAAGCTAAAGTGAGACTTTCTGTTCAAAGCAAAAGAGCCTGGAAATTCACTTAGTACTGGATTTCACTTCTTCCTCTTCACAAATGTTTAAATATACTATACTGTTGCACAGCTGTTCTCAGCAGGCAGAGTGTGTTCTTGTTTGCAGCAAAGATGGCTACACAGATAAAATCTCAAGTCATAAAAATCTGAGTGAAACCAACTGGATCAATATTTTAGATCCATGTTACAAAAAAAAAAAAAAAGAACTTAAGATCTTCAGAACTAAATTCTCAGGCATTCCTGTGAAATATTAACTTCTCAAATTCAGAATCTTAAAACAATTCACATAACAGATGAGAAACACAGACTAACATCAAAAGGCAAATACTCCAACCATTTAACAGTTATTATTTGTAAAATTGAAACTTGTAACTGATTAACTAGAATATTTACTGTGATGAACAATGGAGATTTGAAAAATATACCTGTAGCCATTACAGTGTCATCTTTCCCCTGGGTAAAGACTACAATCCGTTGCCTTTTAGTGTTCACCTTTGGCAGGGCTTGCGTCTTCCGGGCTATCTCTTTAATGTCTTCAGTCTATGAATAAAGAGAAAGAAAATTCTTGTTACCAGTGTTCTAGGAGTGGTGAGAGATTAGAACTTTATTAGCAGATCAAGGATTTATTTTCTTACAGCTAGGTATAAAATAGACTTTATTGTTAGTAGATGAAGATTTTTAAAAGAATACTTCACTCTCCTAAGGGTTTTTGTAGTACTATGAGACCATTGTTTTTAATCTTGATAATGATAGTTCAGCTACTGCAATTGCTGCAAAACTGCAAAGCTGACAAAGGAATTACAAAGCATTTCCTAATGAGCAATTAGTGGGCTGCTTTGCTGCTGACTGGATTCTAACCTTACCTATCATAAAATTAAAAATAAAATTGGTAAGAGAATACTTTGGATAAACTGAGTCCGATTTTCATCCAATTTAACCAGGTTTTATAGTACTTTAATCCTTCTGATTTCAGAAGAATTTTAAATACTGTTTGTCGAAGTTCCCTACAGCAAATGATCTCAGGCATTAAACTGACTGTACTCTGCAGCACCTCAGGAGGTGTGGAGCCCAGGTGAATATGCTCTGTGCTCACTAGCTGGTTTCTTAATTGAGACGCAGGGAAGCAAAGGGTGGAAGCAATATTCAGTGGGGCACAGAACATCCTCAGTTTTCTAAAGAACAGGCTAAGCTGCAAACATTTCTGGATTTATTGCTTTAAAGGGACTTAGCCTATACATCATAGTGCATGTAGCTAGTAACAGAGAAACTGGCATACTGAACCAAAACTCTCATCCATCCAAACAGCACAACTTGCCGTTAGAATTGCCCTTCCTATTCTCATAGTTGCACTATAATCTGAAACAAGAATTTCAATTTAGATTTCAATCCAATCTAAATATAGGTATTATGTTATTTGTATAAGCATCAAATCCTTTTATAATGCTATGTGGGAAGCTTTTGTTCTCAGACTTGTCTCGAGTCAAAAAGTTCTACAAATTAAACCTATTTCTTACCATCATTAAAAAAAATATTTTTTTTAATGCTAGGATTATCTATGTTAAATAACACTATACTTTTTTTTTTCCCCAGTTTGCTCCTGTTTACAAGTAACTAGTGAAACACATCTGATTTGGTGCAGTGCTAGCACTGACTATATGAAAACATAACAATACTTTCTTCATTGGTTTGCGCCATTCATTATGAATCCCAACTCATTTGTTAACACAATTACATGAATAGAATTAATTTATAAAGCTGTCCAGGGTGGTTTCAAGTCATTTACCAGAGTTGTTACAATTAATTTGTATTATTAATAAATTGATTTGTATCTTCTGAAACCAGCATATAGTGTTATTTTGAAACCAGGTACAGTATGTGCCATTTTGACTGCAGTTGCTGATTTTAACAAGAGGTTGATTATTTTTCATCAGCAGGTCAGTGAAACACTTCAAGAACTATAATCTACATGTCATTCAGCCCTCATTATTTTCTGATTTTTCATAATCTTGTTGATCTTCAAGCACTTCCCCTTTATTATGGACAGAGAATATGTCTGGACTATATATTAACCATCTATGTGAAAACTAACTAGCTCGTCTACAATACTCTTAGCCTCCCTTTAATCTCTCCCCCAACTTTGGTGGTCACTGAGCTCACTGATTTATACGTTTGCCAAATTTTCTTGCACTTTTCATTTTCATATACCACACTCTTATTTGTGTTATTTCTTCCTTCCTGCTGATTAGATTGTTAATATAGATTTTAGAAGGCAATGTCTTCCATCATAGAAGAAAGCTGAACCTCTCTGCATGGACTGAGGACAGTGAAGAGGGGCCATCTTACCTCTGATTCTCAAAAGGCAAGGAGCCCTTTAAAGATACCAGATAAAAAAATGGATATCGCTGCTCTCCTGCTTTGAAATCTCTTTATAAGAGATTTGCGAGTAGCAGGTATCAGCCGGTGGCACAAGCAGTTGAATAGGGAATAGACGGAGAATTACAGCCCTCCAGCTCAGCAATATATAGGCTTCTGAAGGTTCCCCTAAACTCTGGACTATTTCAGGCCTTGATAATTAAGAGATCCATGAACTAGAAAATTCAATAAAGCATCAAGCAGATCAAAGGGAACAGGAGGGAGGTGTTTAGTTTTTACTAAGTAGGAAGTGGCTACTTTATTAAGCACATTTACAGTGGAGCAAAGAAGGCACAGAAATCAAAGAGCTTGAAGATATTTGTGCAATGTATTTACATGCACTTCATTTTCTTAAAAGGAAAATGATGGAGTTGTATTAGGAGAAAATGGCACGATCAAGAGATGATTTCTTCAGTTTAAGGAAGAACAAAGATGAATTTATATTAGAGAAAGAGGACTGAAGAAAAAAGATTAGGGAAGGATGATGGTAAATGATGAAATAGTGAAAGAAAGTAAAAAGCACATATGTTTTCAAGGAAGGATACAATGAGCATGTAATGGAAGAAGGAAATTTTTTAAAATCAGAAATTTCAAAACAGAGTGGTTTGGAGACTTATGTCTGTGCAGTTACTTTAAAAGTAAATGAACAGCATCTTTGGGAATTAACTTCGTCATTTTAGGTAAAATCACTTCTTATACTAAAATTTTTCAAAGAAAGAGAATATATAATGGAAGAGTTGCTCTATCACAGTGTCAGGGACACTTTAACTTTTTCAAAATACGTCTTTACCTTACCACTGTATTGTATTTGAAGGTACAACTGTGATATTTTATAATATGTGAATATTTACAGCTTAAGACTGCAGAGGTACCATGCCTCTCATTTCATTGTCAGGCAAACATCATGAAATGTTGTCATCTCCTATTTCTGTTTAGAATATCCATAATATTTTCAAATAGCTGAGATGAATAATATTGCTTTCGCACTAACTGGTGCTCGCAGTACTGAGACTTTCTAATGCATTAGTACTTCCTGAGACATTCTAACGTACCCTGTATCTACAGACGTGGCAGAATGGTAAGACTGTACTGGCCTGTGGTCTTAGAGCCACTACAATATGTCCTAGATTCACAGGATACTCACACATATCCAGTTACGCACTGGAATCTGACTTAACAAGGCTGACGTACAAATCTCACAAAAGCATGATTTGCCTCTTGATGCTGCACCTGAAGAACTTTGCATGTGGCATTTGTTCCAGCAAGTAAGGGGAATATATGCAAGTAAACAAAGTCCACCAGACATCCCAGGATCAGATAGAGGCATGCAGAAAACTGCTCACAGTTAAAACTGGTAGCCAACCTATGTCTTCTGATTTTTGCCTTTGAACAGATACACAACATCTGGGACTACTGCAGCCCTGACTAATCACACATAAGTCCACTGAAAATGGGACCTGTGCAGTGTACTTCACTAACCTGAAGATCTACACTTGGTCTAGGGTACCAAAGCCCTCTAATTTGGCTACCCAACCAATGCCTACTTAGAAGGAGACCTCTGCCTCTAGCAGGAAAAAATATTTTGCATGGCTGCCGCCACTAATCCCTTCAGTGCACACTGCTCCACTTGCTCCATTTTACTTCTGGTGTTGAGACAGAATTAGGATTATGTTTTCCTAAATGAACAGCAAGTTACCATTTTATAAGAGAAAAATGTCATAAACCTTTGTCCTGGCAATTTTGTTACTTGAAACATATTACAAACATCCATTTAAAATATTCTGACAGTCATTCTATCACTTCTAGGGGAACCAAGTCCAAGATCTTCCTGTAGATAAAAACTGTGACTACTGTAATGTATGGCAGAGATGACTGCAACATACAAACAGAATGAAGGACTGTCTTCACAGACAGCAAATTTAATATTTATTTAATATTTCTAAAATATCATAGAACACAACTTTCACATAACCCCCAAAACACACTGATGTACTTCAGGAAAGGACTGCAACACAAGTAATGTTCTAACTTTGATTATTACAGGTAACTGTTGGTCAGAAGATAAAATGAAGGAAATAATAGCCTTCAAATGTGACTAATTTTAAAAAATACATTGGATTTCAGTGAAGTACAATGGATAACAAACTCTTGGCAAGGTAAAGCTTTGAACATGGTTTCTCTTATAATGAAAAACCAAATTTGTGTCATAGAAGGATTTTCCCCTCCTATGACAACATTTTATTTCTTCAGAAAAGGTGTATTTTTTTTCCTAAATTTACTTGATTTGACTATTATTTTTTTTCCTTTTCCAAAAATTCTTTCAGATTTGTTTTCAAAACTCTATTTTGAAAGAGGGGATGGGGACAGAGAGGAGGGAAAAACTGGCTAGTCTTTATAATCATGGAGAACTGATTCTCCATGGTAACAGATTTCTGATAATTTTGGTTAAAAAATAAAATTTCTGGCTGCAATCCAAATTCAGCTACCAACAACTTTTCATCACTTCTGCGATCAACACCTTCTTGATTTTAGTTCTGGTCACTCCAGTCCTTTCCCATGTTTCGTCAGCTCTCTGATCTCAATAGAAAAGGCAAAATCAGTTTTACAAGCTCTTTTGAGAGTGGCTGGAATTTTCTTTTGTTGGTAATTGAAAGGCTAATGGAAGTTCTTTAAGTTGTTTCTAAGATACTTTATTAGTAGTGTGATTTTTATTTGCTTTCCCTTCTACAGCGCAATGGGAAAACAAGACTGTGGACACTTATCAAGTTTTACACATCTCTGTCAGCAAACTTGACATGTGAGTTGTTGCCAAGCAAGGGGGTAATAAGAGATAAGATCATAATCATTGTGCACTTTACTGATATGCTGTAATCAAATGTGACAGATTTAGGATGTTCAGAAGGAACTGTGCTAAGAATCTCTAAGCAAGCACTAATGGAAAGGTTAATATGATGGTAGTTAGCAGACACCAGCAAAAGCAGTTTGTCACTAGCACTGAATTTAAACCAGGCATATTCAAAGTCTTTAGCTCAAGGGGGCAATAAAAATATAGAATGGGTAGTCTTAATACACTACTTTCTTTCTTTCGTTATTGTCTAGCTACCAGAGGGTACCGATAATTTGTTATGCTGTATTTGGAGGCATATGTGAAATTCATTCATTTGATAGAATAAACTCAAAATGTATTTTTATGCTAACAATACAGATGATACAAATGAAAATTGACAGTGATAAAAAGTCTTGATTTCTACAAAGCATCCACATGAATTTGGGAAACACAAAATGAAATGGAGCAGCCCACAGTTTTAATATCTAAAACACTGATGGCATTGATGTACCTGCTGGTGTATAGTTCTGAAGAAATCTAAATTGTAGAACAAAAGCTGTCAGTCTTTCCCTTTTTTTTTATATGCAATCATCTGCACACCAAAGTGGCATGTTCTTAAAGCGATGCAGTTTGAATTGCGCGGCTTCTATTATCTATGCAAAATGGGTGTTGAGCAGTCAAACTCCTATCTATTCTTTTATACTGCAAACAAATCAATTAAGGTGGGACTTACACCAGTGGGAAAAAAAAACCATGTAAAAGGATTTATGTGTGTTCAGTTCTGCAATTTAGATTTCAGTAAGATCACTTACTATCTGCAAAACTAGCACAACCGCTGTCACATTAATTATAGTATTTAAAACCTGCCTATTTGAATTCAGCATTAGAGACCAATAGCTGATAGCTCTCCAGATGAAGTTATCTGAATTTAGCCAATGTGAGATCCTATTCAAATAAATGCCTCAGGAAGATGAAATCAAAAGCTCTGAAAATCGCTGTAGCTTCAACAGTGTTTATACTTCAAGAAAGTAAAGGATCATACATTTTTAGAGCACAGATGGAAAACACCAACTCGAATATGTTTTGAAACACAAATTCTTCACTACCCCTTCTAAAAGAAGCTGTTTGTAGAAGCATGGTTTACATTAATCTGTACCTAACAAATTTATATACAACCTTTCTAAAATTCATTTGCATAATGATAATCCGCATATGGCAGGTTTTAAGTTATTTAAGCAGTGTTGTATTTCACTATTTAGTCTTGCTTCACCACTGCTTTAGCAGTGAATCCTTATGGAGTGTAATGCAGCTAATGAGGTAGCTTTTTAACTGAACAAACTGACAGGTCCCATATCTGCAGAGGCAGCTTGAAACCGTGCCCAACCTCTCGGCTTCCCAAGAGGCTTTTCAAAATTCAATAAATAACATCTGTAGGCGATGTTGGGTGCAGACCTAGCAGAGTGCGTCATAACACTGAGCTGGCAGAACAAAGAAACCATGACGACTGCCAAGTTTCCATGGCAACCGCTGCAAGGCTTGGAGAGTATAATAGCACATCAATCATTGTCCAAAAGAACTTCATTATCAGCAAGAAAAAAACCTTTAGGATCTGTTTAGTGTGCAATTGTGGGTTAACTCACCTCAAAGCCTTGCTCTCTAGCAAAAGTGGCAGCTTCCTGAAATAATAAAAAAAGAACAGTTAATTATAAAGTGCTAGATAATGAAGAAATAACACATTTTGAAACTCATTCAGCCAGTTTTCCTTTTACACGATTATCTCAATATACCCATATACAGTTGTTCAATTCTGATAGTCGCACCAAAAGCTTCCCCCTCCTTCCCTCAAATCCAACAACAGTACAATGTCAACACACTTCACAAGTTCAAATAAGGAAGGTACAATATGTTTTTTCCAGACGAGAAAAGTTACTTCTGGAGATAGGACCTCGGCTAGGAAACCACTACTTCAAATCCAGACAAACATCCTTCAGACTCATTTTTAATTGACATGGTATCACATATCCAGTAGTGTTTTGCACTTCATGAGATACAGGTTATCAAGCCATTAAAAAAAAATTGTCATCTACAGTGCATAAAAAGGAAAAAAAAAAAGAGGATCACAAAATGTGTTCAAACCCTTGTGGTGGTGGAATCAGATGAGCATTTAAAAATACTCTGATGTCTTAATCACTGCTTTAGGCAATTTAACTATGTTCTTTTCCTGAAAGAACAGAGGAAACATCAGGGTATCAGAATGTCCTCATTTCTTATTTATATTAATTGGAGCAATTAAAATCTGTTTTGAAATAAAAGCAGGGAGACAGTAGACAATAGCAATGTTTTTCCATTACTCGCTTTCTACCTCAACATTGCAAATATTGCAGAAAACCCTCAAAGTCTTTATGTTTTTACTTGCATTCTTCCAGATTATCTTTGCCAAGTGATATTAATAGAGGGATAAGTCTTGAGCCAAAATGGTGAGTTGATCCAACTGAACAAAAATAACTACCATACCAAGCCATTTAAGTCCAGTGTCCCTACAACAGCACTGCAGAAAATACATCCTTGTGGACCTATATGATCTGCCAATTTGGGGGCAATATAAGAATTTGAAGTGGGTACAAGTGATTACAACAACAGCAAGTTGAGGTTAATAAAATGTGATAAGCTGAAAAGCACAACTCCTCAGGCTGCTTCACTGCAGAAACATAAGGTTGACCGGGTTAGCCTTAGCTGATGTTGACAGAAAAACTGAATCATGGTCCTGACAATTGGGTGCGGGCAAGGTTAGCCACTTTGACAATTTACTTACAATTGAATTCTTTCTTGTACATCACACAGTCAATGACATTTGCTAGCCTGGCTGTCAAGAAGGAGTGTAGGGTTCAAAGATATCATGCAGTGTTTTCCTAAACCAGCATGTGATTAACAAAGCCTATGCTCGTATGAAAAAAAGGAGCCTGTGAGCTTCCACTCTCAAGTGATGCACTTACAAGGAACTGCAACACAATCAAGAAAGCCTCAGATGGGACTGGGATGCAGAAACAAACAGCAATAAGAACGGTATGGGAGTCACAAGGGCGCAGAGAATAAGAAAATGGACTTTAAAAATATGTACTGTAGCCAAGTTACTTGTTTAACCTCAGGATTTTGGTCATGCAGTTGAAATAGGAAGTTACACTGATCTGTCCTGAGGGGATTTCTTTAATGTCCCAATGCAGCAGGACATTAACATCTGTGTTAAACTATTGTTTGGCCAGGAAACTGGACACCAATACATTCTTACATCTGTGAAATAAAAACTATTCTAGTGAAGTAGTATTTCCTTATGTGGGAGACTCTGAGAGAATTCATCTTAATTTTCTGTACCGGGGCACCCATGCATACCACATGTGGTTTGAAAGACCTGGCCCTTACACAAGAAAGGATAAATGATTGCACATTTGTTAAAAAAGTATCTCATCTACAGACTTTCCTGTTAAAGGCGTTATCTTTTAGCCTGCTGCCTGGCTGCATGAATAATGGTAGCTAGCGTACAATCATAGATTTTCCTGCAGTTGACCTCTAATCTGAAGGTGTTTGGACGTGCCAAAGAACACCAGCAATCTTAATTTTCTTCTCTCCTATCAACCAAACCTCAGGGTAACTCCCGAGCAGCTTCTGTCAGTAAGGGCTGTGCCTATAGCACCCTAAGAATCAGCCTTTCCCAGAATTACACTCCTTTAAGAAGAATTAAGCCCCTTTCAGTAAAAAAGAAAACAAACAAACAAAAAAACCACACAAAACCAAACAAACAAAAAAAAAACCCCAAAACAAAACAAAAAGGGAATAGAGCTCAAAACACAGGTTTGGAGACTACAGTTTGGTGTTTGCAAAATGGTGAGAAATTCTAGGCAGGCCCTGAATGCCAGGGACAGTTCAAAGTAAATTCACCAGATAAAAGCGATGAGAACATTTAGTATCTATTCACAATAACAGTGAGAACAGGAAACAAGCAGACCCCATCTGTGCAGCCCTAGGGCACCTCATACTGAGCTCAACGTCTCTAATAAAGTAGTCAGGTTAAAATCTAAGTGCCTGTAACATGTGGCGACTGCTAGGGTTACCACGGGCAGCCAGGGCGTTCCCTGATGCAGGTGATAATCAGTATGATAATCACCATATTTACAGGCTTTCCATTTTATATCTGACATTGGAAATCACGAAGAAGGAGGGATTAAGGAAATAAACAACCTACACAGAAGCTTTACCGCTCCCTGGAGAATGCAGCATTTTCATTCATGCGTGACATGCGACAACAGCAAAGCAAAACAGCGACAGAACAGAATTTTCTTAGGAGGCTTCATTTCACATCAGGAGTTCTTTCAGTTATGATAAACTTTAGACATTATTCATTCATTACTCCAACTCAGCATTTTCAGAGCTATTTTCCATTATTGTCTACAACAAAACATCTCATTCCTTAGAACCCTCTCCCCCACCTTTTTACCCTTTCACAGTACGTATATTTAAAAAACTCACCATGCTTCTTTTTCTATATAACCTTTTTACAAACCGTGATAGCAAATTCATTGCTGTACCACCTAGAGTAGGATTTGTTCTTAGTTATGAAACATTATTTGGCTCATGCAGTTTGAGAAAAAAAAAATCCTAAGCACAGTCACACTGAAAAAAACCCTGTGTAAGGCGTTACTTAGTGTGAGTAACACAATGTCACCACAGTTAACACACACCCTCTCTTTGCACAATAGTGAGCAGTTTACACAGGAAAGCGAGATAAATTAAAGAGATAACAATAAAAAAGACAGCTTCCGTTTGCACTGGCCTTGCTGTTACATTAGAACTTGCTTGCTAGCTGAGAACCATTCCCATTCTTGTATGTGTTTTATTGCTGTTGGAGCCACAGCATTTAGTAAATGGAGCTGTCTATAACCTACACCAGGGCTAATTCTGACAGGACTTGTTAAAATTTTGAGCCCTTTTATCACCAGCAAATTATTTTTAAGTAAGTAGAAACATACCAACACAGAACTCATTAACATCAACCTGCCTAGGAGTATATGTTAGCCCCCTGTTAGACTGACTGTGGAGTTAAGATGGTTCAACTTCAATAACTGCACGCTTGGTTTGCCATAACACACAGAAGGTACACTATATATTATAAACTATTCTTGACACAGCCACCTTTTTGGTCTGTACCAAGGTTTTATGATGACTTTATGAAATTATAGCCAAGATGGTAACAACATGCACTTTGGGTTAAAATTAATTCATGTAGACCAACATAAAACTCATGCAATTGCATTGAACAGCATTTAAAAACAGGTATTGCTGAAATCAGCTGACTGTTTCAAAAGCACCACCAACAGTATTAGCTACAATATGCATTTTAACTTTTATACAGAGGAAAGGAGCACTGTAAGCTAATTTTGCATTTCATTGCTGAAATCAACATTATCTCATAAAGGAATGATAAAACAGCAGGACAGCAATGATACCCTTGCACACTGAATGCATTTCCCGTAATTACACAAGAAAGCAAATGCAGGGGACACTGCATCTAATCCCTCCCCTGCCATCCTTCTTGGTAGAGGAAACATCTCGCAGAATAACCTAAACTCACATATTACAGTATTACCCTGTGCAGCGCTCTCTCTATTTTTTCCTTGAGCGTGTGTGTATGAACACCCACAAAACCCTTTACCTGTATTTGATATATCAGTTGGGGGATTACTGATAGGTTTTGAATGAGTTCCTATTGAAATAACTGTAAATTTCCTGATTTACCCAACCTAAGCCCAAAACAAGCCCTATTCACGTTTTTAGGAATATTGTCCTCTGCATAACAAATCTGTGACTCAGTGGGTTTATCCCAGCCCATGAATCAATGTAATCTAAAACCCAAGCATACCCATAAAGCATGTGTAGCAGCAGTGGA
The DNA here is from genome assembly GCA_013399135.1 of Heliornis fulica. Classification (NCBI taxonomy): domain Eukaryota; kingdom Metazoa; phylum Chordata; class Aves; order Gruiformes; family Heliornithidae; genus Heliornis; species Heliornis fulica. Next base: position 110,246 of record VXBZ01011047.1, on the reverse strand, counting down.
AGGTCTTTGCAGCAAGTCCAGTGTATAACAACAAAAAGGAATTAAAAGAGCAAACATGAGTAGACTTTCAGTGAGAAACAGGAAATGACTATAGGAACCATCCACTTAATGTCTGCATTTACTGGAACCATTCCTACACATACCAACCACGTAGGACTATAACTTGAATAGTACTTTCACCACTATACTCTGTAAGACTTTTGAAACTGCAAAATCTTCTAAAAATCAATCATTAACACTTCCTTTCATACGTTTCAGAAGTACGAAATGTTAGTTTTCTATTTACATTGTTTCCTTGAACACGTTAAAGGCTGCAATTATCTCGCTCAGATAATTCTTTTTTTTACAGTATAATCATTTAGTACTATCCATCCCACTCGTGAGTTCACTGCCAATCCTGATGTAACTCTGTGCTCTTTGTATCCTCTCTTGCTCTTCTACAGATTGCCTTGTTTGCAGCAACAAATCTAGTTTCACAAATCTTCTCTAACATTAAAACCCTGTTATCTAAATGAAAAGGGTGACAATGAAAGTGAAATAAGCAAATGGGAATACAGGGAAGACTTTTAAGCAAGTGGTGCATGCCGGTATCCACAACTTTGAGTCATTTTCTACAGAATGATCAAAGTTGTTTTATACTGACAATCTCCTTCCTTAGAGAAAGGTGTTGAAAAGTTATATATCTGAAACAGACGTGTTTGTTAATAATTTCCTTGAGGACAATACACTTGTAATACTCTCTAAAAGAAAGCAATCAACCAAAAATTCATATATTATTTCTCTCACTGTACTAAAGAGACATGAAAGTAGCCTGCTTTATTATAATTACGAAGACTTGCTTGTAGTTCAGCTTTGCTTAGGTAGGCACATTTGTCCTCCCTATCTCCCTGTCCCTTCTGTCATCTTTCCCTGTTCTTAACAAAGAGCTCTCTTATATAAAAGTCTGTGCTTTCAGAGCTATACCCTTAGCTTTATATACTGTGTAGCTACCAAGAATCTCTGATTTCAGCAGTATTTGTTGCACCCAGTAATTCTGAACACAGATCAATAAAAGACATAATCCTTTGTTAAAATCTCCCTCCCTTTATTGTCAGAAATCAGGAAGAATACTACTACCAAGATCACCATGTGCCCTCCTTTTGGCATTTCTTTCACAAACCACTCATCACAGGGCAGGAGCTAAGCTAGTTTTTAAGGAGGGGCACTACTGAGCTGTGTCATGCCATGTTTTCCACTCTTCCAGCTCCAGGCTACTTTACACTAAATATGACCCTGAAAATGTAGCCTAAGACACAGTCAGTACAATGCATTTTCAGTCACTGAATTATAACAAAGATGTCATATGCACCCCCACTAACTTCATGACACATGAAGTGGGGTGTTCTTACATCAAATCCAAGTGTAATGCAGCCCATAAATGTATAACAATATGATCTGCTGCTGTACCACTCTTTTCTGCGTATGCTACACAAAGCCAAACTTAAGCTATACCTGATTTTATTGCCTGTCCCAGATTTAAGTGAGAAAACAAGATGCATATGCACACACGCACACATATATAGTGGCAGATCCACAGTTCTTAACATGACAAATTATGAGCATGCAGGAACTATGATTTCAACAATTGGCCACTGTCACTCTTTTATTTAAAATGAATAGATGGAAAGTCTACAGGACATAGTTCCAGCTGGATCACTAACTTTTAGTGCCAACAGTACATTTATTGTGGTTAGCAGTAGGGTACATATGTTCCTCTTCAATTCACTGATAAATAGTTAGCAACAGTTACTCAAAGCACTGTAGATTGTCCCATCCAGCCTTTTATGTCATTGTAGTCTGATTTAGACAGGCATTTCTTTAAGGTCAATTATTACTGCATTTTACTGTGTGAAAGCAATGCAAGAGTATATACCTTTATTAAAAAATGGCCATTTATAAAGCCATTCAGGGCTCAGGAGGCGAATGTGATTTTACCCTTTCTCTTTTTTCTTTACTTTCCTCCAGAGACAGTTGCTTTAATATGGGTCATATGAGAGTTTGAGAAACATAAGTCAAATGAACCACCCAGCATATTTTCTGAAATAAATGCCTATCTGGTGAAATTGTGCTATAGTGGATAAAGTCTGAGCTATACTCGGGGATGTGTTACACAGATGTAAACCTTCAATACTGTTTTCATTTGACAAGCACAAAAGACTAATCCTTGATTTGGTCAGTAGTGTACACCTGCTCATGTTTCAGAGATCAATAGAAGCTGCTTGTGGAATGGACAGACACAGCACGCAGCTTGAGAATCAACACTGAGAATCTGAGCAGTGTATCTACCACGGAGTATCTGAGCAAGTATCTGCCCCTCACTGCTGCTTACTGAAAAAAAAGACAGCTGGCATCAATTGGATGGGCAGATTATCACAAAGGAACACCAAGGTGGCTTTTTTCACCTCTTCATTCTTTTCCCATGAGCAGTGCCAGGCCCCAAAATTGCTTTTCATCAAAAAGGATAGTGAGGGTTTGTATCATATCCTAAAATATTAGGATCCAGTAGTACTAAAGATACCGGGAAATACATCTACACTGCTTTCACCCAGTAGGTGAAAATAGAAACTAAGAATAATCAGTTCAAGTGAATAATCAGAACAAGTATAAATACTATATGGGGTTAAAGTTGTAATGTTCAGAAGGGGTTCTGGCAGAGTACCAGAGGGGTTTGTCTGAAAAAGCCTAGTGTGAAAAGAATTGAGAAAGAAACATATTTCCTGTCCTGCTCGGGTTCACCCTGGAGCATCTGTATCACGTACAACTCATTAACATTCAAGTTATTTATTCTCCTATTCAAGTTATTACCAGAACTATAGTCCCTGCTAGAATCTTCTGTGGAAAAAATCACCCTGAGTCAGAGCTTAATGCCATTACAGGGTCTGCAACAGCTGCAGCAGTGAGATGCCTCTGAGCCATTTTGAAATTTTATGATGGATAAAGCGCTATTACTTATAGCTCTACCGCACATCCTTACCTAAAGAACTGAAATACCTATGACTCTGTGCATCTCTCCTCACATATTATAAGCATCAAATTAAGGAACGATACTTCTTTACACTGCCTTGCTATACAACTATGTCTGTTTCTATCTGTAGATCTAGACATATATATACAGATGCATCATGAACAGAAGACAGGAAGAATTAAAGATTCCTTCCTCAATTATCACTATATCAGGAGAACATAATAAAAATTTAAAAAAATATCTTAATATCAAGTTAGTTGCTAGAAGATAAGAGTTTTAGACACACACATAATGTAAAAGATGTTCAGGGTCTTTTAAAGTCTTTAATACTGCTCATTGGATGTCCTTAGTGCTAACTTTCTGGTTGAAGGATGACAAACAGAAATAAAAGATTGCATCATTTTCAACAAGGCCTTCTATGATTGCAACCACTCAGACTAGCCTGAAATCACCGACAAGATATTCTCATCTAGCAATTTCAGATGAAGAGAATAATCAGATACTGTGCTAAAAGCGCTGGTATCCAGCAGGACATGTCTTAAGTCCAGCTAAAAGGTTAACACATTTTTAGCACTGAAATTGAGTTGTTTTATACACCTTGTTTGGTATGATGTCATGCACAGCCATTTAGAATTATAACTAAGGCTATGGTATTGGGAACCCTGTAAAGAGAAGTCATAATGTAACTCTCCTCATGTGCTAGGCTTCCACTGCTTGTTAACTCTAGCAAAAAAATAAAACTGCCCACTGCAACTTCCAGCAATAACATCAACTTTTAAACTGATCTTAGTATTACATGTTTTATCCTTTCAATGAAGTTTGAACCCAGTTGATGTAGATTCTTACTGAGTTTATTGTGCTATTTAATGCTAATTTGATGATGCATTTATGTGTGTTCAGGATATGAATATTCAAGATAACACTTTTTTCTTCTATTTTCAGTTTTAGCTACTGCAGGTACTTTATGGCAGGAAAAAAAAAATCCCTAATTCCCAATCTGGAATGTGGGGAATTAGTGGCTCACTCTCACAATGTGCTCATAGCACAGGAAAGCAAAATTTCAATCTGACCACAGTTAGGTCACTGTGGTCCTGACTGAAGAACATGAGCTCTAATTCCAGATGTGACTAAGGCAGCATTTATCATCTTGGACAAGTTGCTAATTTCTTGCACACTTTTTTTATTTTTTTAAATTGTAAAAGTTAGAATTTACCAGCTTCTTACTGTTAAGTGTTTGAGGATGAGCGGTTTTTCTATGTATTTGTTCTTTTTCTAAAAGAAGCCAACCTGACCCTGAGATGGGCTCAGAGCAGAGACTGAAAGAAAAGTCACATAATGAAACTAGAGGGATCACAAATTCCAACATATTTTTAAAAAGTATGACAAAAATCACAGAATGGTTGAGGTTGGAAGCACCTTCTGAAAATCATCTAGTACAATCCAACTCCTCAAGTAGGGTCAGCTAGAGTAGATTGCCCAGGACCACTGGGTTTTGAATGTCTCCAAGGATGGAGACTCTACAGTCTCTCCAAGAAATCCATTCGAGCATTTGACCACCACTTTCACAGTAAAGATCTTTTTTTATGCTTAAGTGGAATTTCCTGTATTTGAAGCCTGTTACTTCTTGTTCTGTCATTGGACACTGATGTGAAAAGCCTGGTTCCATCTTATACACTAATTCTCATAAGGTATTTATATGCACTGATAAGATCTTCTTAAGGCTGTTGGTCTCCTTTCTCCATATGACAGGTGCTACAAACTCTCAATCATCTTTGTGGCCCTTCACTGGTATCAGTCCACTAAGTCTATGACTTTCTCATGCTGGGGAGCCCAGAACTGGATCCAATGCTCCAGACGTATTTCACCACTTCTCAGTAAAGGGGAAGAATCATAACCTTCCACCAGCTGGATATGTTCTTCCTAATGCAGCCCAAGAGGCTGCTGGCAATCTTTGCTGTGGGGGCATATGCTGGCTCAAAATATATGTGTATATATAATATATATATTTATAAAAAACCACATGTAAATATAAATATATATAATTGTATTTTTTTAAAAATAAGTATATACACTTCCCCTCTGCACCACTGGGATCCTGAGTTCCTTTTCTTGCAAAGCTGCTCCACCCAGCTGGTTCCCAGCCTGTCCTAGGACCTACATTCCTCCCCAGGTAAGAGTATCTTCCATTTTAATTTGTTGAACTTCATAAGATTTCCACCAACCTATTTCTCCAGCTCAGCAGGGTCTTTGAAATGTCCTATTACCTTTTTAATTAAGGCAGTAGCTGGTGACTACAAGCACAGGATAAAACCCATGATGGGGTAAGCAGACAGGGAAAAGCTTTATCAAAGATATATTGATATATGCAGAAAAGTCAGATGGCTGTTAGGATGGAAAAGCAACAGCTAAAGAAACCAAGCAACTAACCATAGCTACACAGCAGGTGAGGATGAATCAGAAGAAGCTGCTCTGGCAAATAACAGTATCTCTCAGAGGCTTGTAAAAACACTCTATCCAGCTTTTGCAGGCCAAAGGACTGTTGTCATCAGTATGGACCACCAAAGATGGAAAAAACCCCACATGAAAATCCACTAATATCTTGACCAGTGAACTTTACCTGACTATTTTACGTGGGTTATAATATGCTTGGCAGCAGACATTCAAATTGCCTATAACCAACTGCTTCATGCATTCAAATCACTCCCATTTTATTATAATTGCTTTCTCCTTTAAAAATAACTATCCTATTGGTTGGCTTGGTCACTATGATTTCAAACATGACAGTGAATTTTTTTCAAGTGGGATTCAATTCCTATAACAGAAAGCAAACTATAAACTTTCTTATTACACATAAAGAAAAAATAATATAAAAGAGGTATGAATATGCATGAATTTCTATAGAATTTCTTCCTAAAATTATACAATTCAATTATGGCGAACTACAATCCTGCATCAAAGATCACTATTTTTTACCCTATACATAACAGCACAATTAGAACAACAACTTATTTGTTAAAAGTTCACATTTCCATTGATAACTATGCTCACTTTCAGTGTGATCATTTGCTCGAGATGCACATACAGCAGTAATACTGATAAGAAGCTGAATAGCTTTGTCTGTCATGCATTTACCTTCCCTGTTAAATCAACTTCATGTACACATATAAACACACAAAACTTTCCCAAATGCATATATAGATCATGACAAAACAAAGGCAATCTCCCTCTCTGAAACCTTTGCTATTTCTGTCTTCTTCACGCACCCGTTCTCCAAACTGCTCCTGGTGAAATCAATGGTTTTCACAAGCATTTTTATTCACCAGACCTGTAATTAGGGAAAAAAAGGCCTGTCTGCAATGGAATCACAGCCAATAAAATACCACAGCTTATTAGCACTTGCAGGTTTTCTGGGCACTTGAAGGTTATGATGACCTGCAGCTATCGTTTGAGATATACCAAAGCTATTGTTTTGAGATATCACCATGCCTGTTAAATAGCATTGATGTATCTTTTTGTTTCTATAAAGTAGTTTTACCTTGTTAATATAGTTGCAATAAATTACTACCTGTTGTATCTTAAAAATATAACATGATAGAGGAGGAGACTGAGGGGTGACTTCATTAATGTCTATATATATGTAGAGGGTGAGTGTCAGGTGGATGGATCCAGGCTCTTCTCAGTGTTGGCCAGTGATAGGACAAGGAGCAATGGGTCCAAGCTGAGCATTGAAAGTTCCATGTGAACATAAGGAAGAACTTTTTCACCATGAGGGTGACAGAGCACTGGAACAGGCTGCCCAGAGAGGTTGTGGAGTCTCCTTCTCTGGAGACATTCAAGACCAGTCTGGACGTGTTCCTGTGTGATCTAATCTAGGTGATCTTGCTCAGGCAGGGGGGTTGGACTAGATGATCTTTTGAGGTTCCTTCCAACTCCTAACATTCTGTAATTCTGTGATTCACTAGCTATTATTAAATTGCAAATACATTTTTCTTACAGTGTAATTATGGAGGTTGTTGTACAATTTGCTACGTACTGTTCTTCAGTTCATAAATTCATAGGAATAACTTTTAAAGCCAAATTTGGACTCAGTCCACACAGGAGAGAAATGAAAGATTTGGTCTACATCCGAATAACAGAAAACTTGGAATTTCAACTGTGTTCTTTTTACAAGATTAGTTCTCTATATCTCTGCCAAGCCATGACAGTCTCCTAATAGCGCCGGTTGTGTATCCTAAAGGATCATAAAAATATATCACAGTTTTGAAGCAATAATTTTTTATAAATTTTGTATGTAAGCAAACAGAAAACTTATCATATCTGATTCTGCCATATTCAAATTCTCCCCATACTCCCAGAATCCAAGAACACTTTTAATCCTTAGCTGTATTTCAGAACAGTAACCACTTTAACCTCTATTTCTGTGTCTTTAAAATGATACATATATTTTAGGACTTGTCTCTCAACTATTTTTAATTGCCAAGGTAACAGATTTACATTATATTTTAATATACATGTATATATTTGTTAACCATCACTATATGCTTAGTATAGGTTAACATATTGCAAACCTGAAACTGCACCTGATACATTACTTATTTTATTACATGACACATGTAAGACTGCAAATTATTCCAGAGCTGAAATTAGTAGTTGTAGTAATAGTAGTAGTAATTCAGTTTTGGACAGGTTATTTTTAGCTAAGTACTTGCTCAAGCCCTTCACTACAGATTTCTCACACCTTCTGAGTGCTTAGAAGTGTAAATAATCTTTTTTTTTTTTTTTCCCTCGGCCTGTAGCATTATATTTGTGTTTAAATATAACAGAAGTTATTTCAATCTATTTAGTTTGCCTCACACTTTCCAACACAAAGAATTCCTGTGATTTCTTCCAAGACGCTGTGTCTCTTCCATTTAATGCAAAATTTGAAAAGAGCTGTAGGGTCAAAGCAGTGCTGTTCTTTTGTTGAGATTGCATTCTGATTTGGGCTCTTGAAAATTTACTTTTATTTACCCTTTGTCTTTGAAAATTTACCCTTTCTCTTATACTGGTAATAATTTTTTTGGCCAAATACCAGACAACAAATGAATGGGAACATTCTAAAGCAGTAGTGCTATGCTTTCAGAGCAAAAGTAGTGGCAATAACAGCACACCAGATGCTGCATTGGAAGCTTTTTAAAAAGACAGCTATTTAGGGATTTAGGGAAATGAAGGAAAAAAAAAAAGCTAGGACCTCTGAAAAGTGGCACAAGTTGGTAGAATCTCACTGGTTTGAGGTTTGTATTCCTAAAGAGCTAGGAAGAATATAGGGCTTATATAATATAGTGAAATCTAATTATGCACTAAACAAGCTAAAACAGATATTCAGCACTATATACTATACACAGACTGTATACACCTTCCTAATTCCTTGTCTTATTGGATTTTTGTATCAGACACTCTCCCCTTTCAGTCAAGTTAATCAACAGGTCTGATCTATGCTTCCAAAAGTCACGTATGACATCTACCATGCCATGTTTTGAAAATCGCCACGCTCTAAGAGGCATTTTGCTCTTCGGTTTAGACCATGAAAACAAACAGTTTATTTGGAGTCTGGCTGGCTTACATGGCAAGCAGTGAACAGTTTGCAGAGGATACTGTGTTAAAAGTGTCACTTTTAAAAAATAATATTGAAGCAGTTCTTTGCAAACATGGCATATGTCCAAAGCACATATGGAACACTGAATATAACCATAAAATTTTATGCACCAGATTTGACCAAGGTCTTGAGCTCTAATTTATATTTTCTCCATTTTGCTGGAATACTAGCTGCATTTGATAAAGCGACTTCATAAGGACTCTCTTCTCCTAACATTTACACACCACACATCTGGACTTGGAAAGGGTTTCTGAGTAAAAGAGCCAACTAATGCAGATCTTGTTTACATTATGTGCAATTACTCTTGTGTCATGAATCTCCCTGGGATATCAGAATGTGCTGAAGACACCCAAAGAATATGTACTTCAAATAAAAGTGCAAAAGCCTGTATGTTTCTATCCCTACCAATGAGCTTGGCACACATGATCATGTAAGAAAATGAATGATATATTTTAATTTTCTAATACTACCATATTTCATTTTTATTAATGATTTGTATGCAATTAGAGCTGCCCCCAGTGCCTAGAAGATCTCTGTTTGGATTGTTTTTCTCTCACAACTCGCTCACTGCAGCCAAGGGAACTAAGTGACGGCAATTGCAACACTCAATTCAGTTACATAAACACATCTTCCTTGCCAGATTCCCCTGCAGTGTTCCCATTTCATGAAATAAGTCTCTATCATTTAGTAATGTACTGTACCAGCAAGTTTCTTTTCATGTGACATAAAATTAGGTCCTCTGCTCCTGGCAGCAGAGCAGCATGTGTGTAAGCATCACACACATGGAATCCACCCCAGACCAGGTGGCTGCACAAGCAAGAGGACAGAGAAGAAATACAATACTCGAGTAGCTATGGAACGAGAATTGAATGTCAGATTTTAGTGGGAGAAAGATAGGCTTCATCCAAAAACTGAGGCAGATTTATTCCTAAGTCTGCTGCTGTAGCAACAAATGTGAGTGTCCATCATACCTTCAAGTATATACAAGATGCAAGTACATCCACATTGAGTGTGTTTGCCAGTAATGACTAAAAAAACACTCCTCTGTCTAAACGATTCCTGTAGGTGTAAAAGGAGTTATATTTTTTAACATCACAGCTGGAACAAACACACTCTTGACTATGAAAGCAGTATGTGGTAAAAGTGGAGAGACATAGACAGAGTGACCTAGCCTATCACAGAGCTGACCAGCTGCAGAGAGAGGTCTGTCTGGAGCACTTCCCACCATACCTGCCCATCAGTGTGAAGCTGGGAGCTCACACTCAACTGATTTCCTGGAGCTCTCCCTTACCATGGATAGGTCACTGTTGAAGACTATTTGGTAAATTCTATAAGGACCAGTACTTATACATCTGTGCAAAGGTCAGAGACAATCTGTCTTTGGACATGTTTTCATATCAGGCAGAGGAGCATCACAGAGATCTCAGAACTACCTGAGCTGGTAATTCACACAGAGTCACAGAGCTTAAGGTACTCCTGGAGCACAGCACTCACACCTGCAAATTGAATGGTCTCATTTTGCAGGTTACAGGGTCATTTCAAATGCTTTGGGGTGAAGAGTACATCTGTACTCTTAAAGGATTATTCACAAATTCCACTTGCTGCTTAGATAAGCATAAAAATACTGAGATGCTTTGTTTGTGTTTTTTTTTAGAAGAAAAAAATAGGAGAATGGAGAGAATCTAAATAAAAACTAAGGCAGTTAAATTGCTTATTAATGCATACTAATTATAACACAATGAAAGAGGCTTTTTTTATTATTTTGATCCTTTTACAGGATTTGCAGTTAACATGGAAGCTGTGAAAAAAAAGTTTCATTCTTTAAAGATTTCTTTTCCTTTGGGAGCCTCTGATTTAGAGTATAAATGCTGGCTTTGCTACATAAAGCTGTAATCTGAACCACTCAGTCACTACCTCCAATTCAAGGACTTAGGGAGGCTGGATCAAACTTTCCAGCTAAAGTAATTTCCTAACTCTTCCCTACAACTTATACAGATTATCTTAACACCTAACAGCACTATGTCCATTTCCCTACCCAGAAAACTGAGATTCTTTCTTTCTGTGGAGAATTCTGACATTGTACAATACAAGGAAGAGGAAATCAACAATTAAATGTATAAGAATCAATTTTACTTCTGCATCTTTGTATAGAATTGCTAATGACTGGTTCTATGTGTTCATGTTTGTTCAATAATTCACATGCCCCACTCCTCTATTAAAGACATTTTCAAAGCAAGTTTAACAGCAAAAAACCACTCCTGTTGTAGCATAAGACTGACCACAAACGGACAGAAAACAAATCTGAGTTAAAGCTGTTGTGTTTAAAATAACGCGCATGAACTGCATTTCCTCAGTTATCCATATTCACAACTGTTACATGAATTCAGGTTATCTCACGCCGGCTGCATGTCAGAAAACACTGGGTTGCCTACCACTGCCCCAGTGGTTAATGTTTATTTGGGAAATCTAGTACTTGCCTTCTAATTTCTGTTGGTGTCAGTGAGTGGCACCCCAAGCTAACTGCCTAAATTCTTAATGAATTTGATGTTCCTAAAGCAGAAGCAGAAACGGGAAAACCCCACAACTTTCTGTGATGCTATTTTATATACAGAACATTAACAATCTGTGGAGAGTCAAAAGATGGCGTTGTTTATGAGTTCACACTTAAAATCAGAGAAAATGTCTTCCTGAATACCGCACATTATTTTCATGGAATATTAAACGGAAGTACCAATATTCCAGAGAAGTTCAGAGGTTAAGTATACACTAATGCAGTCTCTGCTGATAGGAGTCAGTGAAGCTTTTCTTTCAGGTTAGTGGCAAAGGATTTACAATACTAGAGATGCGAACAGCCCGAGATCCACTTGCCCCAATTACTTTTCACCATAAAATGTTCTGTAAATCTACGTGCAACATTTGGTTAGGTGTGTGACACTCTCAACTTTTACTTTCAGTACTCATGTAGAAAATAATCACAGTTCAGGTGGCATATGGGTATTTTGTGTTTCAGAATTAGCAAAGAAATCTGGTGACATGGTCATTGCTATGGTAAGTATACTTTTTGTAGTAAACATCGAAGTAAATAGATACATAAAACATGTATAAGCTGTCACTACATAAGTTACTGCTGCCCTGGAGCTGCAATAATTTGCTTCCTTTAAAATCATTAAATACAGCCATAAATACTTGGTATCTTGCAATGTTCTATTATTTCAATAAGATGACAAGGCTCCTCTAATATACTGCAAATACACGAGCAGACTGATTTATCGAGAAAGGAACTTTCTGGAGAAGTAATTTATTGACCTGTAAGTAGCAAAATATGAACAAGCTTCGGGTCTGCATGAAGAAAACCACTCTCAGAGCCCAAGACATTGAGGGAATGTTGAGCCCTTGTGGAAAAATTGAAAGGCTAACTAATTTTTTCCACCTCTGGGAAGCAGAGTGACCTTTTTAGGTAGAAAGCCCCATCTGACCTCAAGTCTTCCCCTTATTCTTTGTTTCTTCCTCTCCTCAAGTAATTCACAAACAGCTAAGATGTGGAATTAGAAAAGAACAGGTTGGATTTTACCCTCCGTTAGAAAAGAGCAGTAACATGCAGAAAGATTTTTCTGCTCTCCTTTCATGCCCTGTTTTTCAGCATGAAGTGTTTGTCTTAAGGAGGTCCTCCTTTTGTCCCAGCTGAGCAATATAACCCAATTGTTAGGTTGTTTGTTTACAAGGACATGTAGTGCTCATAGGTCAAGGTAATGTATTTAAACTGATGGAGGGGAGATTTAGATTAGGTATCAGGAAGAAACTTTTACCTGTGAGGGTGGTGAGGCCCTGGTACAGGCTGCTGAGAGAAGCTCTGGCTGCCCCCTTCCTGGCATTGTTCAAGGCCAGGTTGGGTGGAGCTTTGGCAACCTGGGCTAGTAGAGGGTGTCCCTGCCATGGCAGGGGATTGGAACTAGATGGTCTTTAACGTCCCTTCCAACCTAAACCCATCTGTGATTCATACACAAACTTGTTTAGGAACAGTTAAGAGCAAGCTTAATATGTAGCTTAACACAAGCTTATTACACATAGTGATGATGAACTGATACGCAGAGAAGGAAAACACAGTTGTCTTGCAATTTAGAGTGACTGCAATCCTGCTGAGCAGAGAAACGGAGGGACCAGTCTACCCATGGCACAAAATAAAGGAAGGCACTGGTAGGTCAAGTGGATCCCTTGGGATAATTTCCTTGGGTTAGATTACATGTACGGCTTGGAACTCTTGTTTCTGAAAGAAAGAGGATAGTGTTTTGTAACAGCTGCACTGTATCTTCATATCAAATGGATTAAGATGGCTGTGGAAACTGGAAGGCCTACTATCACTGATGAGGGTGGTGCAGCTGAATAAGTCTTTCATAGAACATATACCGATGTATGTCCAGTGACTGGATGAACATCAATGCATACCATTTTAAACAAGAGAATCCAGCTGCTGCCAGGAAAAACCATCCCCAAAACAAAGCTAGTAATTATATTTTATATATGCGGAAAAACCATCCACCTTAATATATATCACTGATATTCTCATTATGTCTCTAATGCCAATATTAAGTTCTGGTTTTCACTTCAAGCAGAGATTTGACCTCTATTTAATATGAGAAATACTGTATCATGAACTTGCATGCTTCGAATGTGCTTTCTGAGAGTATACAAAATCTTTATTTATGAATCCAACTGGCCACTAGGTCCTTTACCACAGATACCAACACTGACTGGATCCCAAAGGATTTAATGTGTCATAAGTAAATTATCACCTGAAATTTGGCATTCAGGCCATATTTACAGATGAAAACTTAAACAAACTATTGATTACTGTTTCCTCCCATCATATCTAGAGGGACTACAGCAGGGCAGGTAGCTCTAAATCAGGGTTACATTTATGCTGAAAAAAATCCAATTACATTAAGATAAAAGACAAGCAACTTATTCATTAACTCCTACCTGTCACGATACTATGAACAAAAACATATATGAAAAAGTCCAACATCCCGAAAACGTAATTCTCAACTAATTTGGTACCACAAACACTGAAATACTGAAGTCATAACAATGGTTATTACAGACTTTTACTCCAGGGTGCACTATCATTACTATTTTCAATAGTAGGACTAAGACACCTCCCTGAGACATAGCTCTTTCATGCTTACAGAGGACCAAGTTAACAAAGAGAAACTTACTTCTCACAAATCCTGCAACACACAATCCCTGTTACCACATTAGAGACTAAGGTGACAATACAGGGACACCCAACCTCTTTACCTCTGGACTTCTGCATAAGGCTTAGGCATAACACAGTTAATAATGAGTATGCATTCTTAGCCCACAATCTTTCACTCTGTTCTGCTAGAATTCAGCAGTTGTTTCAAAACACGGGGACTGCTATTAAAAGTTGCTGGAAGTATTCATGCAGAAAGCTGAAAAGATTGACAGTGAATTTTTTTACTTATATAGCAAAGACTAATTTGTATTTTACGCTGTTTCAGCAGTCTTTGACTGTTTTCTTCAAAATCACTGGCTCAGTGGCACCATATGGAGCATGTTGAACTTAAGATACCAAGAATGTGTCCAAGATATATCTCACTCCAGTGTGTTAAAACATTCCACCCTGCAGCTGTCATTATAGGAATATAATTCATACCCTAAAGTTTAAAGAAAAACAGTGTAGCTTACTATACTTACAAAAATACAAGGGTTTTTTTTTTTGTTCCAAGTAACGGTCGGTAAATGGAGAACAGTTAATCTTAAATACTGCTTTTTAAAATATTTAAAATTTTAACTGATCATGAACTGCTTTAATTCTCCATGATATATAAGCTGAAAAACACCCCCGTGCAAAAACACTGAAAAAAAATCTGTATTGAAGGCACTACATTTATTTATTTATTCATTTATAAATACATAGACTTAGCATAGCCCATCATTATTTTTTTCTGTTCCACTGATTGCATTTCTTTTCAAAATTGATATATAATATTACAGGGAAAAAAATCTCAGCTATATTTTTTGTAATAGCACAGAACAAGTGTATGATCCTTCTTACAACATTTCACCTCTCTCTGGTCATTACTACTCAAGTCTTTTGTTTGTATTCCCTGCTTAAAATATAATTTTCTTAGGACAAGATATAGCTTTTGCTCTGTTTTGGATAGTGCACAGTAATCCAAACATCTATAAAGTTAACTGCTGTAATAAGAGTAGGAAACAGGCAAGGAAAAAGAACACATGATGGTTTCTTAGAAAAGCTTTCTTAGGATGGACACATTACTTAAATGCTCAATTCACGACCATTTTAACATGACAACCTATCATATATTCTGCATATGACATGTTTTTGAGGAAAACTATTTTAGAGAATTTAATGTTTTTATAGATAGAGTTTTTCATATGCCTTTGCAAAGTCAGGGAGTTATATGGGACTCAGGGGGAAATGTTTTAGAAACTTTCTATGGCTATCCCATAACAGCTTATTGATAAATGGTAAGTTCTTATGTAAGGCTTAATATCCTGGAAACCTTCAAGGGCTGGCCATAAGTTCTGTGTGTTGTGCTGGCAAGCTGAGGATCTCCCCTCTACAATATTGTCAGTCTCCTATTTACAGCCATCCAAGGACCAAAGATATCAATGCAGGTCCGATCATTGCATGCCTTATGCCTCTAGCCAGTACAGTATTAGGAAGGCATTTCATATTTGCAGGAGAGTACTGGAGGAGGATCATGGAAAGGACTTTCAAAGGGTGATTTATCACAGCAAGATGGCAAGTAAGGGTAGTTCAGAGCTTAGGAGCTGGCTCTGTTGCAAGAGAACAGTAACTATGCTCAGTAAGAAGTACTACCAAAGACCCTGTTACACTTTCCACATATCAGAGACAGGCAACATAAGATCCATAGAAGTGTTTGTAAAATGTGGAATTAAAATAGAAAAACATTGCATAGTTATACCAAATTTCCACACCAGGCTGTTGCAAGCTTTGAGGTGTTTGATTCCAGAAAAATGGAACGCAAGAAACAAAAAAGGAAATTAAAAAAAAAAAATTAGTAAACGTTAAGAAAAGGTAAGCAACATAACTTGTTATGATCTTGATTTAAATTAGTAACATGGTTTGGACAGATTAGTATAGACAAAGTTAGTTACATTTCAAACAGTTTGCAGGATGAGTTGGATATAGTTCAAATTTATCCTTGGGAATTTTATCTACATGAAGTATAATTTTTCTTATTCATTATCCTGAACAAGGATTTATTGCGAGAGGTCTTTTTAACAGATGAACATAACAATAGAACTGAAAACAGTTGTTCAATTCTAATTAAAAAAAAATCATTAGAAAACTTTCCACATTTAGTATAAATTCTAAAATGAGATAGTTCTATTTATCTGACTAATCTTTTCTTGAAAGAAATATCTTTGTTCAAGGATCACAGAACTGGCTGTAGTGGATGAGAACAGCAATCTATCTAGCCCAGGACGCTGTCTTTGGAAAACTGCTACAAAGAAAACTGAAGGAAACAGAAAGTTTACAGAACAGTCTGGTTTCCTTTAAATTCTCATTAAAGAAAATTTTACTGTGAAAAGTAAGTGTTAAAGAATACTAACTGTGGATAGCTATATTGTGAAATTGTCTGATTCTCCCCATCCACCTAACACTTAAAATCATGACTATATCATTGGACGTATAGATTTTTAAACTGAAAAATTAGGTGGGTTGCTCTGTGTGTTATTACATCAGATACTATTCTAAAACCCGTTACCTTTAATAACGGCCACAAGGAAGAATGTCTGCATAATTTACTCCTGAATGAAGCATCTTCCTCATGTGATAACATTACTTGTTAACTTTTTCATATTCTCTCACTCTAAATTTGTCCAAATGCCCTCCAAAGTAACTAACTTCAGTTAATTTATGTTGCAGTACATTGAACTGTTAAGTTCCAAATAACAAGAGAAACTCTTCTTTAAGAACAGTAGAGGTGAAGGTTAGTTAAAAAGGCATAATTGATATTTAACTTTCTACAACAAGGACTCCAGTGGAAGAGGTGCAAAGAAAACAGCCAGGTCTTGAATAAAATCCGTTACAAGGAAGGCACTACTATACTTAACACCTTCACCATAAATGAAAAGATAACGTTTGTATGACATATTGTTGCCTCCACACCAGCTTAATAAGAACACAGCTGAAGATGATATTAAAACCCTAATCACTGTGATTTTGATTTTCACTTCCTTTACCTGAAATATATACATACAATACTCATCCTGGGACACAGTTTTTGTTGAAAACATGAAACTAGTCTACAAGGAGAGTTAAGATGGATTCCTGAAATTTATGGTTTCTGTAGTGTAGTCTAAAAAATGGGTCCACGTCCCACCAGTGCTACCCCTTGGAATACTCAGTCAATGCATGCTCAGAGATGGGCTGCAAGTGACCAGTATAAGGCTATGTACTTCAGTTCTTTTCACTGGTCAGATTTTAGAAGAAATTAATTTTGTTCCAAATGATAAGTGTTCTTTTTTGAGCAGTTTCATTAAGTAGTTTGATTCATTATTGTAATCCGTATATACCAAGATGCAGCTCCATCCAAATCTGGCATTTACTTTCATGTTCAAATCAAATGCACAGTGTTTGGCAACTATATGTGCAGAATTTAAATTGACTGATCCATTTATCTGAAACTGGTATGTGTCCAAGACCACTCACAGATATATATCTACTGGTCTAGTAGAAATTTCAGTGAGAGGAAAACATTCTAATAGCTGCTGCAAAATGACATATATACTATATATTATGTTTGTTTAGATCATCTGACTGCCCATCTATACAGGTCATATGTGTTTCAAAAAAAAACCCAACCCAAAACAAACCAGGAAAAACCTCATCAACTGATGGTGAAAGATACCCACAATTCCATGAAGTTTTGTATATTTTTTCAGTTGGAGGAAGGTCCTCCTTTCGAAGCAATGACAACTGCCCCAACAACAACATTGAGCTACAACCTAATTTGTCATAAAAAATCCACTTCTTTTAAAAAAGAATGCTGTACAAATTGGAGAGGTCAGTGGTCTGAGTAGACAAGATAAAAATGCCCTGATCTCTCAGAGGAATTCCGGAGCAGAAAGACACCTTGTTAAAAGAGATCCTGAAGAGGACCCAATCAGGTAAGGTCTCTTACTTGCTCAGAACCAAAGTTACTGCTAATAGCTTGGGCTCTCACAAGTACAGAGAGAGTATCCTTCAGAAGGACATCCAGTAAAAAAGAGGAACGAACATGCTTTTGACTAGCACCTGCAGATTGGCTTAATTATTTTTTTAAGTATTAAAATAATTACCAAGTCATTTACGCTCATAAAGACAGAAAACCACTACTTTTAGTCTCTGCATTCATTACATTATATTGAATATTTTCTTGAATAATATTTGAATAATCAGTTTAGATGACAGCAGCCTCCAGACCTCTCTGCAATACGTGATCACAGGGCTTTGAACACCATCATGGACTTATTTCTGGCTCATTGACTATCCTTCCCTTTTCTTCTCTTTCAAGTAGCCTGTGTTCAGACTCAAATTTATAAACACAGGAAGCATCAATACATACTCCTTAGGCAAACATAAGCTCTTTCATATAAAAACATCTGTCCATGAACTTTACAGCTGATACCTGAACTTATCTATGCATAACAACATTCAACTAAATACCCACAGATAAAACTATATTGAGTGGCTGCATATATGTCAGGATTGAAAAGGATATTGCTGTAAATAAAGATTTTATTTCTGCAATATAGTTAAGTTAGACAGTGTGTGATTTCTTTGCTATATTGTTAGGGATAGCCTAACAGTATAGACTGGTTAGATCAGATGATACAGATGTTATCGGGATTTCTCTTTCAAAGTCCTCTGCAACACTACATATTACCCTCTCATCTAGTTAGATCTAGTGATCCTGTTGCCTGGGAAAATGGTACAAGCTCATTGATTCATCATTAATTTAGCACACAGAAATTACTCTTACTGTGGACATAAAATTGCTAAATCTGACTAAAGGGGGCAGATTAGACTATGCGATAGGGGTAGGTGAAGAAGGTCCACACCGGCTCACATTTAGAAGTTATCCATGGGGATAACATGGCACTGCAGCCTTGCAATTCACCGTAAGGCTGGTAACAGGGAGAATCCCCAGTATATGTTGGTATAAAAGGCTTGAGTATGATCTGATAATGCTTTGAATCTGAAACTGTCTAGATCCGCCCCAAACACAGCTTGAAGTGTGAAGTGTGGAGTCACTGAATAGACCTTAGCTGGACTGGAAAATAAGACCTTTACTGAAACCTATTTTACCTGCATTGTTATCTGCAAATACCTCTCTGAAATTCTCTGGATTCACACTGATTTAAAGAAGTTTTTGTCAACATTTCCGCCTTCATTCTACTTCTTATCAACTATATAGGAAAATTTTATTCTTACTGTTATTTTTGCAGCTCTTACATTATAAGTTTTTGCCCTGGTACTGATTATTGAAAATGTAGATGCAAATCACCTTTAAAGGGCTCTCAGAGACATGCATTAATATTACACTGAAAACTGAAAGCCAAATTCTGCATGTCTTTTCCATAAGTCTGGTGAGTTTTGACATAAAGGTATCCAGCAGCTGACAACATTTCAGGACACTAACCGAAGAAAAAAGTAAGAACTCAATTTTGCTTGTTCCTGGCTCTGCTCTAGCTGTATGACCTTGGGCAAATAACCTTTCAATTGTCCACCTGTAAAACTGAGACAAGACTACACACCCACCTTATTGGTTTATTCTGAGCTTTAATGTCTATGAAGTGTTATGAGATGCTCTGGGAAGTGCTACAAAGTGAAAAGGGTTATCAATCATTGTCAGTAAAACACAAGCTGCTGAAATACAGTGAAATCTGCCTTCCCTACTCAAAAGACATTTTCTGTCTTGTGCTGTGTTCTAACCAGTATTTGTAATCTAAAAAGTCTCTCAACACTGCATAGCATAAGGAAGGATAAATATCCCTAAGCATTCTGAGAGACTACCAGAAAATATTTTTAGTTTTAAGAAGAGAAGCCTGTTGTAAAGTATACTCTTCTAAATACCTGCTTGTTTTCCATAACAAGAAAAAAGAAAGCCATGTTTGAGATAGGATTCCTAAATTGCTTAAATAGCTAGACATTAGCTGAAAGCAACACTAAATATCAATTTAAATACTTGGCTCTCAATTTCCCTTTCATTCATAATGTACTAGGTAAACTATACTAAAATAATTACTTGCTTATTACTTACGAATTTCAGTGCAGCAACTGAGACAATGTAGATAAATAAGATGATTAATTGAAACAGAATGAATCACAACAAAATATGTTGTTGTATAAGGTATGATTAACTCCACAGTGATTCATATCATTTCAGATAACAGGGCTTTTGTCAAAGACGGCTGCAAGGTTGGGAAATGATTTAAAAGCACTTCAATCTTAGAGAGCTACTGCAGTTCATGGAGGGGGGGTGGGNGAGAAGCAGATCCAATGTCTGCAGCTGAAATAGCCTTGGGCGGTTTCAGCATCCTTCCCACAGCACATCTTTACAACATGCCACTGACATTATCAACCTCCCTTGTGCTAGAGACTGTCATTTTTCAGTTGGCCACCATTTATTAGATATTCTAGTACTAAGAAAGTTAACTGAACGAATTAAGCAGCAATATTCCAATGCCATAGCTTTAATTGAAAACACAACACCTGCACCAGGACGGTGTCAAAATTCTACAAAGACATCAAAGAAAAAGAGTATTTATTTTTTCTCCATTCCAAATTACAATTTAAAATTGTCAGATTCCCTCCAAAGTCTTTGCAGTAGTTTTATATGTAAATACATTAAAAGAATTTGCTCTCTGCTTACTACAGTTCAGAAAAGCAAGCAGCAGCAGCTGACTTTAAAACCTTTACCTGTTAAAACAGAGAAGATGAGATGTCTTCTTACAAAATTTTTCCCCATGTGTCTTTTATAAACTGGGTCAGAATATCTGACTACGATTTTTAACTTAACCACAGACTCCCTGAAGGGGCCTGTGCAAACCTCAGTCTCTCACTCGGCTACGAAATGAAGATAATTACCTCACCTATGGGGCAAGCTTCTGAGAACTTCTGAAGACATAACAAGAAGGGAAATGTTGGCATGTAAACTTAACCATAAAACACTGACACCCAGCTTAATTTAGTTTAAGATGATTAATATTTCTGAAAACTTAATTCAGAATGCATGAAGCTGTAGAAGCTGAAGTTAAAGGTTGAACTCACAGGGATGATATTGCAAACAACTACTGGCTGAAAATAACCACTCGATATTGACCAGTCCCAGTAAGCCAAAAAGAGAGAATCAAAGTCCCTTAAGGGCTTTTTACATAACATACATGTAAGTTAGCAGGACAGTAAAATCAGCCCCTTCTAGATACTGTGTTTCATGTATAATTTACTATTTTCCTTCTACTAATAATTTCAAACTTTCAAAAATAAGTGTTTACTTGAAGATACATGAAACAGAAACAACAATTTGGTGATATTTTTGGCACAACCAGCCATTCTTTGTGTGGTCACCATTCTTTATTCAGCCAAGTTCTTCTTGGCTCCATCTGATATGGAAGAATAGATTGAAATGTTTGTCTCCCTTTTGTTATTTATTTGAATTAGAACTCTTTTCCCTTCCTCCGCACACCAAACTACAACTGCCACCTGGTTTTTCTCCCGTCTCTTACCTCTTCATCCATTCCTCAGAATCAGGCAACTCACCAGTGTGAAAGGGCATTCAGATAACCTTTTGCTAGGTCTTTGAACAGTAGCAATTGTACTGGTGTAAATTGTGATCAATACAGTTGCATCACTATGAATGCACACTAATTTAAACAGGACCACCATGAGGCTCATGTATTGTACAAAATTGATTATGTTTCATTCAAGATCCTTGTGACTGTGGGCAGGTTCCTAAGCCTGCAGGTATTGCTCTGGTCCCAGGTGATAATCTGGCAGAGGAAATTTGCAGGTGGGACTGAAGGTTGTCCACAGTGTTATATCTTAATCTAATATGTCAAAGGATGTGGAGCAAAAGTTGTTTACAAACATGTATTATAGATTACAGAAAGGGAACGGACCGATTTGTTTGGAAACTATCATTTTGGTGTAAAATCCAGAGTGCTGAACACAATTTAATGCCATAACACTTACCAGCATTCCCATTCTCTTCCCTGGTTAGAGTAAGCACAAAACCTCAGAGTGACTGCACCTTCAAAACCGGGAGCATGTCAGCCACTGTTATCAGTTTTAGATTTATTGGTTTTCCATGCCATTAAATCGACGTAGAAGGGCTTATAAAGGTTCTTAAAAATTGTGCCCAAAGCACATATATTTGCAGGGATGTTTATTCGAGGATTTGATACCTCATTTGATATATTTTAAATTAACAAGACACAACATGCCATTTCAGTATAACTTTAAGATGAAATAATGACAAGACCTGCATACAAAGGCACCAATCTTTTTAAAGCTCAGGATTCTTAACTTCAGAACCACCACTAATGCTTGTGACATTGCTTTTTAAAACATGGAAGTCTTGCATGCAACCTTCTTTCTTTTCAGCACATTGCTGTCACACCAGCATCAATTTCCCAACGAGCTTGCAGAAGCATCTGTCTTTGCAGAACTTCAGCTTACAATCCTGTAATTAATTTGTTCAGAGACTGGGTGTTTAAAAGTAACAGCTTTTTACACTAGAGAGGAAAAGGATCTAATTTACAATAATAATTGTTATCTTAGTTTCCTTTATTATTTGTGCTTTAGAAAAATATGCAATTTCTCTTCTACATAAAACTCCTTGAATTTTACTGATTGCTGTACACCTTGTACTGTAAGCCATATTGTTTGGTTATGGTCTTTGGTGTAAAGCAATAGGAGAGGAGCTCAGAGTGTAATTCTGAAGTTTCTAAATTCTAGAATTTCTCAGTGATGTCCTGCCTACACATAGGAAGATAACCCAGAAAATCTTTACCACATCAATATCTTAATAAATATTCCTCTGAGTCATGAATGACTGCAATATGCAGGGATGAATCATGTGAAAGCTTTGTAGTGTCCCTTGAATTCTTAGGACCTCCACAGAAGAGAAACTGCTATCCAGCTGCACATCCCAAAATACACAGACTGTTCCCCCAGAAGCAGCTCCATCCCTGAGGAGATGCCATTGTAACTCACATCTTTTGGCAAGACTGGAAATGGAATTCAGATTCTTGTGCTCATTACTGACTTTGATGTGTCAAGTATATCAGAGACATCAAGCTTCAGCCCTACCTGGGAAAGTGGAAAGAGGTCTGAGAAAGAAATATATGCAAATTTAGACTCTTTTACTTGCCTAGTACAATTGCTGTGTAGGAAACATTTCACAACTCTGTGTAGAGATGTAATTTTAAAAGCTTTCACTCCTTTGACCATTCTGTTACTGAAAGTTACTTTGAGTTGTAAAATGTGTATTCTAAGGTGAGCTTTTACAGACGAATTAAGCAGCAACTTGTGACAAAGCAGTTATCATCAGGAGATAATTGACCTTATTTGAGAGTTAAGCATCCTGAGGCAAAGTAGAGTATGCTTAAGCCTGGCAGGTTAATTATCCAGTGATTATGGTAGCTTGGAAGGTATTATTACTAAGAACCATTTGCAAAATGACACTATTAAAAAAACCTTAATTTAATAAAAATTAAAAGCGATGACAATAATCAAGTTCTCCAGTCATGTATCGCTAGATAATGACTGCAGAATCACCCTAATTGGTTAGCAGCAATGAACATATCCTTATTCCTATTCTGAACGTTCTGTACTAAATTTATTGTATGAAGTACACTTAATAAGTATCAAAAATCCAAGACAAGATGTTTGGCAAGGTATAAAAGGGAATTAAACAAATGATCATAACGCTAGTGGTCACTGAGCTAATGCTGAAACTGATACATGCACTGAGTGGTATCAGAGCATTCAGTGTCTTTACTGCTGGCATTTACATTCCAAACTAGAACATTTATTCTGAGAGGTCTATAACTTGCCCATTTTAATTACCATCTGGCTGAAACTTGAAATAACCAATCTCCATTCAGATGTAAATTTTTAAGTAGAAGATGTAATTTAAAATCACTTTGCCAATTGTTTTTAGTTTAGGAATGGCAGCAATTTGGAATTTTGCTGCTCTTGGATGTTTTTGTGTTACTCAAAAAATAAACAGCTCAGTGCTTAACAATAAAATTCTGTTGGTCTATAATGTGAAAGGAAGATAAATATAGGGAAGAATATCATGGCTGAGTATTGTTTGCACTAATAAAGTTAGCAGTCACACCACTTAGTATCCCGTGCTTCTATATTAACTTAGGCCTATGTTAACTTACGTTAACTTTCAGTGTTTAACTAAACCAACAAAACTGATAGAAACTGCAGCACAAACAAAAAGTAAATATAAATTTAAGTTAAAAAAATAAGTAAATGGGCAAAACCTTGATGTTGGCTAGCTGAAGTGGTTCATTGCTCAAGAGGTTCATTGACCATCAAGGGATACATACACACAATATCTTTCTGAAAGTACTTGTAGATGAATGTAGGTGAAAGTAAAACAACAAAGAAGGAAGCAGAATATACCAGAATGAATGTTTAGAGTTTTGCAACTACTCTTTACCACAAACCACAGGCAGAGAGCACAAATACTGACAATCACAAGGTACAACAGCTACTAAAACTAGAAGTACAGCATGCCAAAAGCATAGTTTCAAGTCACAGAAAGACAAGAGAAAAAATGACCACAAATAACTTTTCAACAACTCAAAGCAGCAATGGCCAGCTTATACAGTTGAAAGCAGAGACTAAGAAATGACCAGTTTCAACCAATTAGTAAAAATAACAAAGCATAAGAAGCTGGTACTCTATATATATATATACACACACAACACACATACACCATACTGCCAAGTTTAAGGATGATCATCTAAGTTTAAATAGTAACTTTTACTCTGAAAGACACAAAAATGTTTCTGAAATTATACACAGAAAATGCTAGGAGTCTTTCAACTGTAATAAACACAACAGTTCTACACAGTATTTTATGACAGCAGGTGAATAATAACACAGCAAACTGAAATGGCAGAGGACATTAAGGTAGTCTGAATATAATTTCTGAAATTGGAATGTCACCAGTATAACGGACTGCTGTTTATAAAGTCTGCAATTACACAAAACGTAACGAACTATGGTTTATCTTCTGAAGAACGGTACCAGATGAACCACTGTTAACTGAATTATCATAGTAAGTCAGTGGGGCAATATCTTATATAAAAGACCAGCAAGGTTTAAACCCAGAAGTTTCTATGAAGCTCTTCTACCCAAACGTTAACAAGACTTTGTATTATTTAATTAGTGAAATCTAACAAGACTTTTTTCTCAAGATAAATGTATATATCTTGATATATACAAGCAATAATGTAATAACTGACTTGTGTTGGTGCAACTCCCTCTGTCACAGTCGGGAATGACCACTCTCAGGAATAAGCTGCTGTTCCATAATCTTCCTGTACTAATGTAGTTACCTCGAGACACAAGCACACTCTTCATTTAGGTGTATCTCACTTTGCAAGGCTTTTTTTTAACCCTTTTCCACTGAGTAATCTAATAAATATTTAAAAGCACTTTCTGAAGTGGAAAAAATTCAAAAAGTGATAGCACTACAATGAGTGGAATCTGAATTAATATGGGCTATTACCATGGACTTTCAGGCAGAATTTCATGCAATCTGTTTGCCAACTGTTGCATAGCAAAGATAAGCCTTCCTTAGACACACTGCCAGTCCATCTACCATAAAATCAATGACAACCTTCTAAACCTATTAATCGTTTCTCAGTTTTCTTCTCTCACCTCTCCCCAGGAGTCTTGTTCATCACAGAAAGTGTTATTAACAGCAGCAGTATGGGCATGGAAAGAAGTCACAGGACCTCAGCAGCTCCAGAGTAGCACCTCCTACATTTTCTTTCCTCAGACTTAGCTTCATGGATCATTATTACAGAGCAGCCAATGTGTTGGATATTTATTTTTTTAACGTAAAGTAACTTGTTCATGTGTCTCTATGATAGAATGAGCAAGTTGTAGATCTCTAACAGGTCAAGGGACATCTTTGGCATCTACTGCAATACCATAGTTCTGTGACTGTGCATTTCATTTTCCAGTGACACATCACATGCTCGCTCTCTATAAATGGCAGAGAACCAGGTATAGGCTCCTGGGCACAAACAGCTCAATGAGAGAGATGCAAATACTTCAATTACTTTGCTAAGACTCACCGTCTCATTTCCAAAAAGGACATCAACATAAGGCATGACTTTCATCATAGGCTCCTTGTAGAACTGGCTAATAAATGGTGCAGAAAGATTCAAGCTGAAGATCTTGTTGTTTGCAGAAGCCTGAGTAGCCACTTTTAATACTGCTTCAGGTGACACCGTCAGGAAGAACCCCTGCAAGCATCCAAACAAATGCATGTTACTAATTTCATAGTAGGAACCATGTGAAATATGCTGCTTCTAGAAGGTCTCCCCCAACACAGATAAAGACTTCTGGAAAATACCGTCTTATTTCTATTAAGATATTATGGAAGTGACAAAGAATCTACATATGCCTACAATCTATCCTCCAAAATTAAATGTAAATCCCCACCTCTGCATTCCATGCAGTACTCTCTCCCACGGCAGCTAGTGTTCATATTTCAAAAGGTGATACATTATAAGTATAAATGCCTTTTTTTAGTAATAAAGCCAACCAGACCCACGCTGCTTAATTTCCAAGTCCAGTATTACCCTGTGCTGTAATAAATATGTGGAGTATGCTGTCATTATAGTAGTTGTTACTGCTTTGCAGGAAAAAATGAGGGGTTTTCCTGTTTGCACAGGTAATTTATTTCCCCCCTCCCACAATATTGTTCTTTATTCTGAATGCGAACATTCACGGAAGTATCAAGTGTGAAACGAAGTAAACAGACTCATCCAGAAATGACTATTTGTAGCAGCCAATTTCAACCCTATACAAAGAATAAATTGAGGCTGCCATTTTGAATTTAGCATTGTAGGTGGTTACCACAACCACACATGTGGCAGGAGTTTTGTAAGGATCTCCTATGGTTTCATAAATCTACTAATTAGGCAAAGGCTTAGTCTTTACACTAATTAAATAAATGTTATAGTTTCATTTTTATAATCCTAAAAGCAATTGTACTAACTGTTCTCAAATCTCAGTGAACAATAGTAACTTTCAAGCAAGAGTAGCAAGTGTTAAATTTAAGGCCAGGATAACGTCTAATGCACAGTAACAACTTTGAGGTAGGTCTGATAATTAAAACACTGCCCTGGTCCTATCTGTAAGCTTGACACCATTACACTCTAAAAGATGTAATAGTTCAATGGTCTTATTTTCCAGTTTCTATCCATGTTACAACATCTTCGGATCACAGAATATATGTATTTTTATCCTGCATACTTCAGCTAACAGATCATCTTAGGCACTCTACTCACTGGAAAAAAAATAATACAATGAAGAGTCTA
Source organism: Heliornis fulica (assembly GCA_013399135.1). Lineage (NCBI taxonomy): Eukaryota > Metazoa > Chordata > Aves > Gruiformes > Heliornithidae > Heliornis > Heliornis fulica. The sequence continues at coordinate 82,968 of VXBZ01011047.1, read as the reverse complement.
CAGAAAAAGATTAGTTAGAAAGTCTTTCTATTTATTTCTCCTTACTCTACACTCTCCAGTCTAACAAACGCATGATGAATTTAAAAATCTGGGCACAATTTGCTACGTGACAATAAAAGTCCAAAGGGTGCAAGAATGCTTTGCATCTTGTGGAGTTACTCAGTACCCTGAACTATGGGAAGCCTGTAAACATGCAAGCTTCTTTGCTATTTTTACATTCTGGAATTAAAATGAACAGTTTATATAACATCTTGTCTCCATAGCAATCTCTACCATCTTTTAGTTTTTAATTTAATGAACAGAGTTGGAATTTAAAAAAAAAAACAACAAAACCTGTTCCAAACATAAAAGCCTTTCAAGGATAACATGTTGCCAGCTGTGGAGAAATCACAGATTGCTGTACAGTGCTCTTTGTAAATAGTAACCTGGTCAAATAATTAGGCTTCTTACCAATTTTAGGCTGAAAACTTCATCTGAACTAAAATACATCTGATTGTAATTTAAGGTACAGAACAGTATCCCCGTGAGATCTAACCCAGGACTGCATCCAACTCTCTTTTCCTTGGAAAGGCAACATATAAGCCCTGAGATGGAGATAGGAGAGCGTGCTTTTCAGATTCTGCAAAATATCTGAGCAGGAACTCTCAAAGGCTACAGCTCTGTCTTCTGTGTTTCCTAAAAATCACCTCTGCCATTTAATTGCATTCTTCCAAGACTCTTTTTTACTTTTATTTAAATAACTAATTGACATGAAAACATCTAGAAATTAAGAGTTGTGTGTATAAGCGCTCTTATGAAAACTTTGCCAAGTATAATAATTCTTTGCAAACAGAAGTTGTAGCAGTACAACTCACACAATGGAATTAATGAAGTAGGAAGAAAATGCATAAGATCTGAACAGATTTGGGTTTAAAGAAACCCAGTTATACCCTCCTTCTTAAGTATTTAAATTGAGTTTGTTCCTATTTTTAGTGGAATTCCGATAACAGCTACAGTCATTATAGTTAGAGGAGCCCACCTTCACAAGTTTGAATTACAACTAGCTAAGCACAGACCAACTATTACAGCATGCTGCAGTTCTGAACAGCAATGAACCCCATGAAAACTAACAGGTTTTCTTACTGAAAAATCCCTGGGATTCATCACATTGTGTCTTCCTTAGAAGAACAGTCCACATGCTCTTTCAGCTGCCGTTGCAGATGCTTACAAAGGAATCTCTAAGTCAGCTACTTCTTCCAAGCCTTACAATTAACTGTCATCTCACATTAGTTCTGAGTGTGAGAATGAGTGGATCTTGGTATCACCAGTATAAAAGAATTTGTATTCGACTACTAAGAAGTTCTATGCCCACTAACAGGAAGGTTAAGAGGCCTCTCAGAAGATATTATATGCCCACCTACACACCTCAGCCTACTTCTGAGAGTTTTGAGAACCTTTTTACCATGAAAACCCAAAGGTACCTTAAAACAACTATGAGAAAAATATCTGTAATCAAAAGATCAGACGTGTAGTTAATTTACAGAAATTCCAATAGCCCGGGAAACTTATGTAATGTAATATGCATCTATGTATTAAATGAAGTTACAATGTATGTACCTATTTTTGTAAAAGAATGTTATACATACAAGGACTTTAAAGTGAAAGGCAGCACTATTGTACTAAGAGAACCGATTAAACATTAAAGGCTATCAAACATACTAGCAGCACACACTAGTCCTTTGGCATGCACTGATTGAGACCGAGTACACCAGATCCTACTGTTTCATGATGTGCCATTATTTTCTGCTGCTTGAAATGCAATGAGCTTCTTTTCTTTGCCAGGAGGAAGGTACCATTGTGCCACAAGCCAGAGAGCAAGGCTGAGCTACTGCACACACCAGGAAAATAGAATGATAAAATGAATTATTTAGATGCATGTTTGCGTGTACACACATGCAAATTTTTTTATTTTATTTTATTATAATTTAATTTTATTTTTTTTACACACTGTAAGCAGTCCTCCTGTTTAAATACAGTCCTTTGGTGGAGAAAAACATTTTTCTTGTGGGAGAAAGAAATAAAAAGGAAGAATTAAGAAAACCCCATTTGTGTATTGCAGACACATAGATTTGGGAGTAGCTTGCTTGTAACTAAAGAGCTTTTAAGATTTAATACTAAGACACACATAACAGACAAAGCCAAGAAAGAATATTGTATTAATCTTGCTTTTGCAATATTCAGGAATTCTTTATACACCTTTAAAAATATGACAAGATACTGTGACTATAAGTCTTCTAGATTTTTTTAAATAGTTTTTAAATTTTTAATAGACACTATCATTACCGGAAGGATTCGGTGGGTTTGCGCACAAGCAATTTGTCTTTTCAAGTCATCTTGTTTATTTTTATCACACACAAACCCAAAAGGTTTCTTCTGACCTACGTTAAGCTCATACAGTGCTAGCTATAGCAGATGTGAGGGGAGCAAATTAAGGGTGTCAAAGTGTCAGCAGCACAGAATCAGAGAGTGTTGAAGGACCTCATGAAGCCAGAATGAATCCGGCTTTGAGGAAAGTAATTCTGCACAAGGTGTTCTGTCCAAACTGAGAGGTCTCGTCATCCTTCCTTCATATGAAATAACATGCTTGCACTGAATTAATCTGGATTACATACATGTAACGTTTTTTCAATGAGGATCAAGTTTTGGTTGGGTATATTGTAAGCCAGAAAGCACTTCCTTTGAGCAAAAATGGAAATCTGTGACCTAGTGTAGACAATCTATGACCGTTTAGACAAATCCAATGACATGATAACAAAGAGCTTTTGGATGTATTATTGTTGTTTGATAGTACAGAAGCAATATTTTCATAAGAATATACAGAGATAATAAATTTGGGTTGTTTTCAAACCTACTACCCACTAAAATGCATTTTCCCTCTCTTCTTTCTAGCTCCTCCTCTTTCATTGCCACTCTCATTTGCAGAGCATGTTAGATGAAAATAAATTTATCATATGAGTGACAGGAATTTGAACCATGGTTTTCTGAGCTGATTTTGAAATCCCATTTGGTAACAATGTAAAATCAATAAATTGCAAGTGTGAATCAAAATATTTACCTTTCAGAAACTCATGTACAACAGTCTGCTGCCATTTAAGACAAGCTATATTTTTGCCAATGTGAAAGGAACACATCATTTAATCCAAAATTATTTTATAGCAAGCATGTACATAAAAAAAGAAATTATGACAACATCACACTCTCATCCATCTAAAGGGTGGAATTTTTCAGGCCCATAGAAAGTTTACAGTTATGTAGTGACAGTCTTGATAAATACAATGACTCTGTAAAGCCCTACAGCAATCTTCTAACTTCAAGTATGCTGGCAGTTCCAGTAAAAGAGTGAGACGGCTAAAGTGCCAAGAGAACTTGCTCTGTTAAATGACAGACATAACCAAGTCAGAGCTTTTGGCCTTGGTTACGTTTCCTATATTCTGTACACACTAAGAACTTCAAGCCACACACTTAGGCAGAAGAGACTTCCCTCAGCTCTGCTCTGCCATCAGTCTCATCTGCTGCAGTCTAGCGAAATACCAGGGCTTGGAAGGAGTGAAGCTGCAACACATGGCAGTTCTTGGGATGAAGAATAAACCACTAGGTAACTGCTCCAGATAGAAAATCTTACACAAGGCTTCCAGGTGCCCTTACATCCAAATGAGACAAAGACATTTGTCTTCTAGCCTCAGAACTGCACAGATTGGGTGCAGTCCACATCCCATCCACTGAGAGACAACGCAATGAAATCATCTTCCTTCAGAACAAGAACCAGAAGGAAACTTCTTGGAAAGTTAGAGGTCTGTCCTAGTACTTAAGTGAGTTTAAAAAAGGAGTGAACAATTTAAAAACTACCTCTAACACTGAAACATTTGAGCACAATACTTGGAATGTGCAACATTCAAGTTAGCAGACTTACTGACTCCTTACTGCTTCCTCTGATTTTTGAGCATTTATACTTGCAACCTGTTTCTGCTCAATATTATTCTTTAAACTATTTTCCTTTCTTAGATATGACAGAGGAATATCAAATTATAGAGGCAATAAAATACAATGTGGAAAAAAACTCTAGAAATAATTAGCAAAACCCCACAAATTAAATAAACAGCATGACCTTTGCTAACGAAGGTGCTTGTGCTTTAAGACATTTTATACTTTCTATAGGAGGGACAAAAGTTCTATGTAACTATTCACTTGGGAAATGTTCAATCTGTAAATTAGATAAATACATGAACGTTATTTTACTCTGTGTACCTGTTCATCATGTAATTGGTCATTTAGGAACTTAGAAAGTATCTACACAGTATCAATTGCATTTTGGAACTATATTTTTATCTTGTAGAGTTCAGCAAGTGGTTACTTGATGAAACAAAACCAACTGCTTTTCATCCAGTTCCTACTGGAGACAGTTGTTTTAAATCAGAAAACAAGGACAGCAAGAATGCAACAATTTCTCTGAGTAATTGTTTTGGCTTGTTCCTGTATGCATTGTTTATTTTTATGAAAGCATTGCTTTATAACTGGAAAATGACTAAGCTGTAAACTATTGTTTTATCATTCTGAGTGGTCAGTGTTTCTGTTTCTGATAAAAGCCAAGTTTCAAACAGTTTTTCAGTAACATCGGAAAAAACCTAGCCGTCAGTAAATGTGCTTATATTGAGTGTGACATTTTCCTCTATGATGGTGCCAACATGTCAGGAGGGGAGGATTGCTTTCAGACTTGAACAGCTTCTTTGTTGCTGAAGTGAACTCTGATTGCTGCCATATTAGTATCTATCAGATTACAACAGTAGCAGAAAACCTACAATATTTGCCATTATATGCTAAGTAATTATTTTATCCAGATTTTTATCCAGAATTTCTTTTCAGTTTTAAAAAAATTGGAAATCTTTTTCAGTTCAGGTAGCTACTGATTAAATTAAGCACTCCCCAGAAATTTCTTTAAATCCTTACTTAGGACAAAATAATGCTTACTTAGGACAAAATAATGATGTGACTTTGCTTAAGAGATGTACACTCTCAAAGTGTAGAGATGGAAACTTTAACAATGAGGAGGACGTGTTCACACACGCAAGGTAATGTACCTATTTTTGGTGTAGGGAAGTGACCTCTCAAATAAAAGAAAAAAAAACCAAACCAAACCAAACCCTCTCTTACTTCCCTGGAAATTATGAAGTTGGTTAAGTTCATTTGGGCAATATGAGATGATGGCTCCCTAAAGCCTGCCTGAGGAAGCAAAGATTCTCTATATTATCTCTGAAGTTCAACATACACTTTTATGTGAGCTTATTAAGCTCAGGGAGAAAGATATTTATTTGTTTTTATGCTGAATTTACAAAAAAAAATGTTGGAAGAAGTATTAAACATCATCTGGGAGACAGGAGCTTAGAGGTTTTATTACTTCGATTAAGTAATTCAATCTTTTTGCCTCTGTTTACACACTTGAAAAATAGTTATAATGAAAAATACACCTCCATTGGTAGAACCAGTGGGAGGTTTAATTACTTAACGTTACTGAAATGACTGAAATTCTGTGTTGAAAGGTATTATAAAGTACAGGGTATTACCATCAATAAAATACAAGCTGCAAATCAAACAAGCTATGATAAAGCATAAGCCACTTTTCCTCTTTTCCCCTTGTATCCCAAAATCACTTTGCTATATTTTCTCTTCACTGAAAAACAATTTAATCCTTACTGAGAAAGCAGTGCATCTTAAAATATTTGCTGAAGTGTTTATTAAAGAGAGAAACTGTTTCTTTCACCTGTCTTCACTTTTTCTTTATCAAAAGCAGGTTTACCTAATCCAAGTATTAACATGAAGAAAATGTTACATTTAGACCAAACAGGAGACTCAGACATACCTTTTATTGTTTTATGAAGCAATAGCCAGAAGTGTAAAAATTGGTAAATATATTATTTATGATGTTTGGAACAATAAGATAATTGATTTTAAATCTTAATTTCCACAATTTTGAGCACAATCCCAAGGTCTCTGTCCTGGCAAATAAGCATTTCAGAAGTAAAGAACATGCTATGCTTAATGTAGGCCCTTGATGATTGTGGACCATTCGCTTTTTTGTGTATGGCTAGTTACATTAATATAATATGGCATCTCATTAATTATGTAAACACCAACCATATGTTGAATTCATTCAAGTTTAGTGTGTATATAATATTTACTGTATATTAGTAAATTGAGAGAATCTATGTAACTACATATGCATAGAGAATTTCTAATTCTCTAGACAGTTAATCGTCAGTTTAACAGTGCTATAAACCAACATGTAAAACAAGCCTATTCCTTGCTTATTCAAATAGCCTTGAAGAAGAGGGTAAAAATATGAGTATCTTCTAGATTAAATGTGCTTATACCAGTACAACGGTTTATTTTATAAACACAGGTAAAGCACTCAATAACCGAAACTATCACTGACAATTGGCATATTAGTAGATAATCAACACTGACTGACTGGGTGTCAAAAGATCTTGGAAAAATGTACACTACTTGATGTGGTTGTACAAAGACTTGCGGGGAACTGTTCAAAGCTTTCATATGAGTACTGCTTACTTAAGAATTCTGTATGTAAGAATACTCCATGGCCTGAAAATAGTAGAAATTATTCTGCTGTGTACATCCAAGAGATTTTTTGGTTATGTGACTACACACACAAATATTGTGACTTTTGGAGTGGAAAGGGAAACTAATTTGCGCTTGCCCTGATGAGTATATAAATATTAAATCTTGTGCTCACAAAAAAAAAAAAAAACAAAAAAAACCAAAATTCCTCACCAACTTCTTACTCTATACTAGTGTATACTGCTGTACCTGTGCAGTAGAGTGTCAGGATTCCCCGGTGATGCAAAGGAATGTGACTGTTGCATAACATAAACAAATACAGGAATGAGTCGAATGCCATGAAAAATAAGTCTACTCTAGCATGACTTCTCTACCTTATGGATTTCCCTGTCAACAACATGGTCTTGCTATGAAATATTTCATTTATATTCAGGTTAGCAAAGAGATATAAGGTATAATAAAAGATAGGTATGTTTTTCCCTCAGCACTCTCATACTAAAACATTTAAGCAGAAACCTTTTCTCCCTCTTCCCAACTACATCTGAGATCTTGTAAATTATAAGAACATAGCAGCACAGGGATTAAATATTAATCAAAGTCATTTACCATCATCGTTAGAACACAGTTCAAGAGCCCCAAAGAAAGAGCACATTATTTCACTAATAAAGATCCTATCATCACAAAGACTACACCAATACTGCAGCATGGTAGGTATGAAGAGTAAAAAAAGGAATGATCAAGAGGTAGCACAAAAGATTTCTGAAGCTTAAAGCACTATTCAAATGCTAACTCATCCTTTAACTGAGTGTCTAAGTAAAGCAGGCACACTACCAGCAAAACAGAGCTCTCTGTAGAACCACAGAAGCATAGAGTGTATTTACAAAGCGCAAATTTGCTGGGAAAAGAAAAAATCCACAAAAAAGCACCAAGTATCCAAACTCCATAAATTTTACCAATGAAAATGCACAGCCACTCTAAAGCTTCAGTGGAGATCTGAATTCATTTAGTGTGCAAGAGGGCTACCCAAAGTGCAACAGCTGCACCCGAAATTAACATTGTTCACAGGATGACTTAATTTTGCTATAAAGTTACAAGTTTTATAGATTGATAGAACCTTTGCTATTTACAAATTACAGTGTAAAAGATTAATAAAACAATTACCCTCTCCTACACCCCAAGGTATTTGCTAGATGATTTTAAACAACCTTTGTATCCTTGTGATATATTTACTTTAATGTATAAGCACTGCTATTGCATAAAATTAAGTGTATAGTAAAATAAAATGCTCAGAAGGACTAAAAAAGTAATTGGCAAAATAATAAAGGATGTGTTTCTTTCAATTTCTGGCTTACCAGGTTTAAAAGTACATGCATTAACATTTCCTTTTAAATATGACTCTTCTCATAACTCTAGCCCCAGAACCACAGTTCCAAAAAAACTTCTTTGACAGCAAATATAACATTTACTATGAACATGCAATTAGGTCCTAATCGCTTGGATTAATTACCACATCAGGGTTTACAATAAAACATTTATTGCTTACACTTCTACACATTAAAATTAATTATTTAAAAGAACTTTAATGTTATTGCTTAGCCTTTTAATTTTCATTATAGAAAGATGGTTGGATGACTTTGTTTCTGAATACAGGAATAAATAACTTAGGGTCAGGACCTATGCTAATTCTAAAAATTATTAAGAAATATAGTTGAAATGAAAACAGTGGCTAAACTCTAAAATAAGATATTTTGACTTAAATTAATTTGGGCAATATTAATTGCCTGCTTACTTATAAGTAAGTGCTTAGCATTAATCATAGGCTGAATGAGTACTTTCTTCAAATTCCAAAGGTGGGGTGTAGGGGGCGTGAGCCCCTAACTCTTAGTTTTTTAGAGACAAATAACACAATAAGTTACTGTCTCTAATGAACTCATGAGCTCACACCTCAAAAACCCACTTTTACTAGCAGGACCAGGCCATTGCCGCAACCAGGGAGAGCAGTTTGTCTTTCATTGCCAGACCTTAGAACCCAAGGAGAAACTTCTCTGCTACAACACTATTTTCTGGAAATCTCCCATATTACTGTGGGAGAAGCAGGTTTCAGTATAGGCTTCAATTGGCACTGCTGTTCAAGACGCTTGCAGTCTGTACTTAAGTTTTAACTTTCTACTGAATATTGTCCATACTTTTCGACTTGAAAACAGGTCCACTCCTGTCACATTATTTACTCACCTTCACAGAAAATCATACCATAAATACAGGATATATGACTGAGCAAACATTTTTCCCCATTTAATTAAATTATATTTATAATTGTAATATTTATAAAAATATTTATAAAAACAGTTTTAGCTGAATAAAAGATCAAGTTAGGTGGCCAGCCTATGGCAGAGAACTAAACTTCTTGATACAGAACACCTCTGAGTTTTGAATCAAAAAATTATTTTGATAACAGAAAACCCCTGAGACACAGTAGGCAAAAACTTACTTGTTCTAAGGAGGTGTGGCCTGTGACAACACTGCTTTAGCCATCTTAGAAGTGTAACGCACCCATACATCTTCCTAAGTAGGTATCCAAATTAACAGGGTACAGGTCCCTTTCAGGGATGTTATGGTGTGTTTAGTACTAAATGTTTGTGTGACATACAGGTCCAGGTAGGAACACTTGCAAATCACAAATGGTCCATTAAAATCACTAGTGCCTGTCAACATGGCATTCAGGAAGTACTGAAGGAGGCTGCTCACATGTATGTGTTATGATGCAATTTTTGATGGTGGGATTTTAAGAATACTATGTGATGCCATACCTTTTTTTCTGAAAAAAAAAAAAAAAAAGCACATATGGGCTGTACTTTCTACTTCATGTATGACAAATGGATTTCATAAACTGTTATGTAATCTAGAATTTATAGTTCCAAATCAATTTACAGACCAACAAAGCAGACTGCAAATAACAATTTAGAAAAACACTGGTAATACGTGACTTCTTTGGAAGTCCCCTTAAAGCTCCAAAACTGTTACTATATAGAAACAAAGTAACATTCTAGGACACCTTTACAACACCGCAATTCAAGTTCTGGAAGATAAACCTAACCCCTTGAACCAATACCTCTCCTATTTATTAGAGCCCAAATTAGTCAGCCTGGTTTAATTAAATTTGCTTATTCTTGAAATGTTGAAGTGTACAGGGAAAAAGAAGAGAGATTTATACAATTTTAAAAAGATATATTTTGAATTACATTATTCAAACAAATAATATTTTAGCTTCATGCCAGTTTTATAACGTTTCCAGAAATATCACACAGAACAAAGTATTTTCACAACAGGGGATCAAACATAGGATACCTGCAGAAATATTCACACCTGAACATAAAGCCACTGTGTAAACTTTGAATTTGCTCTGACAAACTTCTACCAATCATTAAAGAAATAATTTATTTTATCCACAAAATACATACTCTTTGCAAGTGAACCACATAAAGGTATTAGAAGTAGAGTTACACCTTAAAGCTAAGGTCCTCCCAAATCCCTTTAACTTCACATGGGGCATACCTGAATTCCAAATTATGAGGTCAATGGACAGGAATGAGCTCTGCTACAAGAATATTTATAATGAAAGAATGTTCTTTGCTCTTTTTTTCCCTTTACTTGAATCTCTGCCCATCCAATTTCTGTCCTTGAAAACGGACACTATATATATAAAAAAAAAGATAGTAAGGCTATCATAATGTATTTAACAGTGTTATCTTGTGTGCTAATTTATACACCATAACCACGATTTTCTGGATTAGAGTATCAATTAATAATTGACATATGGGACATATACAAAAAAGGACAAATGAAAAAGCACTTTTTTTAAAGCAGCATTTAAGCTCATGTTTTAGTGATGCTATAAGAAAAGGAAGCTGGGACCTCTGAATCACCTCTTCACTTCTGAGAATTTAAATCCATGCCTTATGCTGAATAATTTCTACTTTTTAAATGGACAAACTAGAACATTTTGTAACTGTATAATAAATAACTTAATTTTAGGGAATTAAAGTAAAATGCAGTAAGCATTCCTCAAAGCAAACACGAAAAGTCTGAATCTTGAGGTTTTGATTTTTTTTTAATGTATCCTATCAACGACACGCCCCCATTTATAGGAAAGCCCAATGATTCAGTATTTGTTGTTTAAAAAAAAAAACCTAACTATGGAAATCAAGGATTTTGTCTTTACTCCTGTCCTGTAACAGCTCTTCATCCATATTTATGGTCAAACCCAGTCCGGAGGCTAGTAAGAAGCCAAACACTGGAAGAGTGGTATCAAACACTTCTGCAAATAACAGGAGAAGAAAGCAACGAGGTGGTACCTTCAAAGTAGAGATACCTCAAAAATAGAAGCCACAAATAAATATTTTACATTTCTTCAACTTTATGATATTTAGAGCTCTAATTTTCTACAGGAAGAACAGTACAGACATGTATCAGCTACTTTCACAAAACTTTCCCTGGAGACCAATATGATGCTACTAGAACATCAGCAGAACAAAATTAAGCTTAAGAATCTCCCTTCTGAAACTGACGTTTGAATACTACCATAAAATACAGGACAATGTATTTGCCTCTCCAACTGTCACATTTATCCATAGCAATAATTGTTGTTAATCAAAGGGTTAAGTACTTGGTAATGACATGAACAACAAAAAAAAAAAATATTACTTGACAAGATTCCACCCTCATTCTAATCCCTCTACCAAAGCGTCAAATGTAATTATAAATTTTCACCAAAGATGTCAAATTCTTATGTTAATCTTTGCACAATCTGACATTGCCATTCTTCAACTTTTACAGATGTGAACAGTTATCACTTTGTTTATATGTCACCACAGACAACATAATCAATAGTTTTCATATCTTTCCGCTCATACTTTTTGTTAAAATGAATTTTGTGAGTGCTGCTACTTTTGTTCCACTAGGAAACTTGTTACTGCTTGAATAGAGAGTACTTAATCTCAACAATAAACATTATAATGTCTGATAAAGCAGGGAGGGGAAAAAAAAAGTTTCAACATTTTTTCCAGTCCCCATTTTAACATACTCTGTCCTTATCAAATTAATATTTTACAACAGGGACTCGAAAGCAACACAATAGATGGCTTTGTTCACTTTAGATGTACTAATTTGAAGCACAAACTGCCTTTCACTGCATTTCCTTTTATGCTCTGCATTTCTATAGTAAGAAAACCTTACTCAAAATTCAATGCAAAAAATTTGTAACTGGAAATGACTGGTTTATAAAATATTACCTGTCTCCACCAGTAACTGAAACAGGATCCACAAACAGATAGATTACCCATTTATTGCACCCAAATAGCCACCAAGCAGGCTAGAGAGGTATTCTTTCTGATCTGTCACTCATGACAAAGTACCACATGGGCACATCCAGCTCTTCCTGAAGTTCTGCAGCAAAACTCCAGCTCTCAACAGAGTTGGCGCAGTTGCTCTGTACCAGAAATGAACACTCATAGATTTTCATAAAAGCTTCAGTGCTAGTTGTTGAAAAATTGTTTGTTGCAAGATAGTAGTTCATGCGAAGGTAAACTTGACCCTATATGGGCATACTCATATACCTATGGTACAATGAAGAATCAAGACTTGAAAAAAAAATAAAATAAAATTAAGTTCTTTTTTCCTCAGTAATCAGAGCACAAAACTGGCATAGACTTTACATTAGATTTTACATATGAGCACCACTGTGCCAACAATGAAACCAGTCCTGATTTTGTAATGTTTGCTGAACTCGAGTTTAGAAACTGACTTCCTAAAGTTTAGAAACTGACGTGCCATCTGATGGGAAGTTTCACTTCTGGGCACCAAAACAGACAAAACTGCTCCAACAGAAATAATGTACTCTGAAAATGATTTATCATAGGTTTTACCTTTAGCTTGACCAAGCAAGTACTTCAGACACTTACACCACAACAGAGTCAAGGTTTTCTATTGCTGGCACCCAACTGATTTCTTCCAGTGTGAATTAGAAACAGTTAAGAACCTATTTCATCCATACCTTCTTATCTTAAAATTAATATACATACTCAGATTAAGGGCCTGGAGCATCTCCCCTATGAGGAAAGGATTAGCGAGCTGGGGCTGTTCAGCCTTGAGAAGACTGAGAGGGGATCTCATCAATGTTGATCAATATCTGAAGCGTGGAAGACAAAGTGAACAGGCCAGTCTCTTTGCAGTGGCCTGTGGGGACAGGAAAAGAGGCAGTGGTCACAAGTTGGACCACAGGAAGTTCCATACCAATATGTGAAAGAACTTCTTCACAGTGAGGGTGAGCACGGGAACAGTGCCCAGGGGGGTTGTGGAGTCTCCTTCTCTGGAGATTTTCAAGACCCGTCTGGCCGCATACTTGTGTGATGCCCTCTAGGGAGCCTGCTTTGGCAGGGGTGTGGACTCAATGATCTCTGGAGGTCCCTTCCAACGCCTATAATTCTGTGATTCTGTAATTCTCTGATATTCTCCTATGTCACCTAACTGCTAGGTTTAGCCAGAGTTAATTGCTGTTCCTGATTAGAAACTGCAGCCCTGGTCTTGTCTGGAAGCAGACATTACATGACTCTTCCTTGAATGAGAGCCTCAGACTTGTGAAGCTATGCACTTGATTTTGTAAATCCAACAGTACTGAAGTCTAGTAAGTAACACACATCCGTAACCTCTGTGTGATTCCATGGTATGGTTCCGGTTGCCAAAAAAAGCAGATTTTGGAGAAGGGGTTGACTCACAGCAGTACTTGGATCTCCAGGTCAGTCATTATTTTTTTTTGTAATCTTCTTTATGCATTGTTTTCAGCTTGGTAATAGTCGTCACAGATATGTAAGAAACAGTCTGAGGTGTTGTGACCATGAGCCAGCAATGTGCCCTCGTGGCCAGGAAGGCCAGTGGCATCCTGGGGTGTATCTGAAGGGGGGTGGCTAGTAGATCAAGAGAGGTCCTTCTACCCCTCTACTCTGCCTTGGTGAGACCACACCTGCTAGATATGATGATTTTCCAGCTCAGCCAAAGTGGACATCATAATTCCAGTCTCAGTGCTAACTCAAAAATGTACTGAAATGTGAGCCAAAACTTTTAGTAAAATATAGCTGTCTCTCGCAATCACAAATACAAGATTATCTGACCAGATATGGACTTTACTGAACTGAATGAAAAAAACCTTTGGGCTTGGGTTTCAGCTGAGGAAGAACTTATCAGAAAATGTGAACAAGCTCAGGGTAAATTTGAAAATTCTCCTTTCAGAATGGAGCTGATGGGACAAATTTTAATAAAATTGGATACATCTGTAGTAGTATCATATATCAACCAAGAGGCAGACAAAAGAAGTAGGAATTTATTGGAAGAATCCATCTGACTTTTCTTGTGGGCAGAATTACATCTGGCATTTGTGAGGGTGTGCCATTTCCCAGATCTCCACAGTATGTTGGCAGAGTATTTTAATGGGCTTGGATGTTCATTTTTGGAGAGCATGATCTCTGAACAGATACACAATTTGCTGTAATAAAACCAGGTACAAATCTCTGCAGAACACTCTTTTGCCATAAGAAGAAAGTCCAAAGGCAAATACAAATTTCTAACAGGCAGTCAGAAAAGCAGACAAAGTATTGCTGAATCAAAATGCCAGACATTCAGAAGATGTTTTATAAAAGTTTAATTTTTCAAACAGCTCCTTGTCATCTGTATCCTCTCCTCAGAACATAGAATGATTATCATGGTAATTGTGGAAAATTGCTAGTCATCAGTGCTATTAAATATCTAAATTCTAAAATGTATCATACAGTATTGAAATAGTTGAATATTTTCCAAGGACTATTATTCACAGTGAATATTCTGAAGTTCGTTTGCTCTGAGATTGGAGTGGACAGGAATATAGCAGGGTATATGAGATGCAAGCAATCGTCGCTGCGGGGACTAGATGCCAGAAAAGCAATTTCACATGAAGACTTCTGCAACTCCTGTATGTCTGAATGCAATTTGTGAGGAGTAAGTAAGGTCAAAATCACAGAACGTTAGGAGTTGAAAGGGACTTGGAAAGATCATCTAGTCCAACCCTCCTGCCCGAGCAGGGCAGGATCACCTAGATTAAGTCACACAGGAACGTGTCCAGATTGGTCTTGAATGTCTCCAGAGAAGGAGACTCCACAACCTCTCTGGGCAGCCTGTTCCAGTGCTCTGTCACCCTCACGGTGAAAAAGTTCCTCTTTACATTCACATGGAACTTCCTATGCTCAGCTAGGAACCATTGCTCCTTGTCCTATCACTGGCCAACACCGAGAAGAGCCTGGCTCCATCCTTCTGACACCCTTTACATATTTATAGACATTAATGAGATCACTCCTCAGTGTCCTCTCTTCCAAGCTGAAGAGACCCAGCTCCCTCAGGCTGTCCTCATAAGGAAGATGTTCCCCTCCCTTCAGCATCTTGGTGGCCCTGTGCTGGACTATTTCAAGGAGTTCTATGTCCTTCTAGAACTGAGGGGCCCAGAACTGGACACAATATTCCAGGTGTGGTCTCACCAGGGCAGAGTAGAGGGGGAGAAGGACCTCTCTTGACCTACTAGCCACCCTCCTTCTGATACACCCCAGGATGCCATTGGCCTTCTTGGCCACGAGGGCACATTGCTGGCTCATGGTCATCCTGCTGTCCACCAGGACCCCCAGGTCCCTCTCACCTGCAATGCTCCCCAACAGGCCAGTCCCCAACCTATACTGGTACTTGGGGCTGTTCCTCCCCAGATGCAATACCTTACACTTGCACTTGTTAGGTATCATTCCATTTCTCCTTGCCCAGCTCTCCAACCTGTCTAAATCCTGTTGAATGGCAGCACAACCTTCTGGGGTGTCACCACCCCTCCCAGCTTTGTGTCATCAGCAAACTTGCTGACTGTGCACTCTATTCCCTCATCCAGGTCATCAATGAATACATTGAACAGTACTGGTTCCAGCACCGAGCCCTGAGGGACCCCACTAGTTACAGGCCTCCAGCCAGACTCTTTCCCATTAATGGCAATTCGCTGTCTTCTTCCCTTCAACCATCTCTCAATCCACCTCACTACTCTACCCTCCAGGCCACACTTCCTCAGTTATCCACCAGGATGCTGTGAGAGACAGTGTCAAATGCCTTACTGAGATCAAGGCAAACCACATACACTGCCCCACCATCATCCATCCACCTGGTTATATCCTCGTAAAAGGCTATTAGGTTGGTCAAACATGACCTCCCCTTGGTAAAACCATGCTGGCTGCTCCTAACAACCCTCTTATCCTTGATGTGCCTGGAGACAGAACCAAGGATAAAATGTGCCAACACCTTTCCCGGGATGGAAGTGAGGCTGACAAGTCTGTAGTTACCCAGGTCCTCCTTCTTGCCCTTTCTGGGAAAGAAGACTGGAGTGACATTTGCTTTCCTGCAGTCCTCAGGCACCTCTCTTGTTTCCCCGTACTTACCAAAGTTGATGGACAGTAGCCTAGCAATGACTTCCACCAGCTCACTCAGCACCCTTAGGTGCCTCCTGTCAGGACCCATGGATTTATGGATGTCCTGATGGCTTAACTGATCCCTGACCCAGTCCTCATCTACCAAGACAGACTCAATTAACCTGGCTTCCTACTGGGCTTCAGCCAACTGGGGCTCCTGCAAATAGTCTCCAAGAGTATAGACAGAGGCAAAGACAGCATTCAGTAACTCCACCTTCTTATTGTCCTCAGTCACTAGGGCCCTCGCCCACATTGTCTCTAACATTAGTTATGTCTGCTATGTATTTGAAGAAACCCTTCCTGTTATCCTTAATGTCCTTTGCAAGGTTTAAGTCCAAAGAGGCCTTAGCTTTTGTAGTTGCCACGCTACATTCTTTGACAACATTCTTATCTTCCTCCCATATAGCCATCCCCTCCTTCCATGACCTGTAGACCCTCTTTTTCCACTTGAGTTTGCCCAGCAGTCCCCTGTTTATCCACACAGGTCTCCTGGCTCCTCTTCTTGATTTTTTTTCCCTTTGGGATGCTCTGATCTTGAGCTTGTAAGTAGCAGTCCTTGAATATGGACCAACTATCTTGGGCCCCTGTTCCTTCCAGCACTCATAATGTACTTCAAACTATGGAGATACTGGTAAACCTGTAATTAAAGATTCCACTTAATTCCTCTATTCCAAAGACATGCCTAATGTTAAAAAGTACATAGGAAACACACAGTTGAAAGGCAACACAGTTGTCTATGGTCTTTGCTGAATCTGATATTAATAAAGCTTTGAACTATTCTGAAAACCTCATGCCCTACAAATCATCACTTAGTAGAAGAGCATCTGCTAGAAAGTTAAAAATAAGTAGCATTTAAAAGTATTTTTACATACAAGATTTTCCTAAGGGGACATACTGAGAAGGCTGGATCAATTTTTTAAAATTATTTATTTATTTAGGAAGTATTAAGACCTGATACTGAGCTAATATTGAATGATCTTGTACTGAATTACTCAAACATTTAAAGACTGATGAAATAACTCCATATAAATAAACCTACAGAATACAATACAGGTATACAAACACACTGTTTTTTCTGCACTGCTTCACATACAGAAAACTAAGCTTCTAATTCAACTTGTCTTTGCATACTATTACTACCCTATAGAAAAAGAGTCTTTTGTTTCTAAAAATGACATTTTTGGCATTATGCCCAGATTACTTAGGATTCTGAAGATACTGCCTAAAAGTCATTCTCCTGCTCCCAGCCATTGATTTTATTACTCTTGTTTGTAGAGACTGATCTAGAATGTCCTTTGTGTTAAGTTTTGTATTCCATTTTCTTCCTTCTCAACTGAAATATTACAGCTTGATTCTATTCATACTGAAGGGAGCACCAAGTGTTAAAGTTAGTGATGCTCACTGGGAGATACTTTTCTGCTTGGAGATACAGAAGGGAAAATATTGTGTGGGAAACGAAGATAAATTTTAACACAAGTGTGAAAACAAATTGGGGTAACTATTTCTGTCACTGCGTGTCACAGCTGGCTCTGTGATAGATGACTCTGAGTTTGCATATGAAATGAATATACAGTAAAAACTTTATTAATAGGAAGAATTAATTACTTCATGATGATAACATACCTTGGATCTAAATCAGATGCTGCTCAAGGATACACTGGAGATAACTTAAGTACTGTTACATGAGTGTCTTTCTCACATGAGAAAAATACAGTAAAGATTCTGTATGTTTTGGTTCCTGCACAAAAGCATACTGGGGTTTTCCATAGAAACAGAAACCCTGTAAAAGGGGCCTTTAAAGTTGGCAAAATCAGCAAATTTAATCTATCCACTTTCTTTTGACCTTTAAACCTGACCTGAAAAAAGTGTTCAGCAACATAAATTTGATCTCTAAAGGCCTGCTGCAGATCTCATTTTCTGCTGTTTTTCCATTAGGCATTTATGGGACTTGCTGGTGTTACAGGGGACTAGTAAAATGTCGAAGTAATCCTGCAGTTCCTGTGTATGAATTCAGCTTTTCCCTTTGAGATGATAACATTTTTTTCCCCTGCCAAGGCTTTTTCAGATACTGGAGTATAAGACTAATACCATAGGTGTGATGTTATTTTTTTTCCATTTGGTAACATTAACCAGATCTAGCAGTTCAAGTGTTGAAACAAAAGAATTCTTCTCTGAGCCAATAAGGTGGCTTGGTGCACATCTGCACTAATTGAAATCACAGCATGGCTTTTCAGGAGACGAATTGTATCCAAAGCATACAGAGGATTTGAAGATCTTCGTTGTGTGTTTGTGCATTCTCTTAAGTGCAGAGGAAACCAGCTGCTTCCATTTATGAACTGTGCTGATACATGTGCCTCGACGTACCAATGACATAATGTGCAACAGCAAGCTAAAGATTTGCCAACTGTTTTAACAAGGAAAAGGAAAGGATGAGTATAGAAGACAACGGAGAAGAATTTATGACCAGGGTATCTAATTTTCAAGGAGAACATTCTATAATTTATGTTATAACTCATGAGGATTAGAGTTAGCTGACACAAAAACTATGATAAAAATAACAGGTTAATACATTATCCTACCCTTTCATGCTCTAATAATGGCCCTTGACTCTTTCCTAGTTCCGGTCTCCTATCTTTTGGCTTTTGTGCTGTTTTTCCATAATACAGCCATCAACCCCCAATGCAAGTTCACTTCCCACTGCTTTTATGCTATAGTGAATCTTTCATTTGCATCACTAAGACATAATCAAAGTCTCTTAAAAACCTCTTCTCAACTCTGACAACCTAAGTACCTGTTTTCTCTTTGTTAATAATCTCATAGTAGAATTGACCATGACATTCTTCCTGAAGGGTTATTCTTCTCTTGAGTTTCATAGCATTTCCCTTTGTTTATGCCCCTATCTCTCTAAGAACTCCTCCAGCACATATTTTGGAAGATACTCCTCAGTTTTACTGCAAATGGTTCTACAACTTAGTTTAAGACTTGTAGCTCTAGCCTATTTCCAGGTACTCCTACTGACAAGCAGATATTTAAGCTGATGGTAGGACCCTTTTCTCTCATCCTCTCTCCCTGTTTCAGTTCTGATTGCTCTGTCCTAATGGGGCTTTGATCTGTCATTAGGGCTCTAGGACACTACAATAATAGGAAGAAAAAAGAAAAAGTTAAGTTTGTGTGACTGGTTACAAAGAAGGTTCCAGGTTGTGTTCTTACTTCATGCATACTCACAGAACACTACCCAAAGTCAGTCCCGTCCACACTCTGCAACTGTAGTAAAACAACAGAAGCAATGGAGGGGAGAATAGTTCTCTTTCATTAAACAGCCAAAATAAATAAATTTTGATTGATAATTTGATCCTGGAAAATCATAAGTGCATTTCCATTCAAAAATTAAACAGCGCACAGAAGAGGGATGTATAACAAACCCAATTAGGATCCTGACATTCTCACAAGTAAAATTTGGTTCAATTAATGACTGAATTTCAGTGTCAACACAAGAAAATTAAGACTGGCCACATATGATCATAAGCGTTCCTTTGAAAAATATTTCATATAATTAAAGGTGCTAGTCTCCACATCAAATTCCACTTTGGATGTGGTCGAATTCCAGCTTGGTTAAGTATTTCCTGTCAATTAAATTTCATCCTGTAGATCCAGCTGCACATAGTTATTCCACACTTCCTGTCCTGAACTATCACATAGTGCTGTTGTGAGTCATTGAGCAGCTTCATTCTTTTTGATTCTTTCTATGATGTAGTAATTATGTCAGTACTTGGAGACTGAGAAGTTACCAGAAATGTCAGGTTATATTCCTAACATACATGTAGTGCAATCTTGAAAAAACCCCAACTTTTAAAAGGTAATATAAGTCAACTAAGAATTTGTAGATTTTGGCAAATTATGCTAAGTCCACTAAAAAATAAAAGCCAAATAAAAATTAATTCCAGAACACAGTTTTCAGAAAAGAGACTTCAATTTCCTCATGAATTGGTTGCAGTTTCTAGTGGCATTAGGAGAAAAAAAAACCCCAAACCAAAAAACATTTAGAAATAATTATACATGACTAAAAAAAGAGATAAATATAATAATTTATTTTCCCCTCTTTCAGTTCTTGCATTAAATAAAAAGTAGGTGACAAAAACAGAAGTACGCCCCGTCAATCACTCAGTAATACCTTAGCACTCTAACAGCTCACAAAGGACCTGAGAAACTGACTCCTTTAGCAACACCTGGTCTGAAAGCCTTAAAAGCATTTAAAAAACACTGATCAATATATTAAACTGAACCATACACAAACCCCAAGGGAATCAAGTCACTTTCATTCTACAGTCCAAGTTAGAAATAGAAGTCCTTGACTATCAAAGATCTTGCCAGCTCCCACAGGTTTGGTAAACCTAGGTTGCTGCTATTTACTTTTTTTTTTAATATGGGGTTCAGTCAAATAATCCAGTATCAATTGTTCATATTGCTCTTCTAATCCCACAGTTAGTCATGACAAATAAGGCCTCTCTGATCTGAACTCAGAAACCAGGATTCTTTGACAAGCAGAATGGCATAAGCCATCCTTCAAAATTTTCTATTGTTACAGGTGGGGGAAAGAGAGAGAAGTAGTTCTCTAACCGCGAACAGGTAGCACTCAAGACCATGACGAGAATTACTGACACTTCTAAGTGTTCTCCCTAGGTGTCTCCAACATGCAGCACATCCCAGTCACAGGCACTAAGTCTATGCATGAAACAAGAAAAATATTTTTGAAGGGCAAGAACCTACTGTCAGTGTAGGTAAGCAAAGCAATGATATATCTATACAAATGATGAATAAAACATTCATTCACATGGGAGTTGTTCCATAACTCTGTTGTCTACAGACCAAATAACCAAGAGGAAAAGTCACCTGAAGATGGCCCAAATTCCCATCGCTTTAAATCCCCATTTCTGATATTACACCTGGCCACTAGGCCCTCAAATTCTGAAAGCTGTTTGTCCACACCTGTAGGGTGGACATAGTTAGCCCAGGCATACGGTGAGCTGTGTCTATGACTGAAGCTGCTCAAGCTGTACTGAAACTACATCACCCAAGCCTCTGTGTCATCCCTGGACTCCTAAGAGCCTGAACAGATGAGAGTCATAGGGACTCATAAGACTCATAAGTTGCATCCAAAGATGCAACTTTAGCAAAAGAAATCCTCTCTTGACTGTACCACACTGATGAATGAACTCTGCTATACCTGCATCAATCAGCCCTCTCGAACTCCTCCTCTGCAAAGGCTGTCAGAGCTTTCACTCTGAAGCCCTCGGTGTGCATTATCTCTAGCCACACAGTCTGCTCATGGGCATATAGTTCTTGTGGGGAAATAAAAGTGGCATGGATGTGATTTTGGCAGAATGCTTCCTCATTCCTGATGTTGACTGTTTATCAAATGAAATAAAACCTTAGTATGTATACAGCCAATTATGAATTTAGCTCTAGTTAAGACAGGCCCTTGAACACCACCAAGAATCCTGAATGAAAGTTTTATATAAATAAAAGACTAGTTGGTAGCTACTGTTTCCCCCCGTTAGCCGACAGATAGAAGCAGTGAGCAACTTCACTCTAGTTTCAGCCTACAAAACTTACACAAGGTCCATTTTCTCAAGAAACTCAGTTATAACATCACTTTTCCTTGACCTTGGTGACAAAACTAGATTTCTGTCATTCAAGTGGGTTTGAATGAAATCTATTTTCTTAAGACAATGCTCACTGTATTTCAAAAGCCAGATAAACACACAAGATAAACATATGCTGCCAATGATACCATGTTTTGCAATGCAAAAGGACCGACCCATTTTCTACCAATACCAGGGACAACACATTAGTAAGACAAATTGCATTTGTGCTATAGAGCATTTAAAGTCTGCAAAGACTTGTTATAATTCCTCTGCACATTCCAGACTAATGACCCGCAACAGTGAAAGAGCTATGGGTTTTACAATGCAGATCAATGCTTATATGCAGTGAACAGCTTCCCGTGACTTACTTTATATAAACTATCAGTTGCTCTGGAGAAACGGCAACAACAAACTAAATAAATGTAATTTCTCTTTCAATTACTCTTCTGCAGATCACAGTACTTTATTACCGATAAAGTTTCTCTGCTTGAGTGAGGAGAACAAAAAAGGCCACTTAACACAAAAAGTTACAAACATACAAATATATGCAAATGAATCCATGAATGTAAGAAAACCTGGACACACAATAACAGGGAGACACTAGTTAAGCTATTTTCACATTCAATCTCAAAGCACTTTTACTATAACTTACACACATTGCTTTACATCAGCATAACTTGAAATAAAGTTTACTCGTTCTAACTGTATTTGCTGATGTAGGGAAACATGACCAAACAATGAGTCTCCATTTAGCAGTGGAAACACACAAATGATATTTGCTTTTTTATTAAAATAATATGTGAATGATGTATTACAGATTGAACTTCCTTTTGGAAACTTTAGCTGCCCTGGGAGACAACACAGCCTGTAATATTTCTTACTAAGAATATCCATAATAGTTTTGGAAAAGTCTTAAAATAAAATCTAAAATATGCATGAAATATATGTTTTTCATGAGTTTTTCCCCCTGCCTTTTCCTCATGAGCTCTAAAATGGCAATTTTAATGTTTTAATATTTAATTCAATTCAGTTAGTCTTTTCACCCTTTGCCTTGTAGAACTTAGCAGAGAAAGGTTGAAAAGTTAAAGAAAGGGGGAATTTATCTAATTAAAATGAAATCTTTTAATGATGTTATGAAACCACTCAGAGCAATGTTTTAGATTTGCTTCTGCTGTTGTTTGAAGCTGTGGTGTTAAAAATGCCCTGGTTAGAGTTACAGACTGTTCTAAAAAACTGTGAGGAATTTATGTAGGATTTAAAACAGACACATGCTTTTAAAGTCGAGAACCTTCAAATACTATGGCTAATCCACACAATAATTCAACAACCAACCCAAGCTCAAATTCCTAACAGATACCATATGCAACCTGTAATAAAAACTGCATCAAGGTATTTCAAGCAATGGGATAATTTCATTTTCCACTTAAGAGCCCTATTTACTTTTAATTAACAAATTATTATAAGGTGCATGACAACTATTCCACCATTTTGCATACAGTGCTTATACTGAAATGTGTCCTGAAATACTGTCTAAAGAGGTGGGGTTAATAATTACATATATGATGGTATAATTAGCAATTGTTTATCTAAGTATACTCAAAAACCATATATCTCTAGATATCTCAAATTGATACTTTCTGCATCTAGCCTTTATGTCTTTTGTAACTATAACAAAAAGGAAATGTCACATTGGTTCAGAAGTAGCACAGGTATAAAGAGCAAGAAGAAAAGCAACATCCAGAGTTCAATGCCAGGTATCTTGTTTCAAAAAATTATACTTTGACAGTATAAGAAAAAAATGTACACTGAATTAAATGGTTTAGCATTTACATTTTTATACCCACTTTTTCATTCTAATATCCTCTCTCTCAACATTGTCCTCTTACCCGAGGATTAAACGTCTGGGTTTGGACTTCTGCAAAAAATAACTGCTCTAATAAAGCTGGACCCAAACTCTCATAATAATTTTATAAAAATGCATTTCATACAAATAATAGGATGCAATTCCTCTTTTGACTGCCTCTTTGGTTAAGCAATATATTTAGTTGGCTAAATAATTAGGCCATTGCTAAATGTGAAGATTTTTCAAATGTGAATCTAATTACCCTAAGTAAAGAAGGTATTTCATGGGAAATTATTTTTTTGCCTTCAAGGAAATGATTCTACACTCAATGAAATAGTGTCATCTTATTAACACTCAGCTTGTCTTGTATAGGCCCTGAATGATTTACTCTGGTACTCTGTTCCAAATTACAGTTTCAGTAGCTTCAATTACCAGCAATCTTTACCAAGGTTCTCAGGATTTGAATTAAAATGATTTACATTGTATAAGCAGAAATATGGCAATACTAATGTAATAAAAAGAGTTCAATAAACCATCATATTATGTCATATGAAAATTTTCTTCAAATGAATGGTTTAGTATCACGATAGGAACATGATGCACTTGAGTAAATTCAGAGCAGTGAAGACCAAAACTGTTGACAGGCACCAGCTATCAGAATACAACAGAAGAAAGACTCTTCACTTGTTTCCTTAATATTTAGAGAATATCTGACCACTGTCAGATACAGGGTATTTGACTGGGTGGATTCTTGCCTTGATCTAATGTGGCAGATTTTGTTTTGCAGATACGAGCACTTGGAAAGATTTTAACATATCCTTGGGCACAGTAGCCTTTTACTCTATGAATGGATTATAATTCAATGTAGTGTCTCTATTTAATAAACACAGCATGCACTAAACAAAGTATTTAAACTCTTCCATAAAACACCAAGAGCTTAGCAGTAATTCCTAAAGAGAAAATAATAAGATGACAATGCAACTCCACCCCAAGGTAATCCTAGTATTTTTCAACAACATAGATTGCCACCCATGAGATGATGGGAAAAAAAAGCAAGGAACAAAATGAGCAAATAAACCACATAAAATAATTTACCCTGTTAAAACACTTAATTCCATGTCCTGAATTGTAAGCGCTCAGTATTTCTACTTGAAGATCTGTACAAACAACAAAATACACCATAAAACTACACAGCCTTTCTGAATTTCCTACTATTTAAAGATGGCACCTCTTTATATATGTGGCCTGCCACATAAACTTCTGAGTCTCTGTAAAATGCTTTCTGGATAAATAATCATAGAATAGCTAGAGTTGGAAGGGACTCCCAGTGGTCATCTAGTCCAAGCCCCCTGCAAGAAGCAGGGACACCCCCAACTAGATCAGGTTGCTCAGGGCCTCATCCAACCTGGTTTTGAACATCTCCAGGGATGGGGCATCCACCACCTCCCTGGGCAACCTGTTCCAGTGCTCCACAACTCTCACAATAAAGAACATTTTTCTAATATTTAATCTAAATCTCCCTCCCTCTATTTTGAAACCATTACTCCTTGTCCTATCACAACAGGCCCTACTGAACAGCCTCTCCCCATCTTTCTTGTAGGCCCCCTTGAGGTACTGGAAGACCGCTATAAGGTCTTCCCGGAGCCTCCTCTTCTCCAGGCTGAACAGCCCCAACTCTCTCAGTCTGTCCTCGTAGATATATACTGATGTAATACATGTAAATCCTAAAATATCTCTGGAATAGCCTAGTGAGCAAAAAACCCTCTCAGAACAAAAATTATTCAGAACAAAATGCATAAATCAACCCCCACCCCAACACTGGATTCCTTTTGTACCTTAATCAACCTAAATGTATTTAGAAAGTTTCCATAACTATTGTTAAAGTTCATTAAGCTGTGCTATCTTTGTATTAAAAGAGGATTACTTTCCAGAGTCCAAAATAGAATCAACAATTTATTATTCTTACAAATTAAATATTCAAATCAAAGTATTTCTAAATCATTGCTTAATTCTAAGTTTGAATGCTGAGGGCTTTATGTATATAAAAACTACTCAATAAAATGGTGCTTTGTCTTTCTTTTGGAGTTGTTTTATGAACAGATGAAGCAAAAATGATCATAAAATGATGAAGTAATTTCTAAAAGCAAAATTATTGACTTCAACTGAAATGCTTTCTAAAGGTTTTTAATTGCCCTAAATTTGTGAAAAACTACCCAGGCGATCAACAAATTCATATCAATGAACTGCATTATACTATTGAGAGAACCCTTGGCCTCAAGCCAGGGAGAACAAATAGAAAGGACCATTTTCACTTGGCTGCAAATTATCAAAAAGCTAAGAGAAAGCTATGGAGTTAAAGTGACATGTTTGTATGGTGGGAAAAAGATCAAATATTGATCGTCCAAGCTGAGGTAATTAGAGCGGTTGTCAAGGAGATGGGATGCATGTCGTTAGCCCTACAGAAATGCATCTTTGTTTTATATTGAGTGAATTAGCTGTTCAGCAGTTGGCAGTGATTTTTTTCTTTTCTTTCTTTAAAAGGCTATACAGCATGCAGTAGTAACATATTCCTGTAATTCAATTTTAAAAAAAAGATAAACATATACAAACACACTTAAAAAGATTATTCTAAATATTGAAAGTCTTCCTACATAGACTTTTAGGGATATTTTGTAAAATGGAGATGTAAAATGTGCATCTTCCCATGCTTTAAGGCTTATACCACTGTAAAATACCAGACTGTAAATGGAAAGAAATTCACATGGTGTGGAACTGAAGTGCCTGCTGTTTTATTAAAACTCTTCAACCTCGCCCTAGGTAGTAAGTCCTTGCAGATTAATGTCAGTCCACTGGGAACTGGAAGCTCACACCACTATGGACACCACAGAGACCCATCTGCTGGAGCTGGTGCCACTCATGCATGTCATTCAGCAGCTAACTGCTGCTGCTTCCCTAACAGCCCAGACCATAACGCTTAGAGCTCGCAGTGTGGCTCCCCTCTCCTCCAGCAATCGGAGCAGAGAAGACCTTAGGCTGACAGCAGCATCTTCTGCTGTGGTTCACGCTTTGTCAGTGATCTGCCTGGGACACTAAGCAAACAAACGTCACAACAGAACATGGCATCTTCTAGAAATATGTAGCTGTGTAATGCTACCAGATTCCAGAAAGATGTGGGCCATACAGCTAACAGTTTCATCCCTCCAAAATGGATATACTGCAGCCGTAAAATCTACATCAACAAGCAGAAAGATTACTGATAGGACACATAACCATTGTGATAACTAGGGACACAGGGAGTGCATGCATCAAGTCTATTCTCACACAAAGATGTGGTGATGTTTGTGATAGACATTTACTCAATATCTTTACCTACCTAGTGGCAAAAAAACCCAAACCCAGATCAATTCCTCGATTAATGATATAAAGGTGAGACCCAAGAGATCTCAGTCAACAATTGTTAAATGCCCCCAGGAAAAACAGCCCATCTGATACCCAAGAACTCATACCAGGAACTCAGTTTCCTAGCTCAGGAATTCCCCTTCAGTGTCACTCAACTATTTAAGAGGTTTGACATTTCCAGTTATAACAGTGTTCTCAGTTCTGTATAGTTTTGTCAAACTTCCCATTCAGGCTAACACATGTCAGTGCTGGATGTCTTCTTGAAGCCAAGATAATAATCTTTCCAGGAAATTTTAAGCAGAGGAAATGAAAGGAAGTCATGCAGTAGCTCGGACTTGAATTCAGATCTCTGTAAGACGACAAACATGGGAGCTGAATGCTTTGTCCTAATGTACTGCTGAAGTATTTTATTTAAAATACTAAAACCTGAGAGAAATTAATTTTGATCAAGTCCATCAATTTTTTTACATAAGAGAAAGTCACCTTTACAGTGTTATCTTTTAAGCATTTCCTTCACAAAAATCCAGCCCAGAAACTGCCTGAAGAGAGAGTACACCAAAGAGCCACCTCTCAGCAGACCACTGAACAAGCCTTTGTTTCCTTACCTTGATGATGCTAGTCGATGTTAGTGATAAGTACTTATACTTACTACCATTTTAAAGCTTCAACAGTAAGCACTAATGAGAGATTTTTTTCTTCTAGAACATTTTGGTACTGTTTTCAAAAATTCTTAGTTTTTTTTTATAAAGAAAAACAAATCACAGCTGTTCAATCCACCAATAAAAAAAAAAGCTCAGCATATTAAAATACATAATGAAATAGTCTGTCTTTACTGCTCTGCCATGTGTTTAGTTTATTCCAGGTAATTCAATAAAAAGAACTAGCTTTAAAAGAAGCAGGCCAAGTACTGGAGTTAATAGTTTTTCTCAGTCTCTGTTCCTTTTAATGAGAACTGTAGTAAATGCACAAAACTTTTGCTTCCTTTGGTCATCTACTCTTCCCTACACTGAAGGCAATTCCAGGAATTTCTATTTTCTGGAAAAGGAACTCATTCTAACAACTTAGTTCAAATACTACCCTTTTTATGAAAGGCAAACTAAAGAAAAAGCCTGAACCAAGTGCAATATTCCATCAGTCTAGATGCCACAGGGCTCCATAACATAGTGATGCTTTAAAAGACCTACTGAGCAATTAGATCTGAGACTGAGGGAGTAACAGCCATCAGGCTAAATATTCTCTCTGAAATATTTAAGTATCTATTTCATATTTGCATTCCTGTCATATCCAAACTGAGAAAACAGTCTTTTTCTCTCTTTCTGACACACAGTGGCATCAAAGTAAAAGCTATCCTTCACATTATGAAAAATTGTCTTTACCAACATATTCTTGTTCAGATTGTTATAGAATTTTATTCCCTTACTGCAAATAGAAATAAAGGATATATTTCTTATTTATCATTACAGTAGCAACTTCTCCAGTTCCTCTTAATGGAACACCAAATTTGATATACCATGAAAACGGAAAGAAAAAATAACTGAAAGGACCAAGAAAAACTACTAACCCAATCACCAGCGAGGGCAGCTCTGATATTCCACTTTCCTGTATCATGTACCTGGTCAATACTTGTCATATATAACAGCGCAATAACTCAGGGTAGTCTTGTCCTAAGACAGTATTTTTATGTGGTATCCTATAAGGTGGTAGCTATCCTTGACATCAACATTGTCCAGGAGTTGCCATGTAGTCGTAAGAGAGCAGTATCACAAAGAATATTATACGGATACTGTTAGCTAAGTGTTGAAAGATGCTGAATTTTTAATGTAAGCAACTGCATACTTACTCTACTGCCATCTTGATCAATAATTGAAGTATATTTGTCAGCATACATGAATATGAGACAATTTCAATATCTTCAATTGTTATGTTTGTTTACTTAATCCAAAACCTGTTCATATTTTCCTATTAGTAGAGCTAAGAGTTTTGATTTCACAGTAAATACCAAACATTGTGTTTGGCATAATCAGACCTTTAGATCTACACACTAATGCTGTTTTGATACTGAAATTATGATTCCTCTTACAACACAAGCCAATTTTTGGCCAACAAAAATGTTGTTTCAGTAACAAGCAGCTCTTTTCTTACTATGGGCACATGGCAGTTGGCTTCTGAATAGGAACAAGAAAAGGGCAGGATTTTCCTTTGTGTGTCCTGCTCACAATAACAGACCTTTAATCTTATGTGTTAAAAACTGCATCAAGCTCACAAATCTCTCAAAAGAGAAAGCCCAGCAATGGGCTGGGCTACATGGCAATCTGCTTAACAGCAAGGACAGTTCAACAGCTGCAAAAGAGAAACCATAAGATGGCATGCACTGCCCTTTAGTGGTTGTTGAAATCCTCATCCATAAAGTACACAACTGCTGGTTTATCACAAAGAGGAGCATACCTTACTTTGCTTTTCTGAAAAAATCCCAACATATTTCCCTCAAAGCTAAAGCTAACAGTTGCTTGAATACCTCATCAGAATGAAAACTATTAGTATCAGTTCAACATAACAAACACTTCAACATAAAAGAAGTTTGGGGGCATACGCTGTCTAAATGAGCTATGATTTCTGACTGATCAAACTGCAGAGCAGGATAAGGAGTAGGCTTGAGAAGATAATAAAAGTTGATATTAAAGAGAAGAAAAAACTCTTTTGTTCATTCTTGTAATACTGAACAGGGTCTTAATAATTTTTTAAAAAGAACCTATGCAGGACTACCATATAAGACACTTATTAAATTTGAAAGTACTCTTGACCATCAGTATTCCCATACACACACGCAGCTTTGAATACTGAATCCACGAACTTTTCTTTAGATTTACCAAAATCTTAATTTAAGTAACTTCACATTTGTTTTCCCTCTTGTGCCTTTAGAAAGCCAGTGATAATTTCTGACTTTGACAGAATGTGTAATGTTTGAGTACTCTTCCATAGTTAGTTCCTGTGCTGCTCACAGTTCCATGATTACAGCTACTGCAGAAAACAGAATCAAGAACTCTCAAAGATGTGATTGAAGATGACTTTAATACTGTCTACAGGCCAATGGTTGTCACTGAATTCCTTAGGTTAATGTGAACTACCGGACATTTTAATAGAAGTTTAAAGCTCATTTGAGAGAAACACTGACACTTCTAGGCTAGTAATAGCTTGAAATAAGTTTGGTGTAATTTTAAGGTCTGATCTGGATTAGCTGGCTGGTCATGACTATCATGTTAGTTTTGTCTTCTAGTTATTCAAAATATTTCAAAAGTAAACGGAAATGTTCTAACAAAAGGAATATATTTATTATTACTTACATGATGTATTCAAGCATGGTAGATTTACAGCTTTGAAAATTAGTCCATTTGTATTAGTTATCCAACAAATTAATCTCTAGGACTGCAGAATTTTTTCTAAAGTATCTCATTAATGTTGCACATGATAAATGGATGAGTCCTATCCTCTATTTTCCTCAAAGCTGCAATGAAACAATTTTTACTGTGAACAACCTAGGTGCCCATTCAGATTTTCAGAAGATGGACTGTGGACCCTGAAGTAAGAGTCATGTCACAAAGAATGCTTACAGCGGTTCCAAACTTCAACTGTGCTGCATCTTCCTAGTGATTCTCATATTTCAGTAATGACCACATTATCCCAGTACACTTCTTCTGCCTTTATCGTACCATAAAAACACTCAGAGATACAGACCACTACAAAGGCAATGAATATACAAAGTTTCACTGAAATAAAAAGTCAAGTGGTGAAGGAATGGGTGTATCACATTCTAAGGTACAGTAAAAATGCATTTCTTGTATTGCTTAGATGGCACACAGTTAAAGATAGACACTTTTAAATTTTAGTTCTTATTACTACTTATTGTGTAAACAGGAGAAGCTCAGCACTCAAAACTTTCAGAAAAACTTTTCTTGCTAACTTTGTGACCTTGTGGACTATGACACTAATCCATAGTCCTTGTTAGGGACTTGTCACCCGATTTCTTTTGGTATTTCTACACAGTTACCCTGAATATTACACAGTGATTTTATAATTTTCAGTAAGAATGGTATTTATTGGTCGCTCCATGGTATTTGTTATGAATTTGGTAAAAATTATATGCACTGAGAATGCAGTGGCAATTGAAAGTGATGGTAGCTGTCCTAATTCTCAGGACATAAGCTACATGTCCTGCCAGTAAAAGACCTGCAGCAGCCAAGTAATAAGAAAGTCTTCAAATTAGTCTTGCATGCTGCCTGTGACTGGAACACTAGAAGACGTTTTAACTTATGTATGTTAGAAATTCTGTTCTAAACATAAATTTCCACAGTAACTTTCTAGGGTATCTAATGTATGCTACCAAAATGAAAGGCAGATTTAAAGCATTTTCTGGAAGGAAGAAGATGCATCTCTTGTTTAAAAAGAAAAAAAAAATTCTCTAGTTCTCTCCTGTAGAAAAACTTACACTCATACATGTTACAGACAGGAGATTAAGGCTTTGTTAATAGCATGGCTTTGTTCAGAGAAAACTGAAGCTTGGTTGCTTTTTCGTCTTTTAACTTCTCCAAAGATTAGGAGAAGTAGCATAATGGGAAACAGCAATCTTCATGAATTAACAGGCCACTGACTGGTAAGGAGATAGACAGCATGGTTCATTAGTCTTTAAAATATGCAACTTGAAAAGTAGTATTGCTTAAAACAGATATTTGTACTTAAAAAAAAACGAATTAAACATGAAATTATTTTGACTATTTTCTCAGAGGTAGCATAATGAGGCCAGATTAATTCTGATTAAACTCTGCACAATCCTGTGTTTACTGTGTTCTGATGGATATGGCACTCATGAAACAGAGGCAGTCAGATGGGAATTCTAGGCAGAAGGTCTTTGGCAAAACCTGGTTAATGAATCTGGGCCATGATGTCCAGTGGAGAACTTGGAGAATATAAAGAATACCTAAGAGTTAAAATTAGAAAAGCTTTAAGTTATTACGGGCTGGTTTCCAAAAAGCATGACTTCCAATACTTGAGCATGCAAGCCAGATTTCATTTCTGGCTCTCTCACAATGCTGTAATAGTTTAATTCAGCTGAACTAGAGATTTTCATCTGCTATTAAGAACAAGAGCTAGAACAATACAAGTGTTTTCAAAAACTGCAGCGAAATTAATTTGCAATTGATGAAAAAAACCAAAATCAATAATGTCCTGCAGCAGTTCTGCAACCGTATTGGCTTTCTGGAAGTTCTGTTGGCTGCTGAAAAACACTCTAGCATTGACTAAAGATGCTTTTTTTTATTTTCTTTTTTTGTAATAACATATTACATATTACTACAATTTGAATTATCTAAAGTATGTGTTAAGACTAGTTGTGTGACCAGGAAATGAAGTTTGCATTGACTTTCTCAATGAGTATTTTAATGACTGAGAATATAAAATCTAAGTAAACATATTCTGTGATAAAATAAATGTTGATTCTCATGTCTTAAAAATTACTTTAGAAATGACCATCACACTTCTGTTATGATAAAGAGAAGTTTGAAATCACAGGCAAAAAAATTTGTGAACTATATAATGTAAATACAAGACTGATGTCTTTAGAGAAAATAAAGTTTGAAACTGTGAGTGTTCTAGCCAGATATGTCACAGAAACATAGAATCACTTGGCTTGAAAGAGACTTTCAAGATCCTCGAGCCCAACCACAGTCTAACCCTGTCTAGTCCACCTCTAGATCATGTCCTCCAGCACAACATCTACATGCCTTTTAAATAACTCCAGGGATGTTGACTCTACCACTTCCCTGAGCAGCCTGTTCCAATACTAGACAACCCTTTCAGTAAAGAAATTCTTCCCGATATCTAACCTAAACCTCCCCTGGCGCAATTTGTAACCATTTCCTCTCATTCTATCACTTGTTACCTGAGAGAAGAGACCAAACTCCACCTTTCTGCAACCTCCTTGCAGGTACTTGTAGAGAGCAATAAGGTCTCTCCTCAGCCTCCTTTTCTCAAGACTAAAAAGCCCCAGTTCCCTCAGCTGCTCCTCACAGGACTCATGCTCCACAGACCCTTCACCAGCTTCATTGCTCTTGTCTGGACAAGTTCCAGCATCTCAACATCTTTCCTGTATTGAGGGGCTCAAAACTGGACACAGTACTTGAGGTACGGCCTCACCAGAGCTGAGCACAAACGGGACAATCACTTCCTTACTCCTGCTGGTCACACTGTTCCTGATACAGGCCAGGATGCTCTTGGCCTTCTTGGCCACCTGGGCACTGATGGTTCAGAAGGCTGTCAACTAACACCCCCAGGTCATTCTCCAAGGAGCTCTCCAGCCACTCTGCCCCAAGCCTGTAGCGCTGCCCAGGTTTATTGTGACCAAAGTGCAGGACCTGCACTCAGCCTTGTTGAACCCAATAAAGTTGGCCTCTGCCCATCAATCCAGTCTGCCCAGGTCCCTCTACAGAGCCTTCCTGTCCTCCAGCTGATCGACACTCCCACACAATTTGGTGTTATCTGCAAACCTGATGAGGGTGCACTCAATCCCCTCGTCCAGATAGTTAATGAAGATGTTAAACAGGACCAGACCCAGCACTGAGCCCTGGGAGACACCACTTGTGACCTGCTGCCAGATGGATTTAACTCTATTCACCACAACTCTCTGGGACTGGATGGAGAGTCTGTATCAGATATATAGGCAGGTATAGCAGTGTATACCTGTGCACATGCACTTCCTCTATACTCTTGCTTACATGGCCAACGGTTCCTGAATATGACATCTGTCGTATAATCATCTGCTCTTTGAAGCACTGTTCAATGAAAAGTCTTAGTCACAAAACAGCAAAGAAGATTTTGATTTTTAATAATGTTGCATATAATTGAATTAATATGTAACATTTTCTTGGAAGATGCTCCTAATTTTTTCAGAAATATAATTCGTAGTTTCCTTTCTGAGCACATCAAAATCGTAACTAGGACTGATGGGACCCATGGGTATATCATATATATATACTGGTGAATAGAAATGGAAATACTTGGCTGAAGCAGTTATCCCTGGGGCAAATTGTCAACAATATGGCAAATAACAGTAATAATTTGTGCTTTTAACAGAAGATGAGAAGATTTCACAAGTGTCACTGAATTAAATCAAAGAGCAAGCTTCCAAGACAGGGTTCTGAAAAAATATATGAATAGCATAATTAGGAATTGAGGTCTTTTTCATAGCTCAAGAACTCAGTATCTTCATCTTAAAGGCAAACTCTCACTCATTTGCTCTCTTCCTCCTAATAGTCCTGGATAGAACAGTTACATTGTGCAATTAAGAGAACATTTCCATTAATTACTTGCTTCCAGCTTTGTCAACTTTTTCACCTTTCTCATAATCTGTCACTAAGTATTCAGTCATATTAAAAGTATCAATATCACACCAGTATTGTTCTGCAAGAACTTTCTACATGCATTGCAAAATGCCATGAAATAAGTTTCTTTCTGGTAAAAGTGTATCACAACTTTACTAATATAAAGCAATGGACATCCTGAAGAGGAAACACATTTTAAGTTAAAATAAATTAACAATTAATAAATGTAATATCATAATGGGCTCATGCAAAATATATAATGACATAATTTAGAAAGGGGTTAGAACTGTAAAAATGGCCTATATTAATTCAAATGATAACTTAAAAAATAAGAATTGTTAAATAATGCAGAGTCAGCAAAGAGCCTTGGCCACCAACTCTGCTCTAACTCACTAAGCTAAGCTTTTTAGTGGTGAGGTAAAAACTATAGCAGAAGTAAGTCTGGATGAAATATATTCCTACTGCTTTTTCAGTTACATGGCATTTTCTGACATCTACTATACAAAGTGAACCCAAGGATACTAACTGAAAATGACTGAGGAACACATATTGAAAGAAACCTGTTGAATGAGAATGAAACTGTTTAGAAATTGCTAGGAAAAATACTGAAAGGACAAGGGTATTTTTTTCTTAAAAAAAAAAAAAAAAGTGGGCACTCAAGTCATCTGCCTCTAAAGGGAAAATAATTTAATTTATAGTTTTAAGAAACTTGAGTTTTTTCAACTGCATTTAAGTAGCTTAAGCCACTAAACCAGTTCCTTATGTGTAGAACAATAATGGTCTGATTTTGCTAAATAAGACCATAATAAAATAAGACTTTGTCTAACTGTCAATGGGACACAGACTGTAAGGAACATTTTGTATAATCACTTTTAAGACAAATGCACACAGTTTTTATCTAATCTTTTAAGGAACTCTGCATAAATAGACAACAGTTTGCAAAATATGGCCAGATTACCTTTTTCCTATTAATTTAGAAACAAATTACAAAAATAATATCCTAACTTATAAGCAAACAGTACTATCTACCTTTGCTAAGGCTGCTCTTTCTGAATCTGTTTTACTTTATCTTTCTTAACCTGAAAATACACAGGAGGAATTAAAGCAAATAATTTTCTCATGCAGATGCAGATGATGCAGAAATAAGGTGGGAAATCTCCCCCTCCCACCTGTTCCTCTCTTCCCCCAACTACAAGTTTCATTCATTCTTAGACTGAGTGAAAGGAACAGGTTACAAAGCATACTTAACAATTCATTTTAGTCAATTTAACGATAATTACTCTGCAATCATCACTTATTTACAAACATGTAAATGCTTGCTTTAGTTAGGGAATTAATCATAAAACATAAGGTATTTAATATTGTAATTAAGTATAGACTTATTAATGACACATAACACTTGTAACTAATTAATGCACACAGTTAATCATTAAGTATCTTGCTAAGTGCTTATTAGGGTGTCTCTATCCATGGACAGCTGATATTTCCCTTTGTCATCTGTCTGATATCTTCACATTGCAAGACAGCAAAGAACACAAAGGAAGGTAAGACCTTTAAGTAAATTATTTTGTATCATGAGTATTACTTCAAATTTCATTGTGCTACTGCTTTGCAATTAGAAGAAAACCCAACAGCTCCTTTCTTGGAATGCTTGTAGGCTAAT
The DNA here is from genome assembly GCA_013399135.1 of Heliornis fulica. Lineage (NCBI taxonomy): Eukaryota > Metazoa > Chordata > Aves > Gruiformes > Heliornithidae > Heliornis > Heliornis fulica. The sequence continues at coordinate 46,924 of VXBZ01011047.1, read as the reverse complement.
AATTTAAAATCTCAAAAGCAGGAAGTTCTGCTAGACCCAGATAACTTCTACTTTGTTTTAGAATACACTTTTTTTTTTTCATTTAAGAGGCATTTGCATACAAAAGTAGTTCTTTCTTAATCACAAAGCCTTTTATTAAGGATATTTCCTCTACAGAAGAAATGTACACTACCTCAAGAAACCCAAAGTTTGCAACTCATCTACACCTGACATACATAGATTATATGGAGGTTGTGCATCCTGTGCAGATGGGCTGCTGTTTCTTATTAATAACATTTTATTATTTTTTCATGTTGCGGTAATGTTCCAAGTCTCTGATCTAGATCACAACTTCCTTATAGCACAGGTGATCTATACATAAAGGCCGATTCAATTCCTTACCCTAAAATACTAACTTCAGAAAAAATGCAAGTACATGAGATACGAAGTACAAGCAACGTAATTAAGATCACAGAAAAACTTCTATTAGCTGCCCACTATTTTTATACCCTCCATAAATTCACTATGGCCTTTCCATTTCCTCCTCAGTCACTAGAAACAACTTATGTCTCTTCCTTCATTTCAAATCTTAGCTAAAAGAAAAAAGAAATAGAGACATATTGCACTGAATCAGATCTGCTCAGCTTACTTGGTATAGCAGTCCTGTAGTTAGCTGTACAAATGTCCCACAGATTTTTAGTGGCTCCAGCTACCTCCTCCTGCTCAAGAAAGGGTATCAGCTACTGTCATGTATGCTGTGATCAGTTGTTCAAAACGACAGAGTTAAGCCAAGCTGTTGCTCCTGTTGCCTTCTCAATACAGTCCTACCCAAAGAATATTCCACTGTCCACTCTGGGGCACATCCTTCTCCCTAAAAGCTTCCCTAAAAGTTGCTTTGGGGTTATACTTGTTCCTTATATAATGGGGATTTTGGAAGGGTTTATAAAATTGTCAGCTTCCGCCCCATGAATATTTTCAGTTATTTCACATTTAAAGTTGAAAATGTACCCTCTGTATTGCTCATTTCCTCATCTTTTCCCTTTCCTTTGCTCCTGATGCTCGTCAACAAGTCTCCTCTTTCTGCTTTTGTTATTAAGTAATTACCCAACACTTATAAAACAGTACAAATGTCTAGAAACAGAAAGCAAAATTCAAGAACTGGGAATACATTAATATGCCAACATAATTGGATACATACGTTGATATTTCCATTAGCTCTGAAACCTGCACGCATGATTGGGTTTTGTTTAAATAAGTTTTTCTGAAATAGCCATATGAAAGCAACCAGTGTCATTGTGAGCTCATTTCACTAATTAGGGAAATCTTCACTAAAATTTTAAAATATCAGACAGAAATTTACTAACTGCAGAAAACTGGATTCTAACCTATTAGGATGATTTTATCATGTTTATTAAATTAATATTTCTGTAAGGTTTCCAAATGTTTCAATTAAATCAGTGATATGCTTTTATCAGAAAGCTGAATAAGATGTAGCTGCTTAGTATATTTATGTAGGTAGCTTTTTATAAAAAAATAATTTAAAGTTATAATAATATGGTATATATCCTGCAATGTTTTTAATACTTCTTCACGAAGGGAACTTCCATTACTGCAAATGCTGGAATAAATCTTAGTGATATTAATTTATAATTTATATGACAGTAACTACATGATAGATGTCCAGAGCATCTGAGATCAAAACACTGAATCAGTCATGAGCACATGAATGTCATTATCCTAAGAGAAACAGTATGCTCCTTTTCTACTTCTAAAGAAATGAGTCAAATTTCAACCCAACTATGTTAAATTTTACTTGAAAATAATTAAGACACTTTCTCACTATGAGAGAATACAAGTGTCATGAATATCTATCAAGCATTAATTTCTACGATGAGATTTTTTTGGTGTTTGTTGGTTTTATTTAAAAAAACCAAACCAACCAAACAAAAAAACTCAATAGAAAACCCTCACAACCTATGATGAGCAAAGGCTAACAGACAGCTAAGATGATTGCGTTTGAATTGTCCAGAGAAGTTTGTCTTAATCCGAGACCTTGCAGAAATAAATACATATACATGATCTCTCCCTTAGCAAACAGGACACGAACAGATTGCAAGCAGTGCAATGCCACCACAACTACAATACAGGCACAGTAGGTTAAAAACACATCAAAACTTTCTAATAGAAACCAATTATTGTGTGAAGGAGGAAAAAATGGAGGGTTTTTTCAAGGAAAAAATGTGTATCTGTGGGACTAGCATACTGATCTTTCTGAGCTCTGCAGTATCCTTGTCCAACCCATACATAAAATAGCATCAGATGAGTAACAGGCATTCTTTGAGGCTCTTTGCCATGTCTACATCATTTGGAATCCCTAAGCTGAGATAGGGCAATAAATGAAATAGAATTACATCAGTGATGGTCTAAGACATTAGGACTGATAAAAATGACATGCCTGGCAACTAATGATAGCTTCACACTTTAAAATCTGCTTTACTCCTTGCTTTCAGGGACTGATGTCTCACTTTGAGCTATTATAGATATCTTTCAAAACATGTAGGATAAGCCATGGGCAGATGTTCACCTGGAGACTTGTATTCTTGAAAACTTTTCAAAATGAGTCCAGGGTACCCCAAATTTTTCATTCAATAACAATTGTGGTGCAATGAAAGATGAATGCTAGTAATAATACAGAAGAAGAAATTATTTTTGCATAACTGACTCAAAGCTGAGTGATATGTTGCTGTTAGAGTGAAACATCTGAAGTTCATTTCAGATTTTAGCTTTCTTGTGCTAAAGATTTTTCTAATCATCTTTTCTGGCAAGAGCTGATGGGCAATATATACTGCTTGAATTACTGTTACTAATTGTACTTACTCTGCAAAAATATATATTCCCATCCAACTGAAGCTCTGCGGGATGAAATAACAGGGCTCACATAAAGGGCAGTTTGCAGCTCTCCATTTGTGGGAAATAGAAACCAACAGCTTACATAAGTACATCAGCTGAGGATCATATGTTCACATCCACACTGTTCTTTCAAAACTTGACCTTCCCACAGCTCTGTCTTAGCAAACCTATTACTTCTACCAAAATCAAAGTAGCAAATGCAAACAAGGTGCAGCGCAGTTGCTCCTATCAGTTCTACACCCAAGAAGAGTCTCTCTGCAGAACAGGAATTCTTTATAAATCTTTCAATGTTTCAGTATATTCAGAAAACCAAGCCACAACTTCCAATGCTGAGCATAAGAATACTTATACTTGTTACAAAAAGGATACACCCAGTCCAGCATCCTGCTGTGAAGAACCTTTTCCTGACATCCAATCTGAACTTGCCCTAGTGCAGCTGAAGGCCACTTCCCCTTGTCCTATCACCTGTCACTTGGCTGAAGAGAACACCCCCCACCTCTCTACAACCTCCTTTCAGCAAATTATAGGCAGTGACAAGGTCTCCCCTCAGCCTCTTCTTCTCCAGACTAAATAACCCCAGTTACCTCAGACGTTCCTCATAAAATTTGCCCTCCAGACCCTTCACCACCCTGACTGCCCTTCTCTGAAAACGTTCCAGGACCTCGATGTCCTTCTTGTAGTGTGGGGCTCAGAGCTGGACACAGTACTTGAGGTGTGGCCTGACAAATGCTGAGTACAGGGTCAATCACCTCCCTAGACCTGCTGGCCATACTGTTTTTGATACAAGCCAAGATGCCGTTGGCCTTCTTGGCCACCACTTCAGGGATTGAGCAACAGGATTATCCGTATTAATCTAAACCAAATGTTCAAATACTTAATAAGGAAAATATTAATTCAGAGATTCCTTTGTGTATGATTAGAATCCTCAGAAAGTATTTTCTAAAAGACAAACATACTCCTTTTTTTCCAGGAAAGAAAATTATTGTGATGTTTCTGACTTGGCCTTAGATAAGGTGGTAATAGATACAGTTGCTAATCAAATCAACAGAAAATATTTCTGTACCTCAAGCGTATTTTCCTTTCCAAGTTTATGTCCCCCAAAATGACTGAAAAATTTAAGTAAACATGTGACTGAATGAATACAAATATTTGCTACAGATGTGAACAGTCACATACATTTCTATATCAACATACAGGAAGAGAACAATTCACCTCTGTTCTCCAGCTACCATTCTACATACTAAGTTTGCTTTTCCTGGTAGAAGGATGAAATACAATTGCATCATCTCTGATTGCCACAATGCTGCAGCTTGAAAGCATGTGGTATTTATTAAACACAGTCAAAGCTGCTGAGAAAGGCAGAAGGAAATATATCTGACCAGGATAACATTCATCAATTATCAATACTTAAGTTAAAAAGAAGACCTGAAAGCTTATCTTACACCAGGTTCTGAAAAAAAATCAATTCAGTAGAACACCTTTTCCAGTAAATACTCCCTTACTTACAAAGAGAAGGAACTGTTGTTCCCAGCAGTTCCTTGCTACTCATGATCACCCTTGGTTGGAGTGTCTGATTAAGCCTGGTTTGGTTGGAGAGCTGGCTGCGTACAGGAGTGACACAGCTGTGTTACTTCTTTGCTGCAACAGAAACATCTATCTACTTCCACGTGTCTCACTGCATGAGATCTTCTGTGTACACGAACAGTACTCATAGGACTTTTAGTCCCATTAACCCCTCAATGGAGGCTTTTGCAATCTACTTTTACATATGTTTTGCGTTAGTCACATTTGCAATTGCCCAGGTTGCCCCCACCTCCTCATTACTCCTCATTACATTATTATAATTGAGAGTTGACTAATTGAAACCATAGGTGTAGTTTAGAGCAAAAGACACTTTTCCTGTAATAATACACAACTTCCTCTTCCTTCCACCAACGAAAACATAAGAAATTCACAGCCAACACTCTTCCCTAGAAAGTTTTAAAATGTTGAATATATGCAACAAATGTACTGATAAGAAATTATAATTTTCCTTCCCTTCCCCTCCCTGTTCCCTAAAATATCGAAAGACAGAAATTTAACTAATAGACTGAAGACATAATACCGTCTCAGGAAGGCACCATATAGAAGATACAAGGGAGAAGGGTCAACACATATGCACCTCACATAAATTTTCACTTTCTGGGGGCAGGGGGGTGGGGAGGGTGGGAAAGGAGATGGGGGAGAGCATTTCAACATATGCCAGAGCAGTACTAATTGCTGCTGTAAGGCATGGTGCTTACCTTCTTTCAACAGCTGTTCCACAGCACAGAAAACAGAGTTGAAAGTGCTCCATCCTTTCTGGCCCAGATGCTCCCATCCCCTCCCCCAGCAGACTTCCAGGCTGCAGTTTGGGAAAGCCATGGGGCAAACTGGCTCTAGGGGCTTGTTACATTGCCTTTGAAGCTGAAGACCTACTGCAGAATGAATACA
>VXBZ01011047.1:10631-41521 GCA_013399135.1 Heliornis fulica | reverse complement strand
AGACACTGCATAAATAAATGCGATTTCAATTTTATAAGTAATTTAAAAAACAATACAAATTTGTAATTTTTTTCTCATTACGCCAAATAGCAAATGGAAAATTTTTAATAGACATATTTCTTTAAATTTTTTCAAGTTTCTGTGTATATACAAGTTTTTCCTCAGCTACCAAGACATCATCTACTCACATATAAATAAAAATATATTAAAAAAAAAAAGTTCATTAATGCCTAAGAAGGCCAAAATAATAGCATACAAACATAATGGTACTAGAAGTGTGAGTCAATAAATATGCCTCACACATATCCTTTTTTTATTAAAATTGTAAATTTAAATGTAGACAGGCCACAATTACTCACCATTACTGCTCTTAACCATCAGCAATGCTAGAGTAATTCCTAACATCCACCTTCCCCAAGCACTCATTAATATAATTAATACCCTTAAACCAAGGCCAGTTTTATGGGAGAACTGTTTGTGGGGTTGCTAGGAGATCAGCTAAAAAAATCTCCAAACCCAACCAAAAAAACCATACACCACTTTTTCTGCCTTTCTTTTACACACCTCAGTTCCCTGTGCTCAGTTCAGAGTGCAGCCCAATAGACTGCAATACCACAGTGAAGACAAAGTAAGGACAGGGAGAACATGCCTTGGGTACACTACCCTACACAAGAAACGTAAAGACATCCTTACCTGAATTTTTTTCAAAAACAGAGATTTGAAAACACTGCTGTCTTACCTTTAAGATTAAAATGTCTGAATCCTCTATCTGAAGGGGACCTACAGGAAAGCTGGTGAGGGACTGTTTGTAAGGGCATACAGTGGTAGAATTAGGAGCAACGGTTTTAAACTAGAGCATGGTAGACACTAGGAAGCAGCTCTTTACTGTGACTGGTAGATCACTGCAACAGGTTGCTAAGCGTGATGATGGTGGTCCCATCTCTGGAGGTGTTTGAGCTCAGGCTTGATGAAGCTCTGAGCAACCTGATCTAGTTAAAGGGGTCCCTGCTTACTGCAGGGTGTTGTACTAGATGGCCTTTAAAGGTCCCTTCCAACTTAATGCAATGTATGATTCTATCTCTGTAATAGAAATGTAGTAAGAACTTTTTAAAAATAATGAATTTGCGCATAGTTATGCAACCACACTCAACTACTTAGCACTTCCCCCCACCATATAACAAAATGAATTGGGGTAGAATTCATATCTTAAGGCCTGAAGGTCTAAGAAAATCAGCCTTAGGTGGCCCAGATATTTTTGTGGCATAAACAACCTTCAGCATTTGGTGCCAGACACAGAAGTGAAGCAAGTGAAACAATGCTCTTGTCCTGGTTTGGCCTTACCACATCTGCTCATCTCTTTCAGCCAGAAGACTTTCAGGCTCAGCTCAGGCCAACTCCAGCTGCCATTCCTGAAAATTCACTCAGTCTGCTTCAGGCTCAGAATGATGTTTCCTTCTACACCTCCTTTTAACAGTAAGAAACTTTCTTTCAAGCGTGACTTCACTCTTGGGGATTCCTGCAAACTTACGTATTTATGGCTTATTTGGCCCATGCGTCTCTTGGTATTTCTATGCTAGCAGAAATCTGCTCCAGTGGCCATCCCGTACTGCTGCCTTTGGCATGCCCCTATCTGCTGGCTGGACCAATTTAGGTTCCTATCTCCGCAGGCAAACCAAAGGCAATGCTTCCCAAGAGGTCAGTGAGGAGAAAATGCATCACTTCCTAGACCGTGGGAGCTCACATACCAAAGCCTATTTATTACACATGATGTAAAACTTACTATTATATTAATTTGTGTAAGACTACTGAATACAGTTTATCCCTAGGTCTAAAGTGACAGCAAGCAATTATGGAGGTAAGTGTTATTTAGGTGTCATCTCTCCAGATTACAGACATTGGAACTGGAGGTGGAAGAAACGTACTGTGAGATTTCTTATAGCTCCCACAGTCTGAAACAGATTTGCAGATGTAGTTTTTAGAGGTATGCATTTGGGATGCAGGCAAAGCTGGCCCTAGCTCCTTTGGACAAGTTTAAGTATTATATTCAAGCTATCTCTTTATAACAAATAACAACAAAATCTTACACACTGTAGAAGGCAGTCAGTCTAACAAATAATGAATAGTGTATAAGATATTACACGTTTCAAGGTAAATGCAGAATGTTCTAAATGCTGTTAGGAACATAAAGGCACCGTCACTTTAGTCACTAAAAGTGATGTGAAACTTTTTCTCATCTGCAGTATCTGGGTACTATTATATTTTGAAACAAACGTAAAATGAGGCAGATCAGATAAACCACACTCACAGACACCAATGAAGCCATAAAGAAAACAAAAGCTCGAGCCAGAGCTCTGAAACTATTTTATTATTCTGAAATTAGTACTACCACGTACTTATGACATACTTGCCTGCTATATTATCATTTTACAACGAGTTTTCCCTGTTCCCTCAGGTACTGGTAGCTTTCCAGATAAATTAACTTCTAATATGTTATGGGAACATTGTTATTTCGGGTCAACATTTTCAATATGAACTCATTGTCTCCAAGAAGGAAAGAAATATTATAATCCATTAATATCTCTTTCAACAAAAAGGATGAAATCTTCCCCTGGTTAGGCTGATAAACACTTTGGTGTCAAAACTAAGCCTCTTTATCATGATAACCCAGAGTAATGGTCTGCTGCTCCAGGCACTTTATCTACTTTACAGATGAAAAATCAGTTCTACTTTCATGGAATTAGATTAATGCCATAACAGGAAATACTTCTGGGGCTAAACTTGCTTCATGCCTTCAAAGCTGGCTGTAAATTTAAAATACTTCCTGAACTCAAAAGATAAGACAGGAGAGAAGGAAAAAGAAAAACAGTGGAGTGACCCTCTTTCTGAAGAAAAATATTGCTTCCTGAAAAAGCTGTCGAAAGCTACTTGCTAAGGGCATTGTGCTCCAGAAGGCCCAGGGCAAGTCTGGTTTAGTTGAACATGAGGATTCTGGGTATATATCAGACACTTGCCATAAATCTGTTCCTTCTGTAATCCTCTCTGATAAACTTTTCTTTTTTTAGTCATCTTACTTGGCAAAAGCTGAAGTAATAACTTTCTCAGCTTTTAGGAAATACAAAACAGCTTGCTATTTTATGTACAATATTTTTCAAGGATTACAGTTTTGCAAACTTTGAAAAATGTTGATCCCTAGCCCTAAAATTGAATTTCAATTCTGAAAATAGACAACAAGCAGCAAATTCAGTAACACCTTTATATAAAAATAGCCGTACAAGAAAGGATGTAAGGCATTCTTAAGAGTAATTTCACATTTATAGTAAGTGAATCTGAAGTCCAATACAAAGTATTACTATAAAGGCATATTGTAGGGAATTCTGTATTAAATCTGTCAGGATAGGAAGTTTTTCTTTAGTTCCCTTTCCATCAAAAAGCATACACTCAGGAGTCACTTCTTTTGCCACATGTTATACATTTAAACACATGGACTATCATAACACATGGACTATCATAACACTAAAAAAGTCAGGATCGAATAGCTTAGTAAATTTTACAATTAAGTACTGAATAACATTTACATACTCAGAACTCTCTCAGACAATCTGAGGAAGATAATATATGTGATTTCCGCACATTCGTCTCTTTACTAGATCAAGGGTTTTGCCTACTTGGGATAATGTTTTTATGGATCGGGTAATGTCCTTTGTCTTTTATGTTTTTGCACTTGGAAAATTCCTGCCATTGGAGATAGAAAAAAAAGCACGTACTACCTAGTCTCTCTGTTCAAACTTCACCTCTGTAATTTTGCCAGCCCAAAGATGCATAGGTCCAAGTGTTTGTTCCTGGGCCAAGGCACTCTTCACCTGATCATGAAGCAAAATTGCTACTTTGAAACAGTGAACAAGGAATTAGGTCTATTGACCATCACAAATCTAAAACCAGCTCAAAAGGGATGGTTGGCTGTCTTCTTGGAAGCCTGAATGTGAATGCTTACATTCTACATTTCAAAAGGCGTATGCTACTTCTAAATGTCAACTTTACTCCCAGGTTATAACAGGTACATAAAAAGCCCATCCACAAATCATCATCAGTCTTCAAGGATCACATCAGATCCATGAAAAGCATCTCTAAGCACCAATTTAATCAGTAGGAATAACTACAGAGGTTTGCTAAAGATGAGTAGGAGGTGAGAGAATGCTGAGAAAAGGGCATGTAAGTAATGCAACCAACTGAATTTTATGACAAAATTGTGTAGAGCATGCATTTACACATTTTTGAGAGATCAGCTTGAAGCTGAAACATGCACACAGTTGTTTAAATGTTCAGAAAGCCTGTAACAAGCAGATGCTTTTCTTAGATTTTAACTGAGCTTCTCACAAATTATAATTGGGTACATTATTCTGCTAGCTCTTTCTGTAATTCAAGACTGCATGCTGAAATAAACCAGCAGGATCTACCATATAGACAACAATTCCACCTCTGACCTTACAGTATGTTCAAAAGTCCACGAAACAGAAAGAAAAAAACCTCAACCCTCAAAAACCTCTTTTAAGATTCCCTCTTTATGAATTGTACCCTAAACACTCGTTATTTCCCACACATATGAAATCCATCCAGGATTGCAATATTGAAGTAGTCTTTTTGCTTATAAATCTTCAAGATCAAGTACTTTTTCCTGAACACCTTATACTATGGCAGAAACATGCTGGAATTCAGAGACAAACAAGCTTAGCACCAGGGAAACACTTTACCCAAGTAAGATAGTATCTTTAAAAAATACATTTAAATTCATTTACTAAAATTGTCTCATGTACCAACTGCTCCATAAGGAACTGTAGGTGCATGAGACCAGTTAATGCAACAAAAGGACTATTTGCTTATAGGATAAAGCAATCTTGCTAAAAAACACATCACTAGCATTTAATTCCTTTAACATCTGATTGACGAAGATGGTTAGACAGACAGAACTAGAAATTCACTGTATGCTTTTTTCTCCTGTCAGTGTTTTACTTAAAGACGCACAGAAACTACAAGATTCAAAGGAAAAATGTAAAATCAGACCTACATATTTATCTGGGTAGCCTTATGGAGCACACTATAATCTTGTCCACTAACTTCTATGAAAATATTTTACACTGATGTATTATTAAGTAAGAGCATCCTCACAAGAAAGTTCAATTATGACAAATTAACAGCATTTTCTTCTGTGAGGTACCATATATAAAAGAAGGCTAGTCACTACTAAAAAATAAGGGTAGAATACCACACTAACAAAGAGCAAAAAAGGAAAGCAATAGCAAAAAATATAAACTGATTGGCAAACATCTTCTTTGGATATTTTTTAGTGGGTTTTGTCTTTTTTTATGAGGAATGGATTTATTTTGTTTTATGGAAGCCACACTGAATCTGACACAAGGCATTTTCTACAAGCTAGCTTCAGTGTTGGGATTACTGACAAGCAGGGTTCCTACAACAGGCAGCCATCATGCTCTGAGACACTGGTACGGGATGCCAGCGCACCGGCAGTATCAAGTTTCCATAGAATTCACTCTACACAGTTACAGCTAGCATTGCATCCCATCTCTACTTCCACAGGACTCCCTTGGATTCCCATACATCTGTTAGTTTTCTTTTTCTTTCCGCAGCACAAACACAGATCTTGTTGCTATGGGCTGGAGACTGCACAAGAAAACGCTGAGACTATACAGGTCATATGTCAGTTGAATGAAGAATCAGTGGATCTTCTGTATGGAAAAACATGAATGAAAGACACTGCAATGCTAAAAGGCACATTTTGGGAATCCACTCATTTGTTTTATCAGAGTTAAAAGCATCATTATGAAAGAATTAAGCTCCTTTGTGAAATGGATCTATCATACAGAAACTTCAGTGGGAGACTTTAGCCATATCAATTATTAATGCGTGAAGGAAATTTTTATAAATTAGTCCTGTCAGAATGTTGTTTTATTTGCATGTGTTTAATAAAACGTTGCCTTTTTCCACCTACACTCACCAGAAATAGAGCAAACATTTAAGTTTTTTCATTAAAAACGCCACAGAAATACTGCTCTCCTAAATCCAAACCCTCAATTTAATAAAGGGAGGCATTTAGAATCCGAGTAGAAGCTGTGTCTTTTACTTCTTGAATCTTTCACTGTGAATTTTATTACTTCAATTACTGTAATACATCAAGCCTTGAGTAAGACAAGATCCATAAGCAGAACATGTGATCACGACAGGCACCAGCTGTAACACTCATTCATCTACTGGTGCCTGTATTTGTTACAAAAGAGGTGGAAGACTTCACTTGAGTGAGCTCAAACAATCCTTTGCTGTCCCACATGGATACACATCAATATCCACTTTTGTGAGAGACTAGTCTTCCAGAAAATGTTTGTTTTAAAAGAACTGGCATACTTAGTTTGTTTGCTATATTTAAGAAAATATTCTTTAGATTTTCCCCTGAGAACATATACTTGTTATTTATGAGCAGGAGTGTTGTATTATGAACAATGATTCAGAAGAAATCACAATTTTTGAGGTGGGAACACCATTACTGTTAACAATTAGCCCTTTTTATGGACACATTTAATCTTTTTCTTTGCATTTCAGAGATCAGGACAAATGCATTCCTGTAATTCAAGAAAGGGGATAAAGAAGGCAGTAATGTTTTTTTGGGGGGGCAAACCAGACCTGTCTCTACAGAAAATGTTCAAGAAAAGGATCCCAGAGCAGACAGTCAGGGTAAAACACCTGTGGTGTCACTGAGACCATATCTAATAAAAAAGAAATTAAATTAGATGGTATCTGGCACACACCACACCCTCTCTTGAGGCCTGGGCAGAAATACAGCCCAGTCACACTTCAAAAATCCATGCTCAGACTGTTTAAGAAACCAGCAATATTACCAAAAAACCATGCCATGAGACACCATGGGATGCCCACCATGTCCTCCTCTACTTTCCACCAGTTTCTTTTTAAAGTATTTGTTGAATACTTTGTTATGCTTATCTTTAAAACTAACCTTACAAATCATGAGTGAGCTGCACAATGGCCTATATGAATATCTGCTGCTGTGAAAACATGGAACAAATTGTAAAGTTGATTTTATATCCTTATTTTGAGCAAAGCCACAGGCAATTGCAGTTAGGTATAGTAAGGCATCACTACGTTCACAGACACAAAATTATTTTCAGGATCTTACTGATTCCTTGCAAACCACCGAGTTTTTTGACATTAAGCCCTGTGTAGCAATTTCAAATTGTTAGGTTTTTAAATTAAATTTTTAAATTTACTACTACAGAATATAAAATATCAGGTTTTTAAAAGCAGCAGAAGTTTACATTCTTAACCAAAAGTATACATACCTATGCATACAGTTCTGAGTTTCTAAACATGGTAAAGCAACCCACAAACCAACTTTTTATTTTTTAAAAAGAAAAAGCTTTGCACACCAATTAAAACGATTGGAATAAACCAATGGAAGCAACATCAATTTTCCTTTTTTCACATGAGACTTTCAACTCCCCAAACTCTAATCTATATAGATACCTCTTACAAAAGAACAAACTGATTTCCGTGAAGCATACAGTCTTTCTTAAGTGTGCTCTCTTCTTCATCATCAGCACCATACTAGACATTGACTCAGGCCTCGAGACAGGTACTATCCTCACATACTGTCAATTTTTTCACCACTTTTGTCTTTACCTTCCCAAAACCTAGGTAATTGATTTTTTTCTTCCAGCTTTTAATCTCTATTTCTCCATCGCCAGAATATTTATACATTTCTATCTTACAGAGCAACTACCATGCTGTAAACTCATCCTTACCCACCATTTCCTTGTCTCTGCAGGTAAGCCTTAGGGCTCCAAAGCCTTTGCTCACATTAGCCTATTTCACTTCAAAAGGTAGATGCAATTCCTCACAACCAATCCACACTAATGAGATCCATATAGGGTTAGCCTGGCGTTCTACATCCACATCATTGCCCATCTCAAATGAACTCACCCTTTCTAGACCAGTTAGCTTCCAGCATCAGGAGGGACAGAGAAAAATTGCTGTGTTCTGTACTATGGGGATTCAAGGACATCAAATACAACTATAAGGTGTCAAGCTCAAAAAAAGCCCCAAACAAACCCCAACTTCATACATACATGACTAATGTGTATGACTTGTGATTCTGGGATGTTAAAAATGCAGAAACTAAAAAAAACCCTATTATTTGTCTTTAATTGAGAAAACCTCATAAACCTCAAGAACCACAAACAGCACACAACCACCTTTACTTAAGACCTTGAGCTACGGATTACCGAAAGAGTATTTTGTATACACTTCCCTATACCATGACCTCTTACTCATCCCATAGCACTTGTCTTACTCTATCAGCCGACTCTACAAAGAGTTACAAATTTTGCTCTTGTTTTGTCCCTGTCTTATTTTTCATGTATAGTTCCCTATTTTATTGAAGAAAATATTTAAAGAAAATAAACAACATCTAAATACCTGTTTATAAATGCTTAAATACCTAACGAGCGTGACATAAGGAGGGAGTGGGGTATGAGTTAATTTAATCAACATCATTGATTTAAAGCAATTAGAGGGGATGAGGTTAATTCTTGGTTTTGGATTTAAAAGGAAAATCAATAACAATAACTTTGTCCAACCATGAACAGTGGTATTAAACAACCTCCCTGTATCTTCCCAGAGCACCTTAAATTATCAAGATCAATCAGATCTTGATACAAAGTAATCCTAAACAAAGAATTTCTCAAAATAGCTCAACTCCCATCCAGCTAAAACCAACTGTCAATACTCCTGCTATGTCACAGCTGGAGCTTCACGACCATCTCTGAAAGCAGACTTACCAAACTGCTTTCAAGCCAGTAGTAAACAGTTACAAATGCATGCAATATCAGCTTTGAAAGTGATAATAAATGTTATGCATTTCATAGCAAGTTAAGTAATTTTCTTAATTCCTCTCATGTACAACACTTCTTAGGAGAAATCACTTAAATCCACAGGAATTTCCCTAAATCTAAATCCATTTTGACAAAGCAGCAACTTTAAACAGTGCTAAGTTTTGCATTTGACTTAATAATAGCTAGAAATTTTATTTTCTGGAATGACATAACCTTTTCTGCTTTCTGGTTGTTTTGGGTTTTTTTTTAGTTTTTATTTTAAAATAATTAGTTTAATGAAGTCAAATGTCAAGCTATCTTTTTATTAAAAGAGGAACCCACTGTAACATTTTTATTAACATTTAAATAACCATTATTAACATACAACACTTTAAATAAAATTTTAACAAAATTTTAATTAGTAAGTATGCAGTATTCTCAACATAATTCACAATGCATCAAATAGTTCTAAACTTACTGTGTGGTCTTACTGGCATACAACAAACTCTTATAAAACTTTTGAGATACATAACAAAAATATGAGTAAAATTGGAGAAAAATGACACTTAGATTTACTGCTACACTTGAACTACCAACCATATGCACTCACATTAGCACAAAGCAAATCAACCACTTCTAGTCTGGGGACCTTAACGGGCAACAGTCACTAAACTTCAACCACATTTGTCTGCAGAAAATGATTTGTTTGCTTTATTGTGCTTAACCAATGCTACCCTTTCAGGAAAACCACACTGCAAACCAAATGGTGTATCCCACATTCTAACAAAGTACCTTAAATGTGCTGTATAAAAACACAAGCAGCATTACCTACAGTGCACTAAACTCCTTTAGAACATGCTCTTTGCCCCCCCCCCCATTTAATTTCCTTACATACTGTGAAAAAAAGTCACACCTATGTATGACAACAGCTGCAGATTGTACCATTACTGCTTTTCAGATGATTTATGAGGTCCAGGACTCAGTTTTAAAGGCCCACATGACTGCAGGCTACTGAATCATGCAGCTCATCAGCAGGAGAGATTCTGAGAATAAGATGAATTTATGTATTTTACATCGCATTAGAGTATGCAACAGAAATCTATGTGCCACAAGCAAATTAAACTATAAAAGAAAAAGCATCGAGAACATTTTCTTGAAGAAAGTTGAGGTCCAAGGAGATTTAAAAATGGCCCATTATTACCAAAACAGCAGAGGGTATTTTGGGGCTGAAGGATCTGTGGTGTTCCATTATGCCAAACAAGACTGTTCAAAATAAACCAAAGACAGATCAACCCTATGTGCGTCCTTTTATGATGCATTTCAGACCAAAAAAAACCCAAACCAACTTGATATCAGGCATTAGAAGCTAAGAGTTTTTCATAAAATAAACAAACTGAAGTTCAGTATAAAGCAAGTTCAAAAACCAGCATACTGAGAAATTTTGGAAAGCTGTCTTCTCATCAGAGGTTTTGGTAATGAAAAACTTTTTAGCTATTACAAAGCAAAACGATTCATTAATAATAATCCTTGACATCTGTGTAGAAATGGGTAGTTTATTATTATATATTCTCAAACATATGTGGCTCTTGTGGCAATAAACACTACTGATGTGGAAGATGAACCCACAATGTTTCACAGGATTTCTAAATGCTTTCTGTTATTTTTAAACAAAAGATTTTAATTTGAGAACTGCTTTTATATCTGGCGTAAAACTTCTTGCTCATTTGTCATATCAGGCAAATATTAACTCCTACTAATTTGCACGGGATTTATTTTTTGAACCATTATCCATTTGAGGGCAATCATCATTTCTGGCAAACTTGTTCATAGGCAAACTTATCAGCAAAGACAAATAGAACTCCAAAGCAAATATCACTCGGTAGAATTTACAGCTAACATGCTTTATGTGCTATCAAAACTTCCATATTTAGCCAAAGTTCTTCAACTTGATGGGATTATAAACATACTCTAGATTTAGCCCAAAAATCTGTACAGGATAGTCTTTAAGATTCTCTCTAATTCAGAATGCAGATTTTTAGTTTATTGATGTCATAGTAAGTATTTAATCTTACTTCGATTAAAATAATTACAGCACATATGTAAAACAAGAGTACACACAATGTCACTGATTTTTCTTTTTATGTAGCTGTGGGCTACTGCTGCCCTTCCAGTACAGATGAGTCACTCTGCAACGCTGATTCCTTTTTGCCAGTGGCCGTGTCAACAAACCAAGGTTCTTATTATTTCAATCGTTCTTTTCTTGTTGGGCTAAACCCAGAAATTGATGTCAATTGGACATTTTGAATTGGCAAAATCAGGAACACACATATGCTACCTAAAGGGCACATACACTCAATAATATTAAGACGTCTAAGCGGTTTGTTTTTCTTGATTTATAAGTCTTTCAAGCTACCAGTGGAAGCAGCTTCCATGAGTTCAAAATAAAGCAATGTATTTTCTATTAGTTTAAAAGCAAAACCTGCCTACTGTGAAAATCATAAAAGTGGAAACTTTTGCAGAATTGTGACAAGAGGACAATACGGTATCACAAAACTGATATAATACTAAGTAGCACCTACAATATAATGTAGGTGACTACTTTTAGCATTAAAATATATATGGTGCATATATATATATATAAAAAGACTACATGATGACTGAACGATTTTTTGAAGAAAGCTCTTACTGGCTGTAAAAATACAGCTTAATCATTTTTAGGAGGAGGAGAAAATGACTTTCAAAATCCTGGCTGATGCATCAGTTGCATATACGCAAACATTTTAATGTTATGAGTAGAAAGGAGGAAACAAGAGCAAAGTCTCAGGTTTGCTACTTTAACTTAACTGGCACAAAGCTAGGAGAATGGCGGGAAATGTGCTGGCACTCTTCCTTCATGACAGTGTCACTCAGCACCAAACTATCCCACAACATCCAATAGCATGAATTATTCTCCCAAACAGGAGAACAAGAGGAGGCAAGGATGACTCCAGGTTAAATATGTATCGGATGTGATTCAATTATAGCTTTTTAGCTATTATAGCCATTTCTAGCCTTCAGCTTGGAAAACGGAATTCTTGTCCTGGGTGGCATGCATATGACTACACTGTATAGTCAAAATTTAAATATCTCCCCTGAGGGCAAAATTTAACTCTTGAGTCTCTAGTTGGTAATAGACACTCATGTCTTGACAAAATCTGGTTTTGAATCTGAAACCAATTGCTTGAATGCTATCGAAAACACAGTACATGCTCTGCCATGGTGCACAAGTCTGCTGTGCTTGTATTAATATTATCACAATTTTTCTGAAAATAAAATATTCAAGTATGTGTATGCAAAAGAGTAACAAACACAATGTTATAACATGCCCGGGAATATTTTTTCCTAACATCCAAAGATTTATACTTTTCACCTTTAACATTTTTGTCTTTTCATTACTGTTCACAATTTTTCTTCTCTCACTAGGTCAAAAATCAAGAATCAGAGATGCAAGCCATGAATCTTTTGAACTTGAAAGCTGCAATAGTAAATTATCATCCCAAAGGTCCTCCTAGTCCAGTATCACAACCCAACAGTAGATGCAAGTGGATGTCTAGACAAGAGAAAAACAAGAGAAGCATGTACAACAGTTGCCAGTTGCCAACCATTTTCAGATTAGAGGTTTCCTGCATAAGTTTGCAGTTGCAGGAAGACTCAAGTACTCTTCTGATACTCTTCCCTGTGAGGTCTGTGATATGAAAACTAGCAGACACGATAACTTTACTTACTCAGTGGCAAACTAACCTCGACAGTTATACCAGCCTCATGTTCCTCAGTTACATGACTTCTACGTCTTTCTAAAATATTTTTTGAGGCTGTACAGCGGTACAGCCTCAAAACTTCTTCCAACATATGACATCACTTCATCAACAGAGCAGGCAATAATCACTTATTTTAAAAACAAAGTTGAAATTCACTTTTCTTACAAACAAGATAAATTCAACCCAGTGGTTTAGGGTATTTGCTTAAGGAGCATGACTGAAGTTTAATAGAAAGTTGATCTGCTAGGTGGACTGCATAGAGTATCTGCCTCCAATTACAGGGGAGATACAGGGGAGATTAATACCCTTTTCTGATACTTATCTACTAAATTATAATATTGAATGTTTTCTGTTGTTCCTTTTACCACTGTACAAACTCTGCAATTGGGCAGATTAGTATGTGGACATTTTCAGTCAGAAGAAAAGAAAGATTACAACTGTTTTCAATTCTAGTGACATAATTTTATCATCATACTGATAAAACTAAATTCATATTCTGACAGTTTGGGGTACTGTAAGTTCAAAGCTTTCAAAATAATTAGAATCTGATGATTTTATTTAATGTATTTACTATATGAATGTGCAAACATTTGATTATAATGCAGTACAAACCTCACAAGGTTCTGTATGAGAGGCCATTCTAAAAAAAAATTAATATTTTCTGTTCCACTTTCATGAACTATGTTTTCCACTCCTGCTGTTAAGTAGAGATGCATTAAAGGCGGGTCATGTGATTTCCCTCATGTCAACAAATGATGGCTCAATTAGGCAGATAAGAATCTACAGCCCTCAGCAGAAACTCTCTTCAGTCCATTCTCAGCAGCATAAAGAAGCACTTAGGGACAGCAGTAGTTCTGGGGAGTGAATACTTGCTATCCTTTACATGCATGCTCATTGATAATTTCTCTTCAAAGAAAACTGTATCCTTCATGTTGCTTAAAATATTTCAATCAGTTACAGTTTTCACAATTTTTTCCTACATTCAGCTACAGTTCATCTTAGAATCAATAAAATGGTGAGGATTTTATTTTTAGCACTAATTTACTCATCGCTTTACTAATTCTAAACAGCCTCTTGGAAATAAGGTATCTTAATAAGTAAATGAGTAAACCCACTAACTTGTCAGTCCAGTTCTCGAAGGAGAGGGGAAAGTCATATTTAAGGATGAAGTCCATTCTTACTCTGCTGTGATCAAGTGCCTTGAGAACTCCAAAGAGTGCCAATGGTAGAAAGCCCAGCTATAAATGCCAATATTTTCTTGGGTGCTCTCAGTGGAAAAGTTTGTTTCTACATCATTCCAGCTACTCAAACCATCTTTCGTGCCCAATACTTGTCATTGTTTTGATGAATTTCTTAATTTTAACTCTACTAAAAATACTGTGGTCTCTCACTTCAGATCATGCAAGGAGAGCAAGACAGAAAATTCAGTACCTCCCCTTTTTCTCCCACTTCTTTCATTTGTCTCATTCTTTAAGATTTTATGAGTCTTTACAATGCTTAGCCTTTACTTTTCACAAAACACCTCAATGTTGTTCAGCACCAATTATGCTCCATATGGTCTTAAAAAGACATGTTCAGAGGCATATGCTGAGGCATATTTCATGCTAAATACTGTTAACTGCTGTTCCCCACCATTTTCAAATTTGCAGGAAAGTATTGTTATACTGCATCTGGCAATAGCATAGTTGGCAAAAAACTATTAGGAGCAGTGACATGCCACAAAATAACTTCAGCAACCTCCGCATAAAATGTGGAAACAAGACAGGTCTGCTGATCTACAGATATTCAATCACTAGTCACATAAGACATGGAAAATCTTGCGATGTATGAAGGACTTGGCAATATCTATGGACTATGAAGTCGGAGTATGCTGATATTTATGGGGAATATTCAGCCAGTTACTTATTAAATGTTTTTGCCTGAGCAGCTACACTATTTAGAAACAAACAAAAAAAACCTATCATTGTCCTTAACCAACGTAGCCCTGCCAATAAAAAATTTGGTATAAGTACGATTAGTCTGGGAAGATGAAACCATTTCTGATGGTGTAGCAGCTGTTATAAACTGTCTCCACATTCGGGTGCTTATGCCAGAGAGAAGTATAAAACCCCAGGAGGGTTTTCCACAGCAGCTGCCTCGGCAGAATCCTTCTATTGTGGACAAAATTTAAGTGCCTTTGGCTTTTGTTTGAGCCAAACCTTTGCAACGATTAGTACTGGTGTTTTTATCTTGTTCATATTACTAAAATGATATTTCATCGGTCAAATCCTATCTCTTACCATGATGGTCAGAATATGCCTTAGAAAAAAGCCAACTAATTTCTCCACTCTTCTTATAAAACAATACTCATTACCTATTCAACGAATTAAATATTTCCTTAAGTATTCTATCTTTAATTGAAGGAAGAAGAGAAGCAAAAAAGATGATCTTCTTACTTCTGACCAAACGAGACAGTCTGAAGCACATTTACCAAGCAGGCAATGCAGCACACTGCTGATTATTAGCCCCACAACTGGGATTAAAGCCTTAAAGCCACACCACAAAACCTGCTCAGCCCTGTCTTTAGGGCATAGTTCTAGTCTTTAAAAAGAAACTCAGAAAGCACCATGAAGATCTCAACAAAAGCACATCCCCCCCTTAGAAAGGCGAAGGGTCTTTTCCTCTGTTGCACCAAGGCAAATCCAGGATCTATCCTATGTCCTGTAGCCTCTTTGAAATGAGCTTCCAGAGCTTGTTTTGGAATCAGTCAATTCCTTTTGTAAAAAAGCCCAATAACAAGCATGGCTGGCTGGGCTTAGTCCTTCTGCCTCCTAAAGGACTAAAGAATTTACCATGCAGTTGTAAAAAGCCCAATCTGCAAGGCATGCTATTAACATGTTAAGTTACCACTGAAAATCTGTGTAGAAACATTTTTGCAAAATACTCTGAGCACATGTGCTTAAGCACAGTATAGCACATTAAAATTTACTTGACACAGATTTTTAGGATATTGATTAGCTATGCTGTAAAAATATTCTAATTTTAACTGGAAATTGTTACTTGCAGAATGAAGTAGCCTTCAGGTCCCTACCCTGCTTGTGCACACCCTGCTATGGCAAAACACCTGCAGTCTGCAGTGTAGACCAATGCCTTTCAGTACAGTTCACTCTGAGCTAAGAGGAATCATATACCAATCCTTTTGTCCTATGTATAAATAGTTTAACATTCTATAATTTTAGTGCAAAAGTTGCTGCCTTTGAAATAACAAGTACTAATATGGCCATTTCAAACAAATCATTAATTACAATTTTTTGCACAGAATAAAGGGTTTGTACTTAAACTGCACTGTCCCTATTACACATGTAAACAATAAAGGAAGCTAAAATCTCAACTTCAGGCCAAGGAGCAGACTACCATAAATAGCTTAACTCAGCTCTCAAGTTACACACATGCACATAGTTTTTGCAGTTCAAAATAAACCTTCTTCATGTAAAACAGAGCACACATGCTGTAGTGTTTATAAGCTGTTTTGAATGTGGCAGTTGATGATAAGACACAAAGAATACATACAGGGCAGGGTTATGCAGACTATGACATCTCTACATGTTAATGGTATCTCAAGTCCTTCAGAAGAAAGGTGGAACCCCCAAAATTTCTATCAACACAGAGTGATGACTACTGATTTATTATAAATTTTGGTAATGTGCATCTAAAATAAGCAAGTTACCACAGATTAGAAAAAACATTTTAAAAGAATCACATTTCAAGTCTTAAAATGATGATTGTTTTTAAGCCTTATCAGAGAAGTACTGAAACAAAAATTAATTCAAGGTAGAACCAATACTGTTTCAGACAGAGCTTCTAACTCCTCAATGTGCTGGTGCTTTAGTGATGAGATTTTGTTCCAACAAAGTTGACATGGTAACAGACAAAATTCTTGTGCTCTCATAAAGAGAGCATCTACTAAAGACCGACATGCAAGAGAACCTGCAGTAAAAATTTCCCTTCAAATTCACTCACCTCACCCCTTAGAGTATGAAGGCTTCCCTTTTTAATTTACATTTAAATAGTGCTCAGACTTTACATGTGATTTGAGGCTCAGTGTCACTAAAGACAGAGGCAACTGGGAGCAGAGGTCTCTGCAGCAGGTCCCTGTCCCTGGTGAACGTCTTTTCTCACCCACTCCCTGGTCTGCTATAAACCCCGATTCAGCCTTTCAAACAACTAGCTTGCAACCAAGAGATCGATTTAGTATTTCAACAGATTTACAAATTCTACTAATGAAATAAAAGCATGTCCTTTCCCCTCTCTCCCCGGCTCCACACCCCACCTCTCCCCCCTTCCCACCCCGAACAAAAAAAAGCCCACCCCGCTTTTAAAAGGGTAATGCAACCACAACCATTAAGTCAATGAAAATTACATGCTGGGTTTATCTCTGTAGGTATCCGTCAAATGCAAAGCACACACAACATCTTTGGAGTAATAATGATGTTTTATCATTTTAATTACAAACACTTTGAAAAAAATCCCTAAAGTGTACCAATTGGGGTGGTCTGAATTAACAGTAGCTTGATAGCCCAAGGGTAGCAAAAATAGATTGAGCTACCAAATTTCATAGTAGTTATAGCAGCTGTCTTCTTGCCTCAGGGAACCTGAGTATTTAACAAAGCAGACAGCTTGGCACTGGCATCTGATTAGTAATGTGGGTATTGTTGGACAGAATACATGCAGTTCTATTGTTTCACTGTTTGATTAGGATTTTGGAGCTATGAGCATCATTTAGCTTTTATAGTTAGCTTCTGTATCTTCACTTACAGCTACTGTAAAAGCATATTTTATTGCTTATCACTTGCTGCAAGCAGGGAATATTGTCTCGTACATGATCGATGAAACATGACAGGATTTAAATGTCAGGGTCAGTTGCCTCCCCATTTCCGTGCCAAATTTTGCTGAACTGACTGCATAAGTTTTTCTAATTGAGGAGAAAAAGTGGTTAAGGTGAAAGCCTAGTCTTCCCTTACCACATGATACAAATTATTTAGATTTTAAAATTATTTTAAAACATCATTTCTTCCAGTTTAACTTCACAAAATTTCTCTTCACAAAAGAAGTCCCAGAGGAAAAACCCAACTGTTGGAGTTTCTGGGAGAGGGGAATTGATTTTTATTTTTCTAATCCAACAGTAGTCTCACAGTTTGGATAACCACTGGGGGCAAGAGAATCTCCAGCTCAAAACTGATCTGCTTAATGGTAAAAATCTTGGTTAACATGCTTTAACTAAAAAGGCTTGATCTCAGGGAATAACCTTAGCACAAACAACAATATTACTCTGAGGTTTGCGTTTGAACTTCATACAGGCAAAAAGACCCCCCACGTGGCTCTTCTCTCGTTCGTTCTTTAAGTATACATCACAAATTATTGGTGCTTGTTGGCAGAGTTCAAATCACTGAACTCATTGCAAATAGTCTACTTCAGCTAGAAGTACATTCTTTTACTCTATCAAATCCATCTGAGGTAATAAGACTTGATGTTTTATTCAACAGAGCTGAGGAAAATTGTTGCACAATAGGTTAATTCAAAATGGCAGCATAGAAAATGCATCTGTCAGTGGGGATCAAATTACAGGGCAAGCTCCTCTCAATGCTTAGAAAAACAAGTCTGCAGTTCTACAGATTATGTGCATGTGTGTGTTTAAAGGGGTGGGAAAGGAGCTAAATATCTGAGCTAACCTCCAATTAAAGTCAATCATAAAAACAGCCAATTTAATGAGTACGGATTTCTTTGGGTAATTATAACACCAACCACTTTTTTTCTCCCTCTCTTTTAAATCTGTAATTCTGCTTTCTTGTTATTGCTTGCTTTGTCATTAATCGCCTCAGGAACTTGATTTCCTAGCAACAGACTCTGCCACCAAACATTTGGCTCCTGTTCAACATTTTCTTTGTGAAAAATGGCACTGCTATTGCCGCCTGGCTGTTGCAGCTAGACTGGCTGTGTAAGTGCTCTAATAATGCATTCTTCTAAAAACCACCCCAAAATCACATGATAAAAGGAGTGATGACTGAGCTTCACTAATTACTGTGCTGAAGTAGTGTATCTGCAATTTAAAGGCTACTGGGGTAGGAGAAGAATGACAGGAAAGGAAACGCATATATTCTTCATGTAAATAGATATAATTAATAACAGAGGTGAATATTTAGAAATAAATATTTTCAAATTGTTAGATTCTCATTAATTTTCTATTACAGAAAAAAAAAGTACAATATTTCTTAAAAGTTAATGATGCGTTTTTTCTGCACAAAGTACAAATCATTCATCTTCAAAGAATGACATCTTGAGGATCAAACTCCACAAAAAATTTTTTTAAAATGTTTTACTTTTCCATATAAATTACCTGAAATGTTAGCATAAATGCATACTTCATCCAAAATATACCACAGAACAACATAACACATACTAGTGCCAGCTTAGACAAAGCTCTTTTTTGCATTTTGATCAAAGAAATGGAGCTGTGAGTCTCTGTATTTATGAGAGAGAAAGTGTGGCAAAGTACTTTTCTCAGATCTGTGTCGGAACCCAATAAATGGCAATTTGTATCCTGGTTAGATACGGAGTCTGCCATCTCTCCACAGTGAATGCATCATGCTTATGCTATAACTTCCAGAAACCACAATCCCTCACGATGGTGGGTTTCAGGAAGGGGATGTTATCCCAGGCCAGCAAAAAAAGTCACAACTAACTGCTGCTAGCTACAGCTTCCTCTTTATGGTTAAGACACTCAGAATGGTGCTTTCTTGGACATAAAATCTATTCATCACTGTGAGAAAGAGTTTTGCATGTCAGATAGCACACATGATGCCAGAGCACTATGGCAAAAGTTATCAATTGGAAAAACACTATTGTGGAGTTACTAAAACATTTTCTCTAGAGGATATTTTGATTCCTGCCAGTGTCTATGTCTTTGTTGCCTATGATGCATACATAGACATAGAAAAAAACCTATCACAATCCATTGTAAATTATCATACTCATCATAGCAGTAAATTACAATAAATGCCTTCATTGAATATGCCTCTGAAAGGAGACAGCACAAAAGAAATTTCATTTATACTTACATTGTTATAATAATCAGCATTTTTTCTCAAGTAGAATAGCCAAACCCCACGTAAACTACTGTAGAATGTTATTTAAGCTTTGCTACACATTGCTGACATCAAACTTATGTTTTGACAGACTCATGTTGAAACCAGATAATTCCACCATCAAGCCCACTACACCACCACAGTATCTCTCTGCTTAGTCAAGCACTTAGGCATTAAATAAAATAAATATAAAAATACCACAGTATTTGTAGAAACATACCAGGCTGGTTGGAGCTTTAAAAACATCTCCAGCAATTAGGTATGTTACATAGGGGTCATTATAACCTGCCGCAACATGTGACATGTCTTGCTTGAAACTCAGACTAAGACCAGAATACCTGGTCTTGATCAGAGCTTGTCTTACCATCAAAATGAGCTACACTTACTATTAACTTTGTAAACACAAAGGAGATGCCGAAGACAGTTAATGTAATTTAACTGTGAGATAATAAGTCTAATCTGTATTAAAAAAATCTTATACTTCATGTGGTACAACTGAAGAGCATCACCACTGAGAAATTTCTAATAATTGCTGCATGGAAGTAGGAGAATGAAATGGTTTAGGTTTTTATGGATTGTTTAATAGCAATGGCTCAGCAAAGCTAAGTGAAAGTGTTATCTTCTCTGAATAAAACGTCATATGGCAATACTGAAAGTGAATGGCCCAAAATTGAGCTGCACAGAAATGTCTTAGAGCTACAAAAAAGCTCATCTACTCTCTACCTACAACAGGTAACAGAAAAGCTGATGATTTCAGGCTCCGTAAATTCAAAAAGCAAAGAAAAGAGATTATAGTGCATAAAGTAAAAATGGTCTCATACCTTTTTAATAAACACAGATAACCATGAGCATCTGTAATGCTGTACCTATATGAAATTGCCAGGAAAGGAGACTATGCAGATACTGATGAGAAAAGCTTTGACAGATAATGCTTAACAGCAGCTTTTTAAGCACACCAACTATATCCACAAAATACAAATTTAAACACAGTCCCTAAACAACCACTTACTATTTTCCTTCGTACTGAAAAGGAAAAGAATTTTGTTGTAGAAAGTTCTTTTTGGGTTTTGGAAACTACTTAACTGACTGATTCTAAGCTAAGACTAATTACTACAGATTAGGAACCTAAATGCAGTCAATATTGCTGTTTATTACTTAGCAATGGAAAGTATTTAAGAAAAATAAACCAAAAAACCCAAACCCTGAAGCACAGAAGGAACATTCAAGAACACATTTACTACTACAACACCAAGATAATATTAGCATTAAATGACAGTGTTTCACCTACCAAATGCCTCCAACCGTAAACATTAAATGAGTGCAGGTGTTGGACTGAAGAACAAATTGAGTAAAGCTAAGTGCCTGGCAGAAAAAAGGATAGCTAACTCGAGCACACACATCTGGGAAGCACCACACTTGTGGCAAGTGTTCCAATATGGGCAGAAAGTTAAAATTCAACTTCCTGTCTGAGCAAGTAATATCAGTAGTCAGGGTTAAAGGTTTCAAAAGGTTAAGGGCAGCATTTTCTTTGCCATTTTCTTCCATTAATAATGGACAAGTGAAAAATTCCTTACCTACATACAGGAACATTGAGGTGCTCAATGGAGTCAAACAATGACTAAAATTCTTCTCACTTTTTTCTGTTCTTGTAAGAAACCCTCGACAGCACTTTTAAGCAAAAACACTGATAATAAAAATACCTTTGCACTCCAAGGCTTCTTAAGATATAAACATTATACATACTGCAAACTGCATTTAAACCATTAAACTGCACACAATGTTAAAGAAACAGAAATCCAGCAACTCCCAGGGATTTCAGTTAGCGCCAAAGACACTGATGATCTTAAAACAAACCAAAACACAAAACAAAAATAACCACGACACATGTTATAGAATTCTTGGGGATGCCTAAATAAATACAGTACTACCATCAGTTTATTAAATGCTTGTTAAAATAAGACAAATAAGGTGCCCAAAAATGGAGTTCTACCACTCAAGTGTGTAAGATGCAACTCTAGCACAAAAGAATTCTAATGTGCAAGCCCTGACAAAAAGAAAGAAAGAAAAAAAGAGAAAATGAAACACACACATCCCACACCAACCACAAGTTAAGATTATTTTTTGTGTCAGGTTGTGTCCCATTCATAATTACAGAGACTGAATGACAATGTCTAGTGTTATCATAACTCTCAACTTATTTCAGAATAAGGGAAATGTCTGAGAAAGAGACATTTTCTAGCCCCAGTAGGAACGAAATAAAATCCCTCACAGTGAATTCTAATCAAACTCCAGCAGCACAGCTAGCTGATCCACAGTGAAATGAGTATGACAGACCAGAAGATATGATGTCAATGATAGAAATTACTGCAAATATATGAATTATATCTGGAGAAGGGAAAGAAACTGCACAGAGTTTGACAGTACATGTAATCTACATTAAATGATACAGAGTAATTTTAAAGGATTAAAATACAACTTTAAAGTTTACCATCTTGAGAAAGCTGGAGCAGTCTCTGTATTTTGCTTCTATCTGTGATTTACAGGGTCCTATTCTTTCCTAGTCTTTCTCCAATTTGTCTGCCAGATTTGATTACCAGATGGCTAAAATAAATGCATTGTGTTCATTCATGGTAACAGAAGTTGTCTTTAAGGGTTCTGTCACGGCTTCACTATCTTTTCCTTTGTACCTACTCCTCCCTCTGTGAATTGATTAGATTTCTGAGCTAAGTTTCATCTGAGGACCACTCTGCTGAATGTGGCATTGAAAAGCGTATTATTTATTCTAGGAGGCACATACAGATGACCACAGGATACCACAGACCTATCCTAAAGCAACAACTGCCCCACTCTGTCAAGAAAATAGATTGTTGGATAATCTCAGGACATGGATTTCCAGAGTAAGTGTCTGTCACTAACACACTTTCCAACGCAATCCAAGAAACAGGTGACAGTTGGATAGAAAGAAGGAAATGAAAAGCAACATATGCACAGCACAAAGCCAAGGAAGGCAACAAGACTAAAGTGAAGACAGACAACAGTAGACAAGTTGATGACTCTGCTACCCTATACCTCAGGAGTGCTAATTGCTTAATTTGGTTTACCCTATACCTCAGGAGTGGGTTTGCTTAGTGTGGTAAACCACTGCAAATCTGCAAGTAAAGAAGCTAAATGAAAGGAAAGGACATGAATGCACTACAGCATGAGGTAATGTGTACAGTTCTACACATTGTCTCCTTTCTTTAGGTAAAGTTATATATGCAATAGGTAATCACAAGTAATAACACTCTCCAAGAAAACTGGATGATCCCATCCTTCAATACTTTTGCTACAGGTGTGAATCAGGTTCTTTACCCAAAAGATCTCCTGCAATCAGTTTCCCTAAGTGAAACTCTATTCTGCAAATATCTAAAGCAATTTATTATCACTTCAGTGTTATTTATTTATCCATTAACACATGCACATCTTGGGGTTTAGTTTCACCTCAGTACAATAATTTTCTGTCTCTTACTCACAGCTTGGATGTTGTAGAACTGCATCTGAAGAACAGATTTTAATATATATGAAAATCAGTGCAGTGAATCACCTAGTCAAAATTGACTGAACACAGAAGAGTAGCTTCAAAACCGAAATAAGATGAAGGCTATATCTTAAAAAAACCCAAATGTTTTTCACCTCATACCATTTCCCAATTTTCCTGAAGCATCTCCACTAAGTTTATTTTTTCTAAATTGTATATTGGAAGTTACATCGGGAATTACAGATAAGCATGGTAAATGGAAAAAAAAAAACCAACAAACAACAAACAACAAACCCCTTAGTGCAATAGAGTTTTTGGTGACATTTGTCCTTCTTCCTTTAAACTATACTCTTAGCCTTTCAATATTTTTAGCCAATAGCATTAATTCCTAGCATGGCATTTGGAACAAACCAGGGTGTAAATATTGAGAAATAAAAAAACCCAGTACACTTGAAATACAGAAACAAAATAATGAGTAGAAAATACATCTATGTATTTTTTTAACCGACGCACAAACATGGTTATAGCGGTAGGATGTATTTTCTTTGTATACTGAGAACATTATAAGTATTTTTTGAAAGTTATAAAGGGGCAGTCTCGGCCATACACAAGAATCAATAACAACCATGTAAAGCCTACAGCAGTGCACACTAACAGGCTGTAGGAGACATTAACACTATCTAAAAGAAATAACTGTATTTTCAATGAACTTGTTCCTCCTGGATAATCAATTTTTTACACTTCTTACCAGCTGTTCCCACATAGCTCAGGTAGCAGAATGGAAACCAGCTGTCATACAGAATCCATATATTACATGCATGTTATGAAGTTTTAATCTGTCATAGATGTTTTATGTTTGCTAATTTTGATCAGTCATATTAACTTGAGAGCAAGATGAGAACAAACTCACCACTTCTATTTAGGGAAGATGTAATCTACACAAAAACACTAATCTGTCTTGATTCATTCCGGATGGTAAAATAAGAATACTAATTGTGAATCTACTAATGCCCCATCCTCAAAACCTCTTTGTTCTAGAAGTAAGATTTCATCATTAAAATCAGTTTGCCCCACCGCCCACATTCAAGAGATTTGTCACAATCATTGTTGCTGAAATATTGAGTTATAAGGTGCCATAGTAATTACTATGGAATAAATAGCAATTAAGATTGTTCACACAAATAAGCTCAAACTGTTTGCAGTGAATAATTATGCTAATAGTGTTTTTCTACATAATTTGTGCATCCTTCACAACAATTTACTAGAAAATGTGAAATGTAAATTTGATGCACTACTACAAAAGCTCTAAAAATATGTTTAGTTCTTATTTTTCCCACTAATTTATGAAAGCACACAACTAAAACATTCTTCTACATTTGTACATGTAAATTTGAAGCAACCAAAGAATTCTGAAATTTAAAGCAGTCATTTTCTTTCAGTGTATTCTTATAAAATCATGCTAAATAATATACAACACACATGCTCACTGCTTAAACCTCACAATGTTGTAACACAAATTTTAGAAATTTGAAAGAAGCTGAACTTACTGCTATATAATAAACTTTGGCTTTTTCCACCAACTTCCAGTTTTTTTCCAAATCAAGATGTTTTTCCTTCTTATAGCAATTAGCAGCAGCAAGGTTAGCTACAAGAGACCTGAAAGTGATTATAAAGCCAAGCATTAGATCCTTGAAACACCATTGCAAATTTCTCACAATGAACTAAATTTCTCAAAGATAATCAAAGATCCTAAGGAATATAAAACAATTAACAAAGATCACTGTAAATTACACGCACTTTACATGACCATTTAAAAATATTTTAAAATAATATATTGAATAGCATTTAAATGATACATTAAAGAATGTATTTTAAATCCAGCTACATAGTTCATGTAACCTATCACTATTATACCGTTCACATAACTTCATTTGTTTAGAATCAACCTGTGACGCATTTTGTGATCAACTCCCTCATACAGTATAGCATCTGCAGATTTTCATTAAAATTCTAGTATTATAGAATCTAACATATAAAATATCTACTTCTTTTTATCTTCTGAAAACTACTTTCCTCACTAGAGCCAACCTTTTATTAATATTTATGTCTTGCCTTTACAATTTTCAAATGAATAGTTACATTATTCAAAAGGGGGTTCACAGTAGCTTCCCCTCCCCCCCCATTAGGTTCATGATTTCCTTCAGTAAATGAAAAAGGGTCATGTTGCTAGTTTTAGATGATGAACTGTTGAAAAAAACCCAACAACCTTGGCTTAGCTGTGCATTACAGGAAAACTACAAAAAGTTCATTTGTACTTCATCTTTCCTAACAAGATATAACACAAGCCATGGGACACAACTTCCATTAGCAAGAACAAAAATACTTGTACCATATTTACTTTGTTACACATAACATGGACTCTATTTTAGTTCCTTCTCTCAAGCCAATCAGTTCAGCCTTGTGAAACACACAAAGTTTAAAGACGCACTCCTAAAAACAGGTCATAAATTGATGGTTATGCACTACGTCTCCACTCAGGCTACCACGACCAAATCCTTTTATGCAATATTATTATGAGAACATTTAATAACATCCAACATTTAGAGAAAGGGAGTTGGGGAAACAGATGCTTCTGTGCTGGCATTTATTTTAAAATTTAGTTTTCAAGATTTAATACTTATAGGACACACCTTTAACATTAACACACCACTGTTTTGAGATGTTTACATATATTGGCCTGATAAACAATGTGTAATTACACACAGAACATACAGCTATTGAAAATTTTTGCCTTCTCCATCCTGCGCACAATTGATGTGTCATCCTTTTCCAAGTAACTGCTACTACAGTCCCAAGACAACGGGTCAGGGTAAATTGCTAGTCTGCTTCTACCGAACTATTCTTATGCCTCCAGACTGAGTATCATGTTTTCTCCATGTGAGTAACAATAAAGTAGGAATTCCAGAAAATTATATACTACTGCGCAACAGCATCACTATCACCATTTTACTTTGTCCTATTCAATGAAAAGCAAACAAAAGCCCAAAAGAATCTCTTATGAAGATGCCAACCTAGTTTCCCTGTAAAATTCCTGAAGCACTCATCACTGACTCTGTATGTTAAACAGATCAAGTATATAAAAATTAAAACAAAAAGTTAGACTTTTTCTGAGTGTATCAAAATACATAGCACAGTTCTATGTCATTTCACCTCAGGAACATTCTTGGGACTTATCTCTTTAACTCTAAAGGCTAAAGGCAAAAGGAACTAAGATAATATTAAAAATTTAAAAATTAATAATTTATAAACAAATTGACCAAGTCTGTGTAGCAGCAAAATTAGCAGAGCAAGAAGTTTCATTCTTGATAAACATTACAATTTAAATTACAAGAAATCTACCAGAGAACCAATCAAATCCATGGAAGATGTGCATACCTGTGGTAGTTTTCTGTAAACCAGATTTAAAAAGAAAATGAAATCTTTCAATTGTGGAAAACTCTAAATATCTATCATGGACCTAGGTGGAAAAATCTTGCCTGTCTGTGTATGTTGCTAAGAAGTAATCACATCCCATAAAACTAAGCAAAGACTGTATGTTTCCTTTCACTTATCACATGCCCTTGAAACAGTAAACCTAGCTCTTTGTGGTTCATCCAACTGTGGAGATGCTCGGCACATGATGAGTGATAAAAGATTGTTACATTGAAGACAAAGGACTGAGCTTTTCCAAATTATAACTGGAAGCCTCATAGCACTAAGTTAAACATGTGGGACACAGAGAAGGTAGATGCTTTTTCAGTTAATTGGAAACAGCCAGAATACTTAAAATCAAACAGCTTAATGGGCACACTGTGTGTGTGTGGGGGTATTTCTGACCAGAATACACCTATCAAAGTCACAGATAGTAACTGAATGTAGGCAGGACTTTAATCCTGTGCTAAGATTTCCTTGAAAAACGCTGAGAATAAGTTCATTAGTATTGCTAAACTTGAGACTTCAGAGTGATTATCACAAATTGGATCAGGATCTTTTCCTGCAAAAAGCTAGACAGACTCGGCAGCAACAACAAACGCTCACATCAGAGAACTAAGTATAAACAGCCTCTTACTCAGAAAACCAGGAGGGCCAGCTCCTCCCCAAGAAACAAGAACACTGAGGAACCTGAAGAAGGAAGTTAGCAAGTACCTCAGCTGGGACAAAAGATTAATCAATAAACAGTGTTCTCAATTTGGGCCAGGCCGAAGTGAATCTTAGCAATATATAAAATGCTGAAAGCAATCAGAGGGTACTTAAAGACTGAGAATGAACTTGATCTCACTAGACGGGAGGTTTGTAAAATAAAGCCTTTAGCAGCAATCATCAGCTGGTTTTTGGTTGGGGGTTTGTGGTTTTTTTTCTTCCAAGGAGAGAAATAAGTATCTTGTACACCCTGCACACTCTCAAGCATGCTCTACAACACTGACATGAAGCCGCTGTCTCTAGCATTCAAGCAAACATTTGACATTAACAGAGAAGTGTTTTACGTTAGCAAACCAAAAATGCTGCTTAATAAGTTTAAGTGATACTTGTGAACATTTTCACGCATACATTTACCTAAACTTTTAAATTCCATTGAGATACACGACAAAAGATGCACATATTTTTCCTGAACTCATGATGTATGTCTATTGACAGTCTTGACTTCAGATTCCCATCATGTCATCTAGGAAATAGTGATTGCTACAGGATGTGTACACAGACACTATGTGACTGAAGAGAGTGAGAATCACTGAACAGAAATATCTTTATTGCTTGTCTTCTCTTTGAAAAACTGAATATGGATCCTGGAGATAAAGGGGGAAGTCTGTAGACATAAATAATGTCAAAACTCCAGATGAAGATGAATGAACTTCCTTCCTCCACTGAGTATGTACAATCACTCCTGAGAGTAAGACATTATGTATGACATTAAATTGGGAGGGACTGCTTGATAAGCTGGAGACAGGGCTGTCTGTCATTCAGTGGATCTTCAACAGCCTGAAGCATTGGGCTGGCAGAAAATGTGAAGTCATGCAACTAGGATGGAATAACTACCACGTGACAGTATAAGCTGATCATTGTCAGGATATAACACAGCTTTGCAGAAAAGAATCTGGAGGTGCTGGTGAACCAGGCTTGGAACGTGAGTCAGCAGTGCACCCACACAGAGAAAGTTAATCACATTATGATCTGTATGAACAAGTACACAGCCAACAAGACAAAGGAACAGAGTAAAATCTTAGTTCTGGTCTTCAGACCTCACCTGGAGTTCTGTGTTCTGCTTTGAGCTGACTATGCCTGGACACAAGGAACAGACACATGTTGGAAGAAGGAAAAATCATCGAAAGAGTGAAGAGTGGACAAACACTAGAACAGGTTGCCCAGAGATGTTGTACACCCTCCATCCTTGGAGATATTAAAAATCCAGTTGGATGTGGTCTTGAAAAAACTGATCTAACTTCAAAGTTGGCCCTGCTTTCTGCAGGTGTTTGGACCAGATGTCTGCACTAGGATTCTATGTTTTGTGGAAAATTCTCCTGCCTCTGACTCTCAGTTCATCTTGCTGTGTAGAATTTTTTTTCTAATTCTACACAAAACAATCACCAACTTCTCAGAAAAAATTGTTAGGATGTAGACATAGAGAATTACAGTTATTAGATGAACTTCACAACTGCAACATGCAACAACAACAAAATAAAAATGTGGGTTTTTTCCTCCTCTTGTATAAAATTGAATTAACCCGTTTAGTCAGGCTCTACTCTGACATCTATCCTCTTTAAGCACATTATCACCTGAAGCATATTTCTCAGTTGCCAATCAAGTATATGCCTTACATGCTAATCAGCTTTCACATAGGCTACATTAACATACTTTTAACCAACTTTTGTGTCTCATATTTTCTCTCTCCAGAGCAACTGGAAGCTATAAAGTTCAGAAAGTAGTAGTATGTTATTATCTCACACTTTTCTGCCATAACACAACTGCTGTTCTCTAAAAGTATATTAATAATGCACAGCCCCAAACTATGAGCTAGGCAGCTTTGTGTTATCTCAAACCAGTGCTTACAGTTTCTTTAACATTGAAATCACAATTTCTCAAGGTCAAATATTCCAAACAAATTAGGCTATACACATACATAATGCCAACTACATTTATATCTTAAGAAAATACCAAAGGCTCCTGACCTGTTATCACTAGTGATGCACGCAGCACATGTTCCTGTTGGTTCTTCACTCTGCTCATAGTAATGGGCATCCACATGGGCTTCCTCAGCCTTCTTCTTTAATATCTCTCCAAATTTATCTTTGCCAATGCACCCAAAGAAAGTTGCAGCTTTGTAAGGGCTCTGAATCATCCACTGCAGATTGACAGGGAAAAAAAACCACAACACCAAAAAACACCAAAGTTAGCATGCCTGCTATATGATTTTTTTGCCATTTTTTTTTCCACTTGTCATATTTATTTTTGTGCCTACAGAGCACTGTGACATACAGAACACTTCTATGCCTGAAAGTAAAAACATCTGGTACATCAGGGAAGGAAGGTCAACAAAGAATAATAATAATAAAAAAAAATTATCCTTAATGATCCCACTGAGTGTTTAATACCTAATGTAAAACTTAAATATATTTAGTTTGCTATCAAATAAAGTGGATTAGCATGTTTTTACAAGGTATTTCAAAAGAAGTTCCCATGCTCAAAGGAGATGTCCCTACACTTACATTTAATTAAGCAATGCAGGGTCTCTTTAAAGAAAATTTGTAAAAAGGAAAAGACAAAAGAAACACACACACACACTAAATTAAAAAAAAAGAAAAAAAAAACAAACCCACACCACACACAAAACCTAGAGAGATAGCACATAAGGAAAACAATAGATTTAGGAAACCTAAGAAGAAACATTGTGCAACATTCACAATATATATAAAAACTAAATGGTACTGAAAATAACCGTTTGTGCCTACCATTTAATTATACGCAAAACAGGAAATGCTCCCCCATTGACATTGTTAAACCATGCATGAAAATATCTATCTCCAACTTTATTAGAGCAATTCTGTCACTCGAATTCTAAAGAAAGAGCATTGCTGTACAGTGTTGTTAAGGTGCCAGGTTATTTCCTAGAGCTCCCCTTCTATGAGTACAAAACATGTATCATTCAACTGTAAATGTAAATCCATCTTGTACAAAGTAAAAAAATAGCATTTGTCAGCGACGTAAAAAACAAGAGTGAGCTGAAAAAATGAATGTGAAGAAACAATCACAGGCCCTACTCTGCTGGTGGTGAGTCAACCAACTGAAGTCGTTATAATTCACTCTAATTACAGTCAGAAAGCTTATCCACTCAATCTATAGTATCAATTGAAGGCTATATCAATTTACTGCTATTCTAAAACTCAAGTTATAATTGTTTCCTAATCAAGATTTAAATAAACGATAATGTCTCCATTATAAAGCAGCATTAGTGGTAGGTGTGGGTTGTAAAAAGGTCAAGTAACTTGAGTTGCAAATACCTGCTTAGTCACATCTTACTTCCAGCTGT
>VXBZ01011047.1:0-10615 GCA_013399135.1 Heliornis fulica | reverse complement strand
TTACTTCCAGCTGTGGGGTGGGAGGGGGGGGCAGTGGGGACGGGAAAGAGTCGGGGCAGAATAAATCTTTAGCCATCTAAAAATCTTCATTAATAAAGCAAAGGAAGACAAAACTTGCAAGATATTTTTCCTGCAGCAATTTCATAGAGCTTAAGGACAAAAAACGTTTGTGTTGTCAGATGGTGGCAGCGTTCAACCTCTCATTCATGAAGTGAAGACTACATATGCTTCTCTAATCTATGCCATATTACTGCAAATCAATATAAATTTTAAAAACCTCTAACGAGAATTATCTAGGATATCCTTGTATTTTACATACATTTGCACATACATAACACACATTTGCACAGCGCTCATTTGGGATGACTTAAGAATTCACAGAATGTTAGGAGTTGGAAGGGACCTTGAAAGATCATCTAGTCAAACCCCCCTGACCGAGCAGGATCACCTAGATTAAATCACATAGGAACATATCCAGATTGGTCTTGAATGTCTACAGAGAAGGAGACTCCACAACCTTTCTGGGCAGCCTGTCCCAGTGCTCTGTCACCCTCACAGTGAAAAAGTTCCTCCTTATATTCAGATGGAACTTTCTATGTTCCAGCTTGGAACCATTTCCCCTTGTCCTATCACTGGTCAAAACAGAGAAGAGCTTGAGAAATAACCTTTTCTATTTGAAGGTATGGTTAAGTACAACGGATTATTTAACGTAACAAAAATGTTGTCACCTACTGTAAGCAAATACAGAATGAGTTTCCATGCTGTTAAGAACTGAATTACCTGGAGCTTTGTGTCCCATGCTGAAACGCACACCTTACTCTTGCAAACAACAAGAATTAATACAGATCACAATGAACAGTATTTATCAACCCCATCAGAAAGAAGCAATTTCAAAAAACATAAGACTTTAAACTGCACCTTAGATTTTCAACTTTTTATCAAATGACATAACTTTTTCATCCTTTATATATAAAGTCTGACAACATTTGGAGAAGTAGTAAGTAATATTTCACATACATCTCTGAAAAAAGAATTCCTGTCAAGTATCGCAGTTTTGGCTATTGGCATCAGCTCAGTTTGAATTCCAATGTGATGCATGCCATATATAACTGTCACAGTCCTTACTTTAGATGTAAGTAAAGTCATTCTTGAGAATCAGAAATTATTATCCAGGATTTCTTGAGATGAACCTCTGTATACTGTGCAGACCACTTCTTCCATAAGCAATAGTTCTGCTCTTACTTATTTGAAACACGGTTGCTATATAGCGGGGGAACATTCTCACTGTGCAGATGTTAAGCAACACTGGGGAAGATGGAAAAGTAGTGCAGCAGTGTTTCTGGTAAGGTCCCCCATCACAGGTGTCCAGTTAAAAATACTCCTAGCTTCTTATAATTATCTCCACATACTCCCACAGTAATGGTGGTGAGGTGTGACTAGTTACAGAACTCCTCCAAACAGTCCCTCCTCCTTCCCTGAATTAAAAAGCTACAATAAAGGCAAAAAACCCCAACCCATCACATTACAAACTTGATGAAACTGAACTACAGGAATATCTCTGTTGCACCTAGTGGAAGGAGTCACAATAGGCCTTTTTTGCATAATTGTGAAAAACCAAAAAAGATAAAGTAAGATCTTCATGGACTCTGGAGCACTATTTAAAAAAAAACTAATGCTGGATCAGAATTTAATTTTGAATAACCTTATCTGGAAATAGCAGGCTTCTATGGGCTGCTTCATACAGCGCTGTTGTCCACAACATTTTGGCTAAAACACTGTAAGTGGGAGTGTGGGTCAGTCATCACAAGACATTTATCAACAAAGAGTCATGCAGCACTATTCAATACCAAATGAAGGCCAGTAACAAACTGCACACATTAATGCCAGGTATAGAGTTATATAAACAGCAAATTCATTTTTATAGATTTATGTGGAATACAATGTTTAATTGAATGAAAAAGTCTCTTGACAGAAAATGACCCAGCTCAGCAGGCACTAGCGTAATGAGTTAATCATCTAGGGTTTGGCTAGGCAAAGAGGTGGCTATTAACTAACTGTATTGAGAATCTGGTCAGAAGAGGTTGGCACCTGGCCACACCATGCATCCTCACCATCACCCAAGAGATTTAAGGCTGCTAATGGCCTAAAGACAGAAGTGTCAAAAATAGGAACTTATCATGAAGGAACAAGACAGCCTCAAGACTGGGATACCGCAAAGGAAACCCAAAATCTAGAGTAGTTGATGAAGTTTAATGTGTTTCACCACCCTAAAATTGTCTCCTGTCAATGCAGTTTGACATGAGGTACACACAAGGACAGGCCCTGACCTTTTCAGTTAGGATAAGCACCTGTGGCAGATAAAAGAGCATGGGAACTAGAACACCTTTCAGATGTTCTCTTCAGTTAAACAGATTGCATTCCCTTACTTTTCTGTTGTATGTACTCTGGTAAGCTAAAAGTAAATATGATTTTGTTTGGGTTTTTTTTTTTTTTTTGGTGTAAATCTTTCCTTTAGCATAACTGTCTTAAAATTAGGCTGATTTCAAAATAACCATCATCTCTATCAGATTACCCTATCTTACAGGCACATTGTTCTTTATGACCAAACTCTGCAGGCAGCACTTCCAAAAGAGGCCAGCACTCTGGCTGCTCAAGGATACACTTGAGAGTGACAGAAAGCTGTTCTCTATTTTCACGAGGCTAACTTTGGCTCACAGTAGTAGGAGTATCTGTTCAATATTTTTTTCTTGATCAGAGTTAACAGGGTGAACTCTTCCACACACTTCTCTGAAAGCTAAAGCATAAGAACCTTTGTGTTTCAGGGTGTAGGTGGCACTTGCAGAGAACAGCATCATCCTTTTCTTGCAAGATGTTGAAACGCCAAGAAAATTTGGTAACAAGCAAAACTCCTGAAGACTCAATTGCGACTCTGTGAGACTGCTTGGAGTTAACTATGTCCCGCACTTTCACACCATCAGACTCAAAGATCTGGTATACCTATCTCTCACTGTTTTCTGATTATGAAGCAACTTTGGAAACCACCACTTTTTCCAACACTAGAAGGGACTTGACTTTAATTGGCTACTCAGAGCTCTTTTGAGAACAATATTCAATATGAGAGTTACCTGAATGGTTCTTTACACCCAAAAATAAAAATGGCCCCTTTATACTACATGAAAAATCAGTAGTCTTCAGGATATTTTTTTAAAAAAATGAGAGAAATTAGTTATTTGATTTGTAATTCCCAAGCTTATCCTACTTAGCTTGAGAATGGTATGTTTCTGCCACAGGGACAGAGTCCAGTATCCTGTATTCCATCTCTTGATCTGCATTCAAAAGCTTTTCTTTGCTGTTCCCACAAAGTTCACTGTAGAGGAGGACCTCTAGTTGAAAGGCAAAAACCAGCAAATGTAGTTATCTAGTTTACTACACTATCTCCAGTTGTAAAGATGCTAAAAGAATTAGCTACTGCTGGGTCTCAGTACACAATACTGTAAGACAAAAAGAAACATCATACTAATGAAGCTTACGACAGCTTTACAGCCCTCTGAGTAAAGCAAAGATCCTTCAGAAATTATTTAATTTTACTCCGAGTGCATGCTTTACTGTAAGTGCCACTCTTAATTGGACAACATC
This sequence comes from Heliornis fulica, assembly GCA_013399135.1. NCBI lineage: Eukaryota > Metazoa > Chordata > Aves > Gruiformes > Heliornithidae > Heliornis > Heliornis fulica. Next base: position 6,979 of record VXBZ01011047.1, on the reverse strand, counting down.
AAGAACCAGAGCAAGAAGGCTGACAAAAACACTATCAGTCTCACGTTGTCCCCCATCTGAACTCCTGAGCTCCTGAATTCTCTTCTTTATAAATCTGCAGCCAGTAGTGCATTTCCACATTTGTCAGTCATCTTAAACTAACAATGCCAAAGCATCCAGAGCATTGCTTAGGCTGACATACCTTCTGCACATAGGAGTTTTCAGCTGTAGACTTGAATCCTAAATGCCTAGGAACTGACAACACAACACGAAGCATTATGCCCCTTCACAGTGAAGGATCTTCAAAACTCATTAACACTGAATACAGACATCTGAAGTGCATCTGAAGTGTGTTATTTGAAGCTGGACATTTCTCTGCATGATCTGTCAAATCTGATCTTATTTTAAATTGCAGCTCACAGAGGAGAGGACTCCAAAGACCTAAAATTAGGTAAGACTTAATATGCTTGCTAAAATCTAAGCTAAACAATGTTAGCAACTACTCATGAACCATTCTGTTTAGTAAATCAGAACAGAAATGGCTTCTTTTTATACAGCACTATTTAAAATATCTCTTATATTGTGAATTTCAGAATGAGTCCATACACTTCTCAGAAGATTTCACCAGTCTGTTGTACCCCCAGGAACATCTCCCATCACCAATTATACACACAGAGCATTAAAAAGCTCTTACAAATATTTTAAGGAATATTTTAGAAAAATAAAACAGGTAAAATGTTTTTAGAAAAAAAATACAGATAAAATGAGAAAAAGTGGGATTTATAGTTATATCTCAAACCAGGAAAACGTAACATTATGAAAATCAGTCATTAAAAAAGACACATCACTGCCACTGCTCCAAGTGAGATCACTTATTTCTTCTGAATCATGTGATACCCCTCGAGCACAACTGGAATGCAATATTATGTTACCACTATACATACTACATAATTTTAAATCCCTACTGTGGTGAGTTAACCCCAAACAGAATCTAAGACCCTACTGAGTATTCTCTCAATCATCCCCCAGGGGAATGAAGAAGAGAACTGGAAGTGCAACAATGAGAAAAAAACCACATGGGCTAACATGAAATGATGCAAAGACAATCATTTGCCACCTCTTACCAGCAGGCTGATGTCCAGTTTCCAAGTCATGGCTACCTTGGAAAAATTCCCCCTCCCTCCAACTGTTTTACTGCTGACTGTATTTCATCCTGGAATACCTTTCTGGTAAGTTGGGGTGAGCTGTCCTGGCTGTGTCCCCTCCTAACCTGTTTTCCAACCCACAACCTACTTGCTGGGGCAGCAGAGTGGAAAACAGAGGAGGCCTTGATGCTGTGCAAGCATTGCTCAGCAATAGCTAAAACACTGCTGCGTTAAAACACATTGTTTTGGTGGCAAACCTAAAACACAGCATCATATGGGCTGCTGTGAAGAAAATTAACTTCATCCCAAGGAGAGCCAGTACACCTTACTCAAGAATCAGTGTTATGAGAATACACTGATCGTCAAGACCCTGGAAAATGGATGCGATAGTACATTTCTGCTCCAACATCTTTGCAATCTTTTTTGCTTTTTTCCCATTGGACAACATTTAAAGATCACAATGGTTATTATCACATAATGGCCATATAAGAAAAAATGGAAAAGTTGGCGTATCTTAATTAAAGGAGGCTTGCAAAGAAAAGGAGCCCCATGTCCTGTATAGCAATTCTTCCACCAATAACTGAAGCTGCCAAATCTTGCATGAGGAAGCGATATTGTTAAAACGCATGACAACACCCTCAAGCAATTTCCGGTCAAATGAGATAAAAGTGATAATATTTTTTAAAGGAAAAGACTAGCAAAGCCTTGCACTGAGACCAATATACATAGAACTTCTTCACAGTGAGGGTGATGGAGCACTGGAACAGGCTGCCCAGGAGGTTGTGGAGCCTCTTTCTCTGGAGATATTCAAGACCCATCTGGACGCCGTCCTGTGCGACCTGCTCTAGGGAACCTGCATTAGCCGGGGGTTGGACTCAATGATTTCTTGAGGTCCCTTCCAACCCTTACAATTTTGTGATTCTGTGATCTTATCAGAATTTGGTTCAACACGTTGTATCCAAATCTCTGCACAAGAATATATTTTGGCTTTAGTTGGCACCACAAGTTGTGTTTTGCTATAGCTTTTCAAATTAAGATGTGTATCAAAACGCTAGTCATGCAGGAGCAGTACTTCATTCACTTCTACATTTTAAAACACACAGCTAACAAACTACCTCCCAATAAAATCTATAATCTAAGCAACTATTTTCACTGCTGCTATTCTTTTGTATTCTTTTCCTACTCTTTCCCTCTTGCTCTTCATCTGATTGAACAAAGTTTTGTATTTTGTAAACAAGCTTCTTTCTGATCAAGGAAATACAAGCACATTTTCTGTAATTACACCTGGAGCAGCCATATTCCACCTTCAATGTGGCCAATAGGTGTCTATTTTACTGCACCCCTTAAATATTGGCCAATCTAGGCACTGAATTCCAAACTTCCTTACTCCATTATCCTCTTGTGCTGTATCTTTGATCTGATGTGTCACTCTTTCTCCCATTCCACAATAGTAATGTCGTCCTTCTCAAAACCAGGTAAAAAGATAACACACCTATATGTTAGGTGCCAATTCTTCATCACTCAAATGACAGTTACCTGGAAGATGCCTTAATAATGAGTATTCAAGTTTTACTTGGAACTCTTCCACAGCTGGTTCAGTGTATAGAAATATTTATCAAGAAATTTGCTAACATTACAAATTTATGTAGGAGGTAAGGTTATCAGCAAAAGAATCAAAAATACTAACTTTGTTGTTGAAGATTGTGTGTGAAATATGGCAAAATGGCAACTAAAGTACAACACCACAAAGTCTGGCTACTTTGTGTGGCTAGGAGCTGGAAGGCAGACTCATGGGCTTCCTAACAGAACTGTTAACCACATCTCAGCCTGTAAAGAAATAGCACTTCATGGAGGTACAGAGAACACTGCTAAGCATTCCAAAAGTCCCTTTAAAATTCTCCAGTGTAAAACAGTGTAGATATTTAAATACTAACCTAAAAGTGAAACTGTTATTGTTGCAAAGTACATTTTAGACATTTTTGATACTTTGCATATGATTTTGGATATCTATAATGTTAAAACAGACCTTCCTTTTCAAACTGCATGTGTCACTCACTCCCTTGCTAGATGATGTGAGGTCTCAATGAGTACACCCACACTCAAGGGTGACAGCAAAAAAATCCACAAGTAAAGAGACTTCTTTCATTGTCTGGCAGCAAAGAATTCATAAAGCACAAACTGTAAACAGCTGCCTATCAGCTTCTATCAGCAACAGTATCAAAAACAGATGGCAAAGGTCAAGTCAAAGTTTATTGACAATGATGAACTTTGACAGCCTCTATTAAATTACTTCTTCCTTTAAGGTGTATGTGATCAAAGCAGCAGAGAGATTTTCACTCAGTCACATAACAAGCTATTTGTTGAGATTGAAACATCTGGTCAATATCTCCTAACACTGCAATTTCATGCACAGTTAGCAATAGGGTACATTTCTTCTCTTCTTCATACAAGGTCCATAAGGGTGGCACATATGGCCTATCATTTCATTCAAAAAGGCTTCAATACCAGGCATTACATACAATTGTCTCTATGCTTTAAAGTATTTTAAGTCTACCTACCATCGTTTTCCATCACCACTGCTGCCTGCTCTGCTCATTGCTATAGAAGTCCACAAATATGACAGAGCACTTAAAGCTTAACAGCTTTTTACTACTGGAGTTAGAAAGCAGTAAGGTAAGGGAGATTTTAGAGAGGCAGGTCTTCACCTCTCTGTTGTCAAGAATTCCCAATGCATTAAACTATTTACCAAAGCTCTACTAACACAGATGACAATTGTAGTTGAATATCAAACCTTTCTTTTATGAGGCATTTCCAAGCAATTAGAGATCATCCTTTTTATGAACTTATAAATTATTATACATTTAACAGATATAACATACAAGATACATTCTATTTCAAGTCAGTGTCTTATAAGAATTTCATCAATCCTAATTCTATTTCATCATCTGAAATAGCAAGAAGACAAAAAAACTTGCCTATCCTAAATGTTGAGAAATGCCTCCCTTTAAAATCATGCATCTATGTTGCCACAGCAACAAGCAGTGGATAATGTGAAATGTACTACACCCTTCCATTTCCAAATCCCTATCTTTTTGTTCAAGAGAAAGGAGCATAGTTGCAAACATGCCTACAGAAAACACATTTCAAAACATTCTTTGCTACTGCTAAATACTCTCCTTTTTAATCCGTTAGCACTTGATTTCCACATCTCATTCACACACTGACTCCAAGTAGTAACTGAACATTAAAAGTTTACCAAGCAGCTGTAGGAAGACACTGGCTCTAAAACACCTCAATGCAATTATGCATCATGCTCAGATCCTGCAGCAAAGGCATAGCACAGGGATGAGCAGGGAAGGGAGAAGATAAGATAATCTTTACATGGGAAAATCTACAAAAAGCTTATACAGTGACACCCTTCAGAGATGTCACTGAAGATTCCTGTGCTTTTCTGGAGAGTGCCCTGATTTTCAGCAATATGGTGTTTATTCAGCAGTTCCTCACTGTTCTGAAGAAAAAGGATATGTAACCTAGATTTTAAAAAAAAAATATCAGAATTGTCCACTAGAATCCAATGGGTTTCATATACATGTTTCATATCATAAGATGTCTCTAACAGGTAACATTTACAGGTTGTAAACAGGAGTCTAAATAAGAGCCTGTCACATCATGCCACAATCAAGTCAGGAAAGCAACTAATTACCTGTCATTTAGCACTAACAGCTTTGGTGTAGAAATTATGTAGTCAGCCAGACTCTAACTGGGATTTTAGCTTGGAGCCCTAAGGAGAAAATGTTCCAGGAGCCCTAAGCAAGTTGAGAAGTGATGGGATTAGCACTATTAAATTGCAATCTTTTTTTTTAAAGAAACCTACAACTCCACCCAGTTACAAAAAGTGTAATTCAGCCTAAGCTTTACTGTATATGCACAGCAAGGCTTACAGCATTGTGAAGCATTCTAAGAGGTTTTAGTGTTAATTAAGAAGTTTCTCCAGAAAAGATTGGGAAAACAGATATTAAAATACAAACAAAAACCCAAAACCCAAACAAAATCAACAACTTCTTCTTTCCTCTGATTTCAAGGCTTTCTCTCACTAGACTACGAGGCCTCTGAATAACCAAGACAAAAGTTAGGAAAGGTCATGTTAGGCTTTGAGTCATCCCCATCAGGAATTAATATTTCAGGATTGGCCTCTCCAAAAATGATGCCACAATACTCCAGCTGAAAGCAGTGCTTGGCGCTACCTGAATTTCTTTGCACAAAGCTCAAATGCTCTTGTAAGTTCAAATAATTTTCAGAATAGATAATTTAGTTGCTCACTCCTATGTATTTCTGAGATGCAACTGCAAAATGCTCTTAAATTTGTTTTTTCCTAAATCCAATTGCAGTTAAGACACTCGACATGACTCCTATGATCATCCCAGCCTCAGCATTAACTCACAGTCTAATTTGGAAGGAGTGGAAGTAAAAGTACACCTTACATGTACCACAATGCTACTTTAGATTTAAAAAAAAAAAAAAAAAAGAAAGAAGTAAACTATCTTAACTGTTGGCTTCAAAAATCACAAGATTGGAACATTATCTTTTGTACAACAAGAAATATTTTTTTTCAAACTCAAAACTAACAGAAAGAAGAAATACGTACATGAAACACTCAGGGAAAGATGCTTTGTTGACAGCTGTACATCCCCAATCCAGTTAATATTCTTTGGGTGAGGTATATTTTTAAGTTAACAATTTTCTTTTCCAGTTTCCTTTGAAAAGCTGGAAAGCCCAGATCCAGCTGTGAACTTAATTAATCCAGTTTAACACTGATTTACTGAAGTTTATTCACTGAAGTTGTGCATGATTTATGTAGATGTAAATAAACTCAAGTCTACACTCAGTATGATCCTGTATATATTCTGTTTTCATTGGGTAATTTAAAAAAAAATATTTTACCTAAGGAAGTATCTGCAAGTATCTGTTTATAGCATCATTATTTTGATGTTTTACAAAACTATATGATATAATCTTCCACAATACATATAATGACCATATTGAACTGTAGTCGTTCAGATAAGATATATGCCAAAGATTTACATTCAGTAGAGGAGCCATTGTAACATTACCACTTGAGAAGTTTAAAGAAAAATAAGGGAACTACATCTCATCTACATTAAAGAATGTGCAACAATAAAATGCTACATTTTGAAAGCAATAATGTATGAAAGAGATAAAGTACTGTGTGGGGGGTTTTTTTTGTTTGTTTGTTTTTTGTGTGTGAACATGGCAAACCAAGAATAAATTAGAACTGGAATTCCTGTTACTATAGTATTTACTTTTTAAAAATATTAAAAAGAACCTCGCTATAAAATTATGTTCTCATTACAGACACTACCACAAAATAAGTCAAGTTGCAGGAACAGCTCACTAAGCCTCTAATTTGTGAATTCAAATTTGCTGCATTTCATGTAAATCACCTTTCATATCATTCAAATACCATAAACTACTAAGTGTCCAAAACTGACCATTACAAAAACTTCATTTAGTGACGGGCATTTCAGTTCAGTCTTATGATCCTACTGGTAACGAGATCTTAAAATATGGACAGAAAGAGCATCTCTGAAAATGAGTTTATCTTCTGTCCCTCAAATTCAAAAGTTTAGGATTTTGTCATTTACTTTTTGCTTTATTTTGGAATGCTTATTATTCGTGAATATTATACTGTAAGAGTGAAATGCCAATGATTTGGGTTGGACTAGATGATCTTCAGAGGTCCCTTCCAACCACCCTGCCAGTGCAAGATCATGTAGAGCAGGACAACTCAATTTCAAAAGTCAAGAGGTAGAAAGAGTTTTCGATCTTTGCTGAGG
>VXBZ01011042.1:274220-351397 GCA_013399135.1 Heliornis fulica | reverse complement strand
CCACTGCCCTACCATCATCCATTCACCTGGTTATATCCTCATAAAAGGCCATTAGATTAGTCAAACATGAATTTCCCTTGGTAAAACCACCCTAACTGCTTCTAATAACCCTCTTATCCTTGATGTGCCTGGAGACAGCACCAAGGACAAGTCCTTCCATCACCTTTCCCGGGATGGAAGTGAGGCTTACCGGTCTGTAGTTATCCGGGTCCTCCTTCTTGCCCTTTTTAAATACCAGAGTGACATTTGCCTTCCTCTAGTCTTCAGGCACCTCTCCTGTCTCCCATGATTTCTGAAAGATGATGGACAGTGGCCCAGCAATGACTCCCGCCAGCTCCCTCAGCACCCTCGGGTGCATCCCATCAGGATCCATGGATTTATGGATGTCCAGACAGCCCAAATGATCCCTGACCCAGTCCTCATCAACTGAGGCAGGCTCCTCATTCATCTCGGCCTCATCCAGGACCTCTGCCATTTGTGGCTCCTGCAATCAGCCTCCAGCAGTATAGACAAAGGCAAAGAAGGCATTCAGTAACTCTGCCTTCTTACTGTCCTCAGTCACCATGGCACCGTCCTCATTTGTCAGTGGACTCACACTGCCTCTAATATCAGTTTTACTGGCTATATATTTAAAGAAAACCTTCCTGTTGCTCTTAATCTCCTTTGCAAGGTTTAATTCCAAGGAGGCCTTAGCTTTCCTAATTGCCATCCTGCAATCTCAGGCAATATTCTTGCATTCTTCCCACATAGCCTTCCCTTATTTCCATGACCTGTAGATTGTCTTCTTGCACTTAATTTTGCTCATCAGTCCCCTGTTTAACCATGCAGGTCTCCTGGCTCCTCTTCTTGATTTTTTCCTCATTGGGATGCTCTGATTTTGAGCTTGTAAGAAACTGTCCTTGAACACGGACCAACTTTCTTGGGCACCTTTTCCTTCCAAAACCAATTCCCATGGAGTTTCCCCCAGTAATTGCTTGAAGAGCGATTGAAGTGGCCTTTAATCTCAATGCTGCTCTGTGTTCCTTTGTTCCAATGCAATGCAGTGTATGCACTTAGTTTCCTTAACCTTTAAAAAGAGGTAGGAACGTAACAGCAAATAGTTTTGGAGATTTGGATCTAGTAATTGTCATTGTATTCAACATAAAACTGCCATGCTACTTCCTGACTTCGAAGCACTTCATAAAAGATATTTGTTGCTGTCTTCTCCCACAAAGAAAAAGAAAGCTGAATAGAAATACTTTTAATTATCTGCCAAGATAAAGCAAAAGTTTGATAAACATTAAGCATCAAAACAACTGTGCATTAATGTGAGAAAACAAACAAACAAGTAGCATCTACTTATTTTATTTGTCTTTCTAGACATCCTGCAGAGCAGGCAGTAACCTCTCTTAAGAATACAGTGCCTGTAAATAATACCCTAAGTGCAATGAGCTCATTAATATATAACTGGATATTAGTAAATTAGATAAAAACTCAATACTTTGCTTTAATCTCTAATTCTCCAGAACAATTTCAACCTCAATTTTCAGATATGACAACCTCAATATTTGCAGACTCATAACTTCTATCTACTGTTCTTTCAGTTCTCCATGGAAGAACTGTGAATTTATTACACCATTTCTATTTAGAAGTCTGGACCACAAAGGAAACATTAGTAAAATTGTCTTTTCTCCTTCCTGTAACTTTTCCACAATACACAGTTGTCTTTCTCATCCTTTAGAAGATGCTGATGCTTGGAAAATTAGCTCCTACAATCTAAGCTGCTATGGCAAAGTCTGAAAAATCTACACTGTGAATCATCTATTTTGATCAAACTTCACTCAAGTTAATGGAATGATCTTTGTTAGGGTATTCCATCAGAAAATGTTCCACCCTGATAGCAAAACAACTTTTTGCAGAGTTAATTTTGATAAATATTTAACCAATATATTTTTTTTCTTGGAGGCAAGAGACTAGTATTACAGTATTTTGTGTATTCCTCTGGGATGCAAAAGTTTTTCTGTTTAAATCCTATGGGATCCATTACTGTATAAAAAAATAAGCAGCACTGGGGATTAAAAATCAGTTCTAAAGTAAATGGGCTGTGAGCACAACCTGCCAAGCAGAGGCTGTAGGGAATCTCTCTACTCCAGGCATGCTCTTGCATGCTGTCACTGCTCTGGTTTTCCCCTGGGAGTTATTTCTACTCAACACCTGCAAGGACACAGCAGGGCAGGGAAATGCTGTGGTACTACTGAAGATCCCATGTTATGTGAAGGTCTTCTAGTCAGAAGTTCACTCAGTCTTTGGAAACAGAAAATGGGGACTTTTTATTTTCTTAGGAACTTTGAAGGCAGGGCTATACTGCTCCTGCTCTGCTCTGAAGTAGATATGAATAATCTCTCTTCTTTCTGCCTCCCTGGTGAAACTGATTATACTGAGGGGTTTGGTTTTCAGTTTGGGGTTGGTTGTACTGAGTTGGGTTTTTTTTTTCAGAAATGACTGTCAATCATATCATTCCTGTGTTTTCAGGAGGCACTTGAATACTACAAGTTTGTATTGTTTTGTCACTCTATTGAACAAGATCTCAGCACACAGAAGGCAGGTTTAGTGTCACTGGCCATCATTTAACTACTCATGCTCTCTTTGATTGTTTCCCAAAACTGTAGAACTGACACGAATTTTTAAGAATAGGACAGTAAGAACAAATATTTTTAATTTGTTTCACCTTAAAATAAGGTCAGAAATAATTTATCTCGGCAGGGCACAGCTTGACCAGGCAGACAGAACTTCCTGACCATCTGATTAGGGAAAGTGCTTGTTGTTACCATTAGCTCAAACATCCGGACGTTCAACCTTAAACATCCCTCTCTTTCTTTCTTAATTCTCTTTGGTGCACACAGATTTAAAGGGAGTAAAAGCTGATTGAGTACAATACTGTATTTGAAGGAGCAGGAGACATCAGCTATTTCCTGCTGGTTCAGTCTTCTCATCCCTTGCAGCATGAGGAGGATTCAAATCCACTCTCCTGTTAGGAATTGACAAAATACAAAGCAACGTTAAAAGCCGTCTCAGTCAGAAACATTAGGCTGGTGTATTTCTACACTCAACCACAACACCCTGTGCATTGCAAGGACATGCTCTTCAGCTACCTACATCCCATCTTTTGTTCAAACATGACTGCCTACTTCCTTTTGGATTTGTTTTTGCTTCTCTGTAAGAATTTGCTTGAAAGGTGATATGAATGAGCCTGGTTTTGCAAGGTGAGTCACAGTGCACTACCAACATTTTAATGATTTCAATTATTTACTAGACAATAGTAGAACTGGGGGAAAAAATTGACAGCCTGTCACAGACAATGCAAGCTAAGTTGTTTAAATCATCTCTAGGCATGTTCTAATTTAGCTCATTATTAATTTCCTGCCAGGAAATCACTGCCCTAAACCTCTCTTTAATTCAGACATAAGTCATTCTAAACTCTCATACAGACAGCTGATTGAACCTAAGACTTTTGTCTCATTACAAAGCCCAGATGCTTTCAGGCAGAAGACTGTTCTCAGCATTTAATATTTTGAAACAAAATGTACTGTATAATTAATTGAGTATGAAATGCGTTGTTCATCACAGAATTAGTTTATCTTTTCAAGAGTTTTCTGGCTGTATGCAATCAATCATTCACATTTCACAAACTGCTGTAGGTTTATGAATTTTCACTTTTGATACAATTGAGTTCTAACTGTGTTGCAAAATGAATACAAAACATTATCTGGAGGCAAACTGAGTGAAACCCCTCTTGTTTTATCCGGTAAAATAAAATGTTAGGTTATTAATCACCCTCTTCTTCATCACTTCTCATTTTTTCCAGCAAATGATTTGTATTCCAGCCATGTGGGGGACACTGGCTGAGAACAAATAAATCTGAACTGACAAAGCGGGAAATATTTCCTAATTACCAAGACTGCTGAAGAGGGATAGAAAGCAGAGACAAAGAAAACCCACGAAAAGATTGCTTTGTGAATCATTTTGTTTGCTGGGTGTGAGATGTGCTTGTCATGTTAACTTTGGCTGTTAGCTTCCTTCAAAAGACAAGGAACTGTAAACTGGGGTGCCACCAAGGAGGAGGTACCCAAATACCCACTCATTACAATTCAGAAGAGCCATCCTATGCTTGTAAATGTCAGAAAATTTCATAGTATGGCATGGATGCAAAGGGACCTTAAAGCCCATCCAGTTCCAACCCCCTGCCGTGAACACAAATGCATTCAACTAGTGCAGGCTGCCCAAAGACCCATCCAACCTGGCCTTGAACACGTCTAGGAATGAGGCATCCTCTCCTCTGAGCGATCAGTGCCTCACCTCCCTCAAGAGAAGAATTTTTTTCCTAGTATCTACTCTAAATCTCCCCTCCTTCAGCTTAAGGACCCTTTGTCCTATGCCACACAATTGTAAAAGCCCCTCTCAGATTTCCTGTAGTCCCTTTAGGTACTAGAAGGTCTACCCACAGCCTTCTCTTCTCCAGGGTGAACAACCCCAACTCACTTAGCCTGTCCTCAGAGGAGAGATACTCCAGGCCTCTGATTACCCATGTGACTCTGATCTGGGCTCACTCCAGAGGGGTTGTTGGAGGTCCCAGAGCTGGATACACTACTCTAGGAGAGGTCTCACAAGATCAGAGGGACAAACCCACTTCCCTCACCCTGCTGGTCACACTTACTTTAATGCAGCCCAAGACACAGCTGGCCTTCTGTTCTTATTTGAAATAGGAGTCAAATTCTCATTGATTTTCCACTCTCATATAGTAATTGACTGAAAAAAAAACATTGCTTCACTACATTGCAGCTTCACCCTCTCCTTTAAAATGAAGAGTAAAATGATCAACTACAGAGAGAACTGGGTTACGCTTTCTAGCCCTCACCCTGTCTGACCAGATCATGTGGAAGCATTTAGACACCTTTTTTTCCTCCTTCTCTGACACCCCTTATTCCTTAAGATTGAAACATGTGCCCCTTCACCAATATAAAAATAAGATACTACACATAACAGCTCAATAATAGTCCCATCACCAGGACTGTGTTCCCATACCAGTACCTGGAATCATGTATGTACTAAAAATACCAAGTGCAAGCCATTGACAAGCGATGTGATGACAGTATAAATATGTCCCTGCTGTTACTTTGCACAAGAAATGCTGAAGAACGTCCTTTGCCTGGGACTCACACGCCCTAGAGAAATGACGTGTTTCTCCCCGAGACACAGCTTTGCTACAAAGGGACTGATGGCTGCAAGAAAAATGTCTGCAGAACAAATAACATGTTACACTCCACTAGGTGTTGTAACAACACCCCATAGTCTTTCAGGAGATCTTGCTGGTGGATTTGTGCTATTTTGATGATAACTGTCGATTCACGGTTTCTCAGACCATCTGACAATAGGGCCCCTACTGTGTTATAGAAAACATGCACTTTAGCTTTAAAAGCTCAAACCTTTAATCAAATTCAAAATGACAGAGTGGAAACTTCAAATCCCTGTCAGTATGGCCTCACACTTCTGCAAGTCTGATAGTCTCAAAAAATACTTTCTCAAGTATGGTATCAAATGGAATTAACTTGAATACAGTGGTAAGAATTTCTAATTAGGAATAGTTTTATTTCTTTATTTCTCTTCATAGAGAGCAGTATCCTGAGACATGTTATCGCTGGTTTTGCTTTTTTCAGTGGAAACCTTAAGCTATCTTAATCTTCACCACTTTGGTTTTCAGTAACCAGACAGATATTTTTAGGATTTTAAAATAAAATACTGACTGAAAAAGTATTATTAAAAACCCCTGAAAACCACTATATGACATTCAGCTTTCGACATTTAAGCTGATTCATATCAGCTCATGATTAGCACAGCATTGTACCACGACACCTTTAATTGCCAATCTTTAACACTGCTCCCTAATAAATAAAATTCTAAATTCCACATTTTAACTTCCCACTCAGAACTTGAACTGCATGAAAAAAAAATAAGGTTCCTGTCATAGTTAGCATTCAGCAAGGAGTACAGCTAGGACTGAGATACATCAGAAAGCTTAGTATTTTGGTAATAGCTTAAATATTTCCTGAGCTCTTGTCCATCACAGTTCTATCTCCAATGCACCTAGCTGTTTAGAGGTAAGTTTCTCTACACTAGTCCCTTGGTATCCCTCTGCAAGAGGGGAGGACAGCTTAGCTTTGAATCCTCCTGCAAACATTACCTCAGTAACTGCCACAAATACCCATGGAAACAGCAGCACATGCAGATGGTCCTCAAAGTGAAGGGAGAGTTTCAAACCAAGCCTGGTTTAGCTGTGTCACCTTGCTCTGGAGGTTCAGGTGAAAAGTTTGAAGGTCTACATCCCTCTCATGTTTCATGCAGCAAGCTTAGCACTTGCGTCTTATTAGACTGAAAATGTGATGCCACCACCATGGCCACAGACATGCAATAATGGGGTTTGTACATCTGACTGATTCCAAGAGAATTCTTAGGTTCCTGCTCTCCATTCTCCCTTCTGAGAGCCTTAACCAGATGAGCCAAAGGGAGCAACAATCAGCTTGGGTGCAGTGGCCAGTCTCAGAAGTTTCCTATTGAAATCCATTTGGCTTGGTCATTCACCTGTACTCCTTAGTCTGCCAAGAGCAATGCATCCTAAGCTTTACATCCACACAAAAGGTGAACTCCCAAGCTGAAACTACATCTAGCTAGGTTCAGTACCAGACTTTTATGGTCAGGATAGGATGTTATATTACAGCTGCCAGAGTCCTGCTATGGTGGCTCCACTGAAATATAGTTTCAAGCAAAAAACTTAAATCCACTCGTCACCAAAAGTACAAACCTCTCATAACAGCATTATATAACAAGCATAAACCTCTCAGTACACTAATGCAATTCACAGGTGGTACTAAATTAAACACTCTGAACACCACCAGAGTAAAGAGACAACACAAAAGGTAGCCAAGATTAAATTTTCGAGAAAAATAATTAGAGGAACATCAAAGAATACATACCAACCATGGGAGGAAAACTGAAAGATGATGATTCAAGATGCAATACTGAAAGATAGAAATGAATAACACACACAGACATGAATTAATGATGGTGAAAAGGAGAGATGCCTTACACACCTTTTAAAGTACTGAAGATACAAAACAAGAAGACAGAAATGCCACAGTGGAATTCTGTCTTCACTTTAGAACAGCACACCCGCAGAAAGTAAGTTTTAAAAATTTTTAAATTCCATTTTATAAGAAAAAAACTGAAAGAACTACAGCATGAAATTAACAAGAAAAGGTTAAATAAAACAATTGCTGACCAAAAGCAAGATGACCCTCAAAATAGACAAAGAAAGCTAACGTTGGGAGTACTAACTATTTATTGTTAAAATAATGAAATAAATTCCAAATAGGGAAGATTGAGTTTTAGGAAACAACTCTGAGAGTAAGTTCACTAGAATGCTTAGCATATGTCACACTGAAATCAACCCAAGAACTGGGACTTAAACGTGAAATATATATGTGCAAGTGACAATTCTTTATTTTGAGAAATATATGTAAATGCCTGGTGAATAAGTGAACCCATATCCCATTTGATTAATTTTATCTTTAAATGGATAGTCAATAAATACTACTTCTGAACTATTTGTAGGTAAAGATAACTTAATGAATACTCATGCAAATATATGGCAGCAAATACTCTGATGAATATGCAACACACATGAAGTGTTCACAATTATTTCCTGAAAACTTCTAATTAGAGACTCATCCAATCAAAGAACAGAAGTATCACTTAGCTATGTTCACAAAGCAAATGTCAAACTGCAAACCACAAACACAATCTGTAATAATCCCAGTGCTATTTCTGTAGGCTAAAATTCAAATAAAAGTAACACCAAATTAAAATCCATTTACAGATAACTCTGGAATAAGACAAACTGACAGTTCTCAAAAAAATTATATTTGCTCTTTTTGTCTTTACTAGCAAGAAAACAGCTTTCCTTTATAACAAAGCTACTTGATATTTCTTGAGCCCAACTAGGTAATTAGAGAGATCTCTCACCAGAAATTCATGCACCAGTTCAAGCTTGTCCTAAGTAGACAGAATAGCCTTGCATTTCTTCCAGAGACCAGAAAACCTTGCTCCAAAGCTCTTCTCTGCCAGCACTCAGGAGACAGCACGTATACAGGGTCATGGGAAGGTCCTGCTCTGACTGCCACTTGAGTAAATTTGAGACAGGTTATGTCAGTTGGTCTGTTATTGAATAGTCCAATCAACTTAAAACTTTTATTTCATGGGACAAACTAATAAATCACAGTAGTTTCAGATGACCATTAAGCTTGTCAAGATTTCACTTCCCTGCTTATATTTCTTGTGACTTGCCTCAACACAGCAATTTTAATCCGGGCCACATAACGCCAGGAGAACCCTCCCAGTCAGGAAGGGCTTGCTAGCAACCATTGTGATGACTAAACCTTGTAAGAGGACAACAAAAGTAAAACAAGCATGAACTTAGACTGCATTATAGATGCTGTAGAACAGCATCCAGGCAATGCTGTGTGCACTGTGCATAATGGGAAGCTGACTGAAAACTAGTGCTGCATCCTACCACCATTTTACATGAAGTGACATAGCTTAATATATGCATCACACTTGGCATCAGCGGAAGAGTACACAGACAGCAAGTGTTACAAAGAGACTCATGGCAATACACATAATTAAACTAGCACTTTTAAAAGCTCCATTTAAGATATTAACCATGAAATTACAAGGCTTATATAAACAATAGTATCAGTAAAAATAGCAAACTTGCAAAACCTTTAAACAAAGTAACATACCCTCCCCTTGACTTTATTTTCACACAGACTCACAGAACACCTACAAGATTTGACCATCTCAATGAAATAAAGAGCACAAATGAAGCCTTAAAACACCTGAAGCCTTCCTGCACCATGCAAGTTCCTGTTTGTGTCTTCCATCCATTCCTACCCCCTGACCTAGAGAAGATGGCACAAAGCCACCAACATCTGCAAATGGGACATGGAAATTTAATTTTCTTCATGAACCCCAGGCCTTCCTGTAGCTACCATACAACAGCAATACACCATTGATGTTGTTTTCACTCTTAAATAGAGAAATAATTCTTGTAATGATTATTGCAGTTATGCTGTGCCTTATATTACAGCTATCTTTTATTATCACATAATGATCTTTCTGTGGTCTAAAAGATTCTGGAGCGATTGAGTTTGGTTTTGGTTGTTGTTGTTTCTATTTACATAGTATCGAACCAGTTGCCAAGCAGGGCATAATAAATCTAAATTCTGACATAATAAATAGATAATGTGCTGTAATTGGATTATTTGTAGACTGTCTCAGCATAAATTTGCATAACACTCAGACTGCTGCAAATATCGAAAATAAGCAATAGAGCTAATTAAATGTTTTGTTTACATATATCTTCCTGAAATCACAGTAAAGGAGGAATAAATATATAGCCACTCCTTAGTGTTCTTAGAAAAGCTTACTTTAGAGCCTGGTTTTTAAAAGCTACCTTTTCACTGTTTATATGTGTGATAGATGATGGAAAGTAGAAAATACTTAATAAGTGATCCATGAGAGTATAGAGACTACTACCCAAGGTTATAGAATTGATGACTCTGATAGCTACATTTTCCCATCAAGCCCAAAATTTAAAACTCCATCACTGGCACAAAAAGGATAATGTAGCACATTCTAGTAGCATGTACTAAAACTGTTATTTGATAGAGGCACATCAGAAGATAGATAGACATCTGTGTTCATGCAGATAAATACTAAATTAAAACAGGGAAGGTGTCTTCCTGACACATACAAGAGAGGGATTGGCCTCTGTGGCTTCAAGTACTCATGGTCTATAACCTCTAGTGGGATTTCTGGCAGCTTTTTGGTCTGCTTCCGAAGTCTGGCTTCAGGGATCAACACTAGAGTGGATGTGAAGCATTAAGTAAGTCCAAAAAAGGCCTCTAGATATCACTGCAACACCTTCTAGGCCTTTAAAGATAGCAAACTATTAAATGTAATTGCTTTTATTTTTTCAATTAAAAATAAGAATAAAACCACAGTAAAACAAGCTAGAAATGAGTGATAATGTATTTATGTATTAATGTTGGTCCAGAACAGCAGATTTCCTACAGCAGCTACACTGATGTCTTATTTGGAGACTGCCTTTGAGCTCAGTTGCTGGGAAGTCCAGTAACTCCAAAGCATCAAAAATACACACACTGGTCTCTGAGAATCACTAGATTTAGGTGTTTTTACAGACTTTTGGAGAGGATGAAAGTGGGGAGACATAGTATTCTTTAAAACAACTATCTTTACGTGGCTGTTGCTTTTGATTCCTTATGGAGCTGGTAACTGTTCAAAACTGTGCATTTACCTAGAGAGCTATTGCTGGAGATAGGCCAGCTGCACACCGGACTCCTAGTTCGAGAAAATTAAGATACTTAACCTGCTTCATACTGACCCCTCTGCCTGACAGGGATTGAACAAATAGCTATGTTTGGGCTTTTGCTTTACAGTACTTGCTGTGGAGAGCTGTTTCAGTGATCCGTCACTCTGTGCATCTTCATAACCCCATGTCAGTAAGGGCAATGCATCTCCCGTGGGCCCCACCAAGTCAAAGGTGATTAGGTTAGACTACCCAGTAGTTTAGAGCCCTGAATTGTTTTAAGAATCCTGTAATAGTCTGTTTGATATAGACTTTTGTTTAGGTTTAAGGAAAATACTGATTGGGACCTATCAAAGGTTACAGTAACTCATCCTATGAAACACTGCATTTTTAAAGTTCTTGAGAAGAATCAACCACTGGAGAAAGGGCCAAGTCCTTGAGTAGTGGCAGGGCTGGGATCCTCCAGATCGCCAACACGTGGCTTGGTGCCTGCTGCAATGTCACTGTGAACTGATATTTTGGAAACCCCATCCAATCCAAGGTCGTTCTGTTCAGTTTTCTATTAATTCAAGGAAAACCCCAAATATTTCAGAATCTCTCATCAAAATTGTGTCCCCTGAGTATCCAAAGTTTCATTATAGTCTCAAGGGGGAAGAACAGTGTTAAATAGGATTAAAAGTTAATGAAATATTTTATGACAGTATTTTACCATAGCAACTGAAAGTTAGATCCAAGCATTATATAAATATTAATATTACTCTCCTAATCTCAATCACTAGAGGACTTGGGTAAGGTGTGTGGAGAGGGAAAAATCTAATTTTTATGGTTCTAAAATTCAAATCTAAAAGAGGAAGACAGCTTAGGTTATAAAAATTAAGGCACTGCATAACTTGCCTAATGGCCTGTTATCTCCTGGAAGTACAGCTGCAGTGGGCTTTTAAACAGGTGCTCTGATTATGGAGCATAACAAACATGTTAGGCTTTGTAGTGCATTTAATATCTTATAAACAGCTAGGCTAATTTGGGCAAGGCTAATGGATTAGCTCAAATGGCACTCATGTAAAAAGTCTGTGATTATATCTCTGCATATTAAAGCTAAAAATTCTGTACTCTGAGTTCCCCAATCTACATGTCTCTGAGCAGAGCCTGCTTCAGGCACAGGTGATGTCTGGACACTGCAGTGAGTTCATAGCACCCAACCAATCAGTGCTCCTGATCACTGGGTTTATTTTTTGATCCTGTAGCTTCACAGCCTTTTGTCACAGGAAAGAGATTGAAAATGAGCTTGGTGGCCTCATGTACTCTCTCTACTCTCATTCAGATTTGCGTCCTCTTCAGAAGTCTGTGACTATGTGTTTTTTCAAGTGCAAATCTGGCAAGTATGTCCCTATGTTTTGTCTTTTTTGAGGTACGCTTTATCAGGGTACTGCAAACCACTGCTATCCTGACACTATACTTCCAAACAAGAAACAGAAACTTCAAAAGGTGAATGAAGACCAATTGAAATGCCAGATGGCTTTCAATGGTCTTCGGACTATGGGAGGAAAGTAATTTGTGTGTGCGTGGAAAAAATAGCTGTGAATCCAGTGCAAAGCCCTGTCCAAACAGCACTGATCTTGTTTGGGATGGCAGCTCCTCAGGTTTCTAACACTTTGAACACTATCCACAGCTGCTCACTCTCAGGCATTGGTAGCAATCTACCAGTGGACAAACTCTAGCTGCCTGTCACTCATGCATGGCTGCTCACACTGCCTGCCTGCTGGCAGTGCCCTCCAGCCAGACCCCGTGGCACATCTGGCAAAGAGTCTGCCCGTGAACCCACTCATCTCTCTGTTTTGCTCTGTCAGAGTATCACTTTATGCCTGTGATTAAAATCATTCTCCCTATGGGCAGAAAAATGAGGTGTATAAATATTTTATTAACTAGATCGTAAAGCCAACATCTGAAGGGGTGAGCCTACACGAGGCAGGAAGATACACTGCCCTTGGCTCTGCTCTGCTGCTGCACCTTAGCTAATTAAACCTGCTGAGAGGTCAGAGTAGCAAAATGAGAAAGGATTTGTTGGTTTAGGACAGACTGTAAGGTAAAAGCAGATTTTGTGGATTTGGAGGGGACAGGGCAAAAAAGTAAATATTTCAAAGGAAATAATGGTGGCACCTGAGAGGCTCAGACCAGAACTGGAGCCTGAGTTGGCTGCAGTGCCTGCACATTCCTGTACTAGACACAGTTGGGGCTTTAGGATTTGTAAAAGACAATATATTTTTAAAAATCACTTTTTTAATGAGACTTTAATCACTGTGAGGTTATTGTCAGAATGAATCTGAATACTCTAGAGGAAATTAAATTCAAATGTTATAATAACTTTCAGTACACATTTTAGATGTGCACTGTAGATCACTGCATAGTCAGAAATGGTTTAGCGATTCAGATATTTTTGCAGGTTTGGGAGGGTTTTTTCTAACAGCTGACACATTTAAGTTTTAATATTTATGCTGAGATGAATTTTGACACCTAAAATACCAGTAAGAGATGTGACCTTTTAAGATTGCTATTTTGTTTTTATTTGAATCACTGCTGTTCTTTCGAGCATCTGTTTGGTGGCATACTGTGGGGGAACACTTATTATTAGATTGCTTATTTTAAGAATGATGATATATGTCATTGTTAGTTGAAATACAAAGTGTAAAATATAGGATAGAAAACTGGCAACTCATACATGTTTATGGAAAGCATCTTAGGCAGTGAATCCACTTCTCTTTTATGGAACTCATGGAGTAAGAAGTGGGTTCTTTCATAGCTACATTAATGCCACATGAGCCATTCTCATTCAGAAATGCAGAGTTTCAGATCTAATGCTGAAATCCAGAAGATGATGATTATCAGCATGCCACATCGTCAATGTGGTGCTTCCCATTTAAGGAAGAACATTAGAAGAGTAAGAGATTAACCTGCTCATGCTGTAAAAATTCAAAGGTTAAGCCCAAAGGATTTCAAGCAAGCACACATGGTGGCTTAAGCCAGAAAATAGTTTCTAGCAGTGTATCTCAGAGTTGCAAAAACGTTTATCTCAGCCCAATTAAGTTCCTTGAACTCTAGATGTCTCTAGATGGACGTATATAAATCTGCCTGGAATTGTGTAATAAGCCAACAGCAAAATATCTGCTATTCTAATGACTAAATAGTTGAAGTTATGCTCCTTTCTACCAACCAGATGTAGTGGGGCTCTAATACACAATCCCGGTGCTGTATCACTTCTTAGTATTCTGTATCATGGAAATACTGCTCAGCATCACTTCAGATTTTGTACGTGCTTCATTATGCATTCTTAAAAGACTAAAATGTGGTATAATGGAACATTTAGTTCAAAGATAAGGAAAACAGCACTCTGCACTTTGTAGCCATTTGATATACTGGCAGGAAAGGGAACTGACACATGCTAAAGAAATAAATAGCGCTAGCAGTGAATTATGGTTAGCACAGATCCATTCATGCATTATTTAGCTGGTATCACGACACAGTTCACTTCAGAATTGGCCAGGCCACCATTTTACAATCCTTCAAATAGACTTGCTTCCTGTGTAAAGAACTGACAGGAGAAAATATACTGAAAATACACATGCAAATGATAGGCAGAGGTATGAAATAGCAAACCCAAGGGCAGATATGCTCATCCTGTCAATTCCCAAACCGTGAGGGAAAGAAAGTATTCAAACATTGTGGTGATTCATAATGTATAAAGGGCAGATAACGTAAAGCAATTGTGATGGTCCTCTATGGCACAGGACATGGAACTTCCCCAAATTGTATTTTCCTTCTTTCAGGTAAAGACTTTTATGAAAAATATGTTTTAAAGTGAATACTGAGGGAAATTCCAATGCTGTCTGTGTTAAATCACATTATGGTTAGTTATCCTCACTGTCAGGATAATAATTCTGTAACAGTCTCTTTGATTATTACCTGGATTCTTTCTGCTAAACAGATTTTGTATTTCTTCCATTGTTCCGACAGCTGCAAAACTGTCTTCAATGTATTAACACCTGAAAGTCAACAGAAAGCAATAAGCTGATTAATGATGTGTAGAGGGGAAATTCAAGAACATAAATCCAGGTCCTTCTAAGTGCAAAGACGGGATCTTCCGTAAGCTCAGGCCTTCAAGACCTAAAATCAGAGAGTAAAAAAACCCAACACCACACAGCCAAAACCACACAAGTATTTCCTTCCAGTGGCCTTTTTCTGTTGGCTGGCTGAGGTGTCCCTGCAGGCACCTGGCTTGTTCCAAGAGTGACCAGAGGTGACAGGGTCTCCTGGCAGTCTCTCCCTGCCCTCCTGGTCTTCCTGCCTGCTCTCACTGTGCAGAGTGCTCTCTCTCTGGCACCACACTTGTGATCCCATGCTACAGATCCATCTCTGTGAAGATGTTCATTCTGTTGCTGCTTTTTTTTTTTCCAAATTGATCTGTGAATCTGGAGATGTCCTGGCTATCTACAGATTTTGTTTTGTTTAATTACTCCTTCCAAGGAATTTGACACACATTCTTTTTTCAGTTATTTCTGACTTCCTTGATAATTTTAGCAACTGAAATAAATTTCATGACTTTATCCTTTGACACTTCATTTCAGATATGTAAATACAAAGTATGTTTAGCTAATGTCTGTTCAAAATACAGCACATCAATAACAGAAAACTTTTCTTGATTAATTTGTTAAGCATGGATCTTTGCAGAGAGTATCTAAGGTTTTCTAGTATTAATCTGAGTTGGTGCTGATAAAATGAGAATGTGTTGTTTCACAAGAACATAAATTCCAATTAACAGCCAAACAGAAGAAAGAATTAATTTAGTAGACTATGTATGCCAAAAGAATGTTGTAGTTGTAGCTGTTGAAGTAATAAATATTATAAATAATTCTTAAATTTTTATAGTCTCCACATGCCAGTAGCTAAACAAGGTTGAGGGAAAAAAACCCAAATAATAAATTACACTCTTTGCAAACATTTATAACTATTCCCATTACTTCTACGGGCCCTATACAAGAATCCAAAATAATAAATCATAAAGCTTGTTTCATTTTTCCATTTGGCCAGCACCCAGACAAAAACAGGTGGGGAGATTAAAAATGGTTGTTAGAGAAATTTTTTCATTCAGTTATCTGTCTGTCCCTTCATTGTTTCCTTGATAGTGCTGTTATTTTCATTTTCATATACAACACAGTGGTTTGTGTCCAATTAGAGTTTTGTAATTTATGGGATACTGGCGCTGGCAATGGAGCCTGATTATATACGTGACAGCAACTCCTCTGGATAAATAAACGCAGCTAACAAATGGTAGTACTCCTGCCTAGAGAACTTCATCCACTGCAGAAATTGTGTCTGTGATATAATACATGCAATTAATTCCAGGCAGATTCATAGAAACTCATGATACTCTTTCAGGGCACATGAAGGAAGAAGTATTGAATAGGAGGCAAAAAGGGTTCACCTTGCATTTGATGGGGAAGTTTTCTTAGGGGAAAAATGGAAAGGAAATTATATAATTCAAAATGAGTGTAAATACTACAGCTTTGTTCAAAAAAGCTCTCAACCTAGATCCTTGGCAGTAAAGGATGTTAAAAAAAAAAGCAGTAGGACGGTTCACATGAATGAGTCTGGAAATTGGGTCTGTCTGAAATATCTGGAGCTTCATAAGATTATTTTTTTTAAGTTGCCTGAACCTGACGTCTATTTATTGAGTACATTTACATTTTTTACTTAATTATTTTTAAGGTGGGGAAAGAGCAGAAACAGGACCAGGAGATCAATTTAAGTGAAGTCTTTGCAGGGAGACAACTCTGTCATTTGTCATTTCCCTTACAGAGGGAAGCATCACATGAGGAAAACTGATTGGGCTTTTCCTCTTCCTCCTCCTCTTACTCCCCCCACCCTCCCCTCCCGCCTTTTCTCAGTGAAAAGGCAGATACTGGGTTCACACTGTGGAAGCTGCTGGTGCTTGTGAGAGGGAGCTCTCAGGTACTGCTGCCAGCTCTCGGTGGGAATCGAAGGGTAGGGAGCGGTGGTGTAGCACAGGAATGTCTTTCCATGATGGGTGGTGGGACTCCCATGGGTAACCAGGGCAGTGTGGTTCATGCGTGTCACTGGCGGTAGGACTCCCACGGGAGACCAGCAGTGGCTCACCCAGGCACTGTGAGCAGGGGACAAGCCACGCTTGGGATCTCTGGGCAGAGCAGACACATCTGTGCAACCGCCTTGACAGTGCATTCCCCCGTGTCACCTCTGCAAAAGAGGCCAGGTCAACACTCAGCACAGCAAACTTGTATCTGAATTTTGAATCAGAAAATTAAGGATGTTTGGGCCTCTTAGGCTGCAAGTGTTTGTAGGGGCCAGAAGCTGAAGAGCAGACTTTGGATTTCATGTGACTTCTCTCTCCTCATTTTCTGGCAGCTTCCTCTAAGGAAGAGGGTGGGTGGGTAGCAAAAGGATGGACAGAAAGAGCCTTTCTCTGTTCCTGTCTTAATTCTCTTGAATTTCTAGATGGAGGTCTGGCAGAGGAAAACAAATTTCTGTTATATCCATTGTATTTTTCATTCTGTTGGCATTGTTGCAGCAGGACAGAATCTTAAACTGTAAGGGTTAAATGTGAGCCCTCTTCACTAGTAGGTATTTATATGGCTGAATGATGCTAATTACAAATAAATCTTTAAAGCCATACCTGCAGCAGCTGGTCATAATATTTTGCACAGTCTTTTTTCTCCAGACAATGGGACAAACAGCATTGCTTGTATTCCATCCTAAGAACAAACCTTTTCTCATGCTACACCCTGTTCATTTTCTTATAATCCTTAGGGGCGGGGGGTAGGGAAGAAGGGGAGGTTTGAAGGAATAAACCCTGGAATCTCCAAGCTGTTCTGCAGAACATAATCATTGTGTTGCACACATGAATCTGTGAAGAGACAGTTAATATTGTGGTTCTTTGCAACAAATACTGTGCTTAAAGGTCATTTGTGACAGGGCCTTTGAGAGCATCTGTTGCTAGGAACACACAGGCTGCATCTCATTATTGAAAACTATTTGAGTGACAATTATCACTGAGTTTCACTATTCATTATCTTCTCTTCTTGGCAAGAGATCTGTACCCTCTTTCTATCATTCCTGCTACCCAACAAATATGTCAGACATTTTTCAGCTTGAGAACTGACCTCAAAATCACCTATTTCAGGTTTTATTTTGTTTCTGTTTTTCACTGCAAAGTGAAGTATTTGTTATCTTGAAGCAAATGATTAAGGAGACATTACCCCATGGATACTCTAGCCACTGAGCATGATAAAGAGGTGAATACAGTTCAAGCACTGCAACCATCTAGTTCATTTAAGCAAACTACAGTTTGAATGTTTCCTCAATGACTTGAGGATAACAGCTTAATATCACTCACCTTGGATCTTCCCTTGAAGTTTGCTCCCAGTTCTGTTTAAAAACCCTCGCTGTGGAAATGCTGGCTGTGCAGGGAAGATGTACCAGCAGTCACACAAGGTCTAAGGTGTCTTCACTTTAGGGAGGAGGACTTCAATATCTTTACAATCAGATTGAAGAGCAGATTTTTCTGAGGAAGAAAAAAAATAGAAAAATCAGAGATTGTTGGCATGATGATTCATATTGTTTCATTTATCAGGGAAATTAAGCATGCTTACCTTTAATTCTAAATATGTATTGTGATTTAATTCTTTAACATACTTAGTAATATGTCCATAAGTTAATTTAAAAGCCTTAGAAATCTCCATACCAAAATACAGCTTCCAGAAAATTGTGATGGAATATTATCAACATACAGCTCTACTGGCACAATGGTCTTGCTACTTCTGCTACAATTCCTCCACCAAGAATGCTCAAAATCTCCTCTATTAGTCGAAGAATGTGCCCTGGTTCTGGCACCAGAACACTTTTGCTGGTAAAAAACGTTCACCTCTCCTAGTACAATGTGTTGGTGTGGGCCGAAGAATGCAGCCCTTCCTCCATCAGTCAAGGCATGGTGACAGCACTGGTGTTCTGCCCAGACAGCTAGTTAGAGCTGAGCCATCTTCTGGGAGTGTTGGTCATCAGATGTACCTTTACGCTTCCATGTTCCTGCTTGCAGAGGCTCTTCATTTGTAAACACTTGAAGACGCCCCACAAACGTGCCCAGGTGGGAGAGGCAGCACTGTACGGTCAAGGAGTCTGTGAATCTGTGAGCAGAATTTTGAGAATATATCTCCTCTCATGGCAACTAGCAGTGCTCTTGGAGTACAAAGGCACTGAGTGTATTGAATCATAAATATTGTGAACCACAACAACCCCCTGAAACATAGAACGCATTTAAATGGTGGTGTCTTAGAGTCTGGCTTTCAGTGTGACTCACAGCTACAAGTGAAACACACTGCTATACCTCAAAACACATTACCAACAGACTGCACAAATCCCGTTTGACACTTACACGTCTGTCATGTTTCGGTTTGTGTACCAATGCAGGGATGACATTTAATAACAGAAAATTGCACCAGCTGAAATGGTAATATCAGTTTCCAGCAGCTAACTTATAAGCAATATTGGGAGTTTGAACAGTCTGTCATTTGTTAGAGAAACCCAGAATGGTGTAGCTAATAGAGATTTTTTTTCCCCTCCCATAAACACTTAAGGTATACATTCATATAGAGCACTTTTGAAAAATTCAGGATAAGGATTCAGTGGTGTCAGCAATATTACTATCTATTAATCTACTGCCTACTGTATGATATAAGTTGCAAAACTTTGTTCCTTCAGTGTTCATAACTGTTTAGTTTTCTGCCCCACTGCATCTACACATCACTGAAAAATCACATTCATTGATTTTTACTGACAATGGCAGCAAATGCAGATTACCTACTTTGTATATTATAAGTGCATATGGGAACAGAATAACCATCCTAAATTATTTATTTTCCCAGTATATGGCATATTTTTGCAAACAAGAATCAGCACATGCCAACACAGAATTGTTAAATAATGTATGGGTTTCCCTTACACCGTGCAATAAGTGTTTTCCCTAAGCATCGTTCTGTCCAAAGAGAAAAACATGAGTGCTCAAAACTCCAAATGCATAACAGTACAAACATAAATCTCTGTGGGCATATTCCTCATTGTTATCCTACCTGTGTCATCCTTCATCTTTTTGTAGAGTGGGTACATAGTATGATCAGATGTGAAAAGCAGCTGATTTATCCCTCTTTTCTCAACAGTAAATGAAGATACAAGATGCAGAAAAGCAAGAAATTTGATCCTGGGCCCTCCATAAGGCTCTTTGGTTTGCTCTGAAGTACCAGCTGCATTTCAGGTCAGTAGAGATTAAAGTGTGCTGGAGCAGTTACAGCAGTTGCTATAAAATGTCTTTCTTTTTCTAGTAGTCACTGAATTGATCCTCTGTTACCAAGTTTTTTATGCCATCCTTCAGAGGTATCTAACATCTGAAACACGACAGTTACAAATACTGATTCTGTACTGTAGGAACTGGCACGTACGCACAACTTTCTCAGCTTTAATTACAATCTCCATTATTATTTTCTTTACTATTAAATGTCATATTCTCAGAGCTGGTCACTACTAAGTTTCTAAATTCATGAAATTCTTAAATGGGCTTAGATTTTCAAGAGTAATTGGTGTATGCAGAGCTCTCTTAGAAATGCAGTAGTTCTGCAGGTGAAGTACTCCACATCTGCCAGAAACAAATGTAACAGCAGTGGCAATACCAGGTGGAGAGAAAAAAATGGAACTAGGGCAGTCTTCCATTTGTTGGATCTTCAGAGAGTGGTTATTTCACCTGTTGGTATTCCATGCAGTAATATGATATTCTTAAATGACTGTAAACTGGTTATTAAAGGTATTGCTCTGCAGACAATATTGTCATCTGAATACATCTTGATTTATATCCTATTTGTGAAGGTGGTAATCGTGTCAGAAATGCTTATAACCTATGGACCTCGCAATGCTGGGCCCTTGGCTGTTATCCAGACAATGTATGATTAATTTTATTTATAGTTTCTGGAAACAGAAGCAACATTTACTTCATTTTTCAGTCAAGATTGCTGAATACCCCCCGTCCTGTTGTCATGGTTAATAGACAGATGTCTTTTGTGGCATATCTTCTCCTTTGCAACGTAAATACTTATAGTAGGTTTTAGTTTCTTCTGTTTTCAAAAGAAGTTTAAGAAAAAAAAAACTTCTTACCTTTTATTAAATCATTCAAAATCCTGATAAAATCTGTGCTTTCTGTTTTGAAGTACACAGATCAAACAGTTTTGAGTTGGGCTGTTGTACATCAGAGATCTGCAAAATCATGAAGGCAGTGGATAATATGCTTTCAGAGTTATTCACTGAATCCCACAATCTGAGAATGAGAGGATGATCAGACTAACCAGCAGAACTCATTTCAAAACACAGAAGGGAAGGTAGAGCAGGTAGCAAACTTCTGGACTTCTTTGCCATGCAGATTTTCCATGGAGGCAGAAAATTGTCATCAGAGTCAGAAGAAGGGTTAGGCAAATTCACATGTTCAGCTTCATAAACAGACACTACAAAACCATTTCTCACTGATACTGACATGTGGAAAGACAGACTTTTACCAGACTTTTTGCAAAGAAGTTTGAATGATCGTTCTCTACAAAATTCAGTTGAGAGGTTTGAGTCTAAAACATTGTACCAGAGAGGTTTCTGGGAGATGCCTCATTTTTAACAAACTACCTGACATGGAGAGGGAAATCACATTACTGATTAAAACCAGTAAATATGATGAGAATCTAGCTTTCAGAAAAACAATACAAGCTGTGAGAGCTGAATGAGAGAATTATACTTTACGTTGTTTATTTGTGACCGTAGCTATACACTAAAATATGAAATATTAGTAAGGATTGTATACTTAGCATATTTCACATTTTGTCTAGATTTTGGGTACATCAGTCTAATTCAAATAAATACCAATGAGACACATTAAAAATAAATAATAAATGGAACAGCACATACCTTTTTCTATAGAATTATTTATAGAGATTACTTTTATTTGCATATGTTCCACTTTGATTTCTGCAAATAGTGTCATTGTTAAAGGGTCACATACAAAATCAGTAGAAATATCTGAATTGACCTAGAAAAGAGGAAAGAGTTGGTTTTATACAGAGATGAGTAAAGCATCGTGTTACTTGGCTCCTAAGGATGACAGGAAGGAGGAATTAGAACAGAGAAGTGCAAACAGACAGCAGTAGTGCATTCCTGCTTTTTGTGGTTCCTTCTTCTGACTTAGCTACTGAACTCCTGGCTGAAAGCCTTTACTTGTGAGAAGGAGAAGGCCTTGAGAACTGGCTTAGCTTGATTCAAGGCAAGATCTCCTGGTATCAGCAGGAACATCATATCCTGAGTCACCACCTCCGCACAGAAATCCCACTGAGGTTGAGCTGATGAGCAGCTGCAAAGCAGCCAGTGTTTGCTGCATGCAAGGAAATACTCCTGCCTCAGATATAAAGACCAAACTGTAAGTGGAAGAAAAGGTCACCGCTGCCAACCAAAAAAACTACCCCAAGCCTGTATTAGTTTGTACTACACAACACCTACACTTTTAAAGCAATATAGGAAAAGAGGGGTGCCCTTCCTGGCTGGTCTGTGTGCTCTCTGTAGCAAGTTCTATGGGATTTTTGCTTTAGCTATGACACCCACAGCTCACCTCATTACTTACTGGATGAAAAAAACCCAGCTCATGTACAAGAGGCAGCAGCTGTCAAAATGTCTATGAAAACTGGTACTCTCAGATGAACTGCATCTCTGCTATCTTAAATCCAAGCATGAACAAGAGAACTTTATCAACATATTCGTGATATTGGACATCACCTTGGAACATGCATGGAAAGAAAAAACACACATTTCATCCATTGTTTATTCTGCATTTCAATTTATCTTCATCTTCTGCTGTTTTATTTCTGTAACTGTATTATCTTACTCTGCAAAGTACTTTAGGGATGTAGTGTCAAGAAAGACAAAAAGAGCAAAATATATCCCTTGATTTAGATGGATTTCGTAAAGGAAGAAGATGTTACATTTCTGAAGAACCTGTTGCACTGTTTCAGAACTTCTGGATCACAGAATCACAGACCTTCAGCAGTTGGAAGGGACCTTGAAAGATCATCTAGTTCAACCCCCTTCCCAAGTAGGATCACCTAGATCACCAACAATGAATTAGTTACAGGAAATCAACGTTCATTAAATGATCTTGTTCACAAAGTAATCAGTAATCAACAGCAATCCTTCAGTTTAAAAACCTGTCTTCCTAATAACCAATGTAACGCTCAATTCGGGTTAAAAGAGCATGTGTTTCTGCACTGTCACAGCAGAAGATGGTGCATTTGCTGTACACTGACACTCCTCATCATTCTGCACTCCTGTACTTGGAAAAAATCACTAGCAGTTACAATAAGCAGGTACCTGAACCTAGAGCTGACAGATGGTTGCCTTTTACAAGGTGAATCATATTTCTTAAAATGTACAGCAGAGGAATTTTACCCTGTGAGAAGTGACAGTTATGAAGGTCTTTCTCAGCAGTGGAAATCCACG
The DNA here is from genome assembly GCA_013399135.1 of Heliornis fulica. Classification (NCBI taxonomy): domain Eukaryota; kingdom Metazoa; phylum Chordata; class Aves; order Gruiformes; family Heliornithidae; genus Heliornis; species Heliornis fulica. The sequence goes on along the minus strand of VXBZ01011042.1, from coordinate 328,383 downwards.
AAGTTGCACTGACTAAAACCACCACTTTTGTGTGAGTCATGGGGAAAATTTCCATGCTGTAACAGGAGCTTCTAAAGCAAGGATCCTAAAGTACCAGTAAACCAAAATAAATTCCGAAGCACTTACTCTCATTTCTTCTGCCTCTTCCCTCCTTTACAGTAGATGCCTCTTAAGATACTCAGGGTCTTCGGTTGTTCCTTGGTCTAAGAGATGTGTGCTTGAGCATATGTATGTAGACATATGTTTATGCATTTATATATACATACGGGTAGACAAACCAGTTACAGAACAGCTAGGTAACGACTGGACTGCAAATGATAGAGACCTAGAAGTGCACTACAACAAATAAGATGCAGAGGTAGACAGAAGAGCTTGGTTTTCTTTTGGGTCAACTCTTCTGCTTAAACTTAGATGGAGTCACAGTAAGAATGGTGTTGTGTTTGTGTAGCACTTAGTGGAGGTGTACCATGGTGTAGATACCAGTGAAATGGCAAGATGCATATTATCATCAAATCTCAATATGGGATGGATATCAGAGGTCACCACATTCATATCCAGCAGCTACTTTGAGTTCTTCAGAAAATTATAAGAGGATATAGATTGGTGGTGTTTATTTCAAAACACCTTAACAGGGCTGAACGTACTGCAGAATTAAGGGCAGTGGGAAACATCACTTTAGGCATGCAAAGGATGTGATCCAAGATCAGTAAAAGAAGAACTGTGATGGGCTAAGCAAGTAATTGCAATAAAATAAAAAGCCATAAGCATATCAAAAGTAACATGTAGTAAGAATTTAAAAGTAAAAAAGGTACTATGACTGACTGTACTGCTCCTGCAATTGGAAACAAAGTAATAGCACCTTCCTTTTGGGTGGAAAAACAGACAATAAAGAGCTAGTAAATGGAGAATGGAACCACACCTCTGCATAATGTATCTAAGCCCTACAGTGGCTGTTCACACAGGGGAGAAACCTGCACTGCTGAGATGTATATTTTATGTCCCCCTATACTCTGTATTTCCTGTGGCCTGGATTTACACCAGCTGTGACAAGGTGCACCAGCAGCTGCAATCTCCATTTAGGTCTATTTTCTGAACAAACAGTCCATTTACTCCAGCTGTGCATTCTTTATCAGGATTTGGCCCCTTGTATAAAGGTGAATACTACTTTGGCTGTGGTCCCAGTAGGGTGTTTGATAACTTTGTCAGAAAGAATCAAGAGAACATAGTATGACTGAACAAATAATAGGCTGTCAAGTAGACTTGAGTTACAGGAGCTGAAAGATAGTCCAAAACACTTTGCTCTTCAAAGAAACCTAGGAAAACTTTGTCTTAATTTGGCCTTCAGAACTTTGACATCAGCCTTTGCTTGTCTGCAAGCATCAACTCAAACACAGGAATTTATATGGATAGTTAGTTCTCATGAGAGGTTTCTGGCAGGCTGCTTTCCCTTAGGTCAGTTACACAAGGCATAAGAAGCTACTGCAACTGCTTTTTCACCTCCATTCCTTTATGAAAAGTCTTACAGATTGTACTAGAAAATAATTCCTCTTCAGCTTTCTTTAGACCACTCAAACAAGGAATTATCACTATTATAGAAGATTAAAACCACACAGAAATACTACCTGTTTCTATGGTATTTTAATATACTTTTAGTAGATTTCTTGAAGCATATTTCAGTTCACAAATTCATTGACTCTACAGTCAATGAATATTCTTAAGGAAATAACCTATATTTTTAAATTTTATTGTAGGCAGGTGTACAATAAGAGGCAAATAGAACTAAGTTTAATGCCAGTATGTTTAGCCAGTAGCAGATTTTTTATTTTTTTTTTTACTTCGAGAAGGGTAAGGAGAAGGGTACTCTGAGCCCTAGTGGCCTGGCTTCCCTCTTCCCCCAGGCCCTACTGCTTCAAAACTGTGCAGTAGTAGGGCCTGGGGGAAGAGGGAACACTGATAGTTTGTTGTCTTCATACTGATAGCCATAATCTCAGTCAGCCTGAGACACTGAGCTAGAGGCTCCCTTACCCAGAGCATTCCACGCTATCCATCCGTTGAAGCCATGCTAAGAATTTGGCCAGAGAAATGAGAAGACACTTGGAATTAGGGTGAATCTGTAGCCAGTTCACTTCTCTTCAATGAGGGATCCATAGGTCCTTTCGCCCAGCATGTTCGTAATGAAGATTTGGTAGACAATAGAGAAAGAATCCTTGAGTGGTTGCAACAGCACACCCTGCAGCCACAAAAATAATCAGCTCCAAAATGAAGTTTTGGCAGTTAAATAATAAAATTTTTATCACAGAATATCTTTTAAGATGGACGTATTTTAAGCTTCAACACCTACTCCCAGTATGGGAACTTAAGCTGTGTTTGTATTTAAAGAAAGGGGTCGATTCACCTTTAAATGGTTCAGCTTTGACATCAGTGGTTCTCCATTGTGGAAAATTTTTCGTCTCTCTTCATATCATAATTCAGCTCAGCTTGAGAAGTTGGATGGGCAGAGGTATGACACAGACATATCTCTCATTTCTGCATCAACACAAACAAATGAAGAACAGGAGCAACATGCAGTGCAAAAATTAAGAAACTGCATTTCTGTGCAGGCCTTTTTCCTCACCACTTAAGGCGATAAATCATTTCAATTAGACATAATTAAAACAGTTTGCATTTGAAATGTAAATTAAATTTGAAATCAGCATTATCCAGTTTCCCCTTTCCACGTTCATCTCAACTATCAGGAGGATACTGTGTATCTATCTACTCTTGGCACAGATTAAGTCATAACTCACATTATTTTAACATAATCTCTGGTTGTAATCAAATACTGTTGTATGGACTGTTACCATCCATTCTGGTTTTGCAGTCTTTTCTAAGTTCCTGTCCATATACCTCTGGGCTTTGAATCCTTTAATGCCTTTTCTAATTTCCCATTTTCATCTAAAATTAATTAGAGTACAGACTTTTGTTTTTGTGTTATTCCATTCAGCTTTCAGGGCATTTTTGTTTTCCACATATACAGTGGTTCTGTAAAGATTTAATACCCCACCCTCATGAGTGTGAGCTCAAGAAAAGTACCATGGCAGATAAGGCCAAAAATTATATAAAGAGACATAAAGAAATGCTTTGTACTCCATTATGCAAAAATACAACATTATGATTTTAGAGTGCACAGCAGTGGACTGATTAATTAAGATAATAAACCTGATGTAATTAAACATGACTTGAATTCCTTTTATTAGCCCTTCTGTTGTCAAATAAACCTTTCAAACCCTGTAAATAAGCAAGCCAAATGACAGTTTCAATTGGCATGCAGGGGATTTGAGTTACTTAATGTTATAATTTTTTCCTGATTTTCCATCTTTTAGAGCATCAGGACTAACACTTGGAATAAACACATTGATTTGGTTGTATTGTCAGTAGGTCACTAATCAGAGAAATCATTGATTAGACAGTAATCTGACAATTAAGCCTGACATTGTCTCCTGTGCCTTGGCAATGGGGGTGCTGCATTTTTCTTTAAAGTCAGACCTTGACCTTGTATTTTTCACTGTCTGGAGACAGAAATGAGGATTCACAGTAAGGACAATGCTCTTATCCTTTGTTTTCATCCCTTGTGGTTTTTTGGGGGTCTTTTTGGTTTGTCACCCTGTACATGTTGCTTTTTGACAGGATGTTAAAATACTTTAACCATTTCCTCATTTTCATTACCTGAAAACCAATTATTAGGATTCGTTCATACAAATGATGAAGTACCAGTTTATAAAGTTTCATTTGTGTGGGTGTGATTTGTCTTGCCTCTGAGGAACTCAAAAAGTCACTTGGTGGCAAATGTGAAATATTTGCACACAATCAGAGCTCCTCCAGCCCGTGGGCTCATCCTACCCAATGTGTACCTGCAGCAATCCTGAAAAAGGGAAGGGAAATGTGATGTTAATCTCCCTGGATAGTACTGGAATGAGTAATTCTTCCAATCTAGCAATAAGACACAGTGTTAGTCTTGAAATTAGACACTTGGGCTCCAGTCCATCATTAATCAGAAAAGCACTTGAGCATGTCTATACCTTTAGGCATGTGCTTAAGTGTTTTGCTGCAGTGGGGCAGGCTGAAGTAAATGCTTAAATGATTTGTTGAGCTTGTGTTTCAACATGTTGCTGTTAACATTAGTATACAGCAGCAGGAATGCACGTTGTTTTCTACATGGAGACTGAAGACCGTTATCAGACTTACTTCAATGAATTAAATCAACATCACCTTAAATTAACTCAGTTACATGAAGCTGTCGGTGCTGTCATACAAAAAGATCCATTGTCATTCTGTGGTCCAGGGGAAGTCACTGATACCATATCAACTCATCAGAAACAACATTTCACTTAATGCCACAGGATACTCACCACCGCTCATTTTCAGACCTAACTTCATTTTGTGTTTTGTACACCTTCGATACATGAAAGGAGCCAGATTTCAGAAGGCATTTTAAAATCAACACTTTGCTTGAGTACTAGTTTTATTTTTCCTGTCTCACAGGCCTGCATGATATATATAGTGGTGCCTTATATACTGATAGAGGTAGAATACAGGGTTAAATTTGCTTTTAAAGCAGTATTTCAAAGAGTTTAGTCTTTCTTCTTCTATTTTGAAAACTGTCTTAGTTTCAACTGAGATAGGTACCTGGGGAAGCCAGCCAGGAGGTGGGATCACTTTTCTGAAACAGACTAGGCATCAGGTAGGTTTTGTCCCTTCCTCCCTCCTTAAATTACATTTGTGCATCATTTATTATCTTCCTTTTTTATGTTATCAAACTGTCTTTATCTCAAACTACAATGTTTTTTTTCCATTCCCCTCCCCATTCCAGTGAGGGAGGGATTGAGCAAGCAGCTGTGTGGTACTCAGTTACCACCTGGGGTTAAACCACAATAAAAAGTTTTCTCATTAAAACAAGCCAAACATTTTCAGGAAAAAGGAAAAAAAAAAATTGAAGCATGCAGTAAATACTCAGCCTGCACAGGCCAGTGCTTAACTTAAGAAAATCTGTTATCAGTAGAGTGAGAATTTTAATAAATAGTACTTATCTCCTAGGAAGCCTGCACAAGCATTAATCAGACTGTGAGAAGGTTGGTTCCTGCTTGGCTTGTTCTGTTCGCATGCTTTGTTCCTTTGAAAGGGGAAGGACTGGAAGAAGAGATGACTATTTCTGTGTGGACCGACTAAGCATAGGGAGGTGCTGCCAAAGGCTTTGAGGTGAGGTGAGATGAGGGAGTCACAGCAGGACACTGTGTCCTTAGGCAACCAAGTGTCCTCTAATTGAGAGGAGCTCTAGTTCATTTGCCAATAGAACCAGGCTGTGGAGTTTTAAGGCTGCTTTGGGGAGTTCACTTTGGATGGAGGTCAAGGCAAATCCACTTTGACTGTTGGATTGATTTGGCTTCTGCAACAACTGACATACATACTGAAGTAGAGCTGGTTTTTCTAACCAGAAAGCCAATTCCATCAGTACAGGATTATTGCTTAAAATCAGGCTATCTGCTCCAAGTTTATTAAACTACAGGGCACAATTTTGATGCGTATTCAATTGTTTCACTGCTCTCTTATTAATGCAAAGCTATCTATAGAGCTGAATATTTGTATTTAAAAGGAATATTTAAGCTTGTTCATTATCATAAAAACATTTCTAACTTTCTTGAAAAGATCCCCTACAATATCCCACCCATGACCTTTTGTTTTCCTTTTCTCTCCACTCCTGCCAGCCAGCATCCTCTGGAATTTGTTTACAGCACAGATACCAGACCACTGGTCTGATGGAGAGCTCTGAAGTACTTTGGTACACATTTCTCCAGTGGGGAAAAATAGAATCCAACATGCTCTGCTTACTTAACCTCCCTTTTGGTCAGCTGTCCCTCAATGGAAAGCCATCAGATTTCTGTTCTCTTTCCTCAGTGATATGTTAGTGGCCTTCACCACATTTCTATCTCCCACAATGAGTATCTGATAGTAGAAATGCAACACATTCAGCACTATCAATTTCAAACACAATACACAAGAGTAATAGATGTTAAAAATTGCCTCAGCCACATAGTATACTGCCAAAAAATAGATTTCTTAGAGCAAACTCTGGGTTTAAATAAAAGGTGACATTGTTAACGAATGTCATCAGAGTGATAAAGTGATAGACGCCTCACCAACCCTCTCTATGGACCTTCCTGAACAGAGAGGCTGTATAAAGAAAAGAATATTTGTCAAGGAAAATTGGATGGAAAACTAAGGTTTTATGACATTTATTGTCTTTTCTACAGCTCCTGTCTACTACAGTAGTATATCTAACTGTTTGTATAACTTCTTATTTGGTTTCATTTTGAAGAATAGTGATGAAAGGTATAAGCACACCTTAGAAAACTTTCCCCTCTCAAATTTACTTCACCTGTATTGCCCTATCTGTCAGCAAAATAAGAAAAATTAAACCTTAGTGCTTAGAAAGGCTATATTATCTTGGACAACTGCATAAAGAAGAATGCATTAGGGTGGAAAAAAAAAATCCTCAATTCCCCTAACTTTATATTATTCCAGAAATTAGTTTTTTCATGCGAAAAAAGAAACCTGCTAGAACACTGTGTTTAGAATATATTGGTTTAAATAAGTAATTGGTTTAATGTTTTCCTTTTACCAAACACCAGTTACCAGGTAAAATGCAAAGAAAGTAGCTATTTAATTCAATGCAATTTAATGCAAATATCCATCTTACTGCATACAGCTTTGAGGACAGAACATGATAATAATCAGTACTCATCACCCCAAGAAACCTTGATACCCCTTTTTGAGTCATCTTTCCTGTAGCAGTGTTGAAACTCATGTATACTTTTGTCTGGGTACTGTAGTCTTATCTGGATATATTCTCTTGAAGTCCTTTTAAAAAAAATAAACAATAAACCCCAGTAATTTTCTTGGGCTGTCAGAAAACAAAGTCCATATTCCCCTTCAGAGAGCTGCAGAACATGCTAAGAGAGGGGGTAGCTCTGTACTGTTCATAGATCAAAATTTCAGGAAAAAAAGAGAGCATTATTTACAGAAATATGCAAACAAGTAACAGCTCATCTGTTACATTCACCAGTAGGCAGCACTGGCAAACACACACTTATTTGTTACATGTAATCATTTTGATATCATTTGCTCTTCTAAATCACAAGCCAAAACACTTAAAATTCCAATTGACAGGTCCTTGTCATTATTATTCATTATGCTTTGTTAAAGCCATTTAATCACGTGCAGGCCCTACAAAGGATTTCTTCCCCTTTCTCTTTTTAACAAACATGCTTTTGAAGGTAAGCTTGCATAGCAAATAAGTTATCTGATAGAAATAATTACAGACAGCAAGAAAGAAAAAAATATTCTGATCTGCTGGGGATTGTTCTTTGCTTTCATTGTCCTACAGCACAGTATTACCAGAAAGTGCTCTGAATAATTTAGGGGCTGCTAATATGATTGCAATATCTTTTGATACTCACCACAACTGCTTGAGGTCACTATGCGATCCAGTTATATTTGATGTCCAAGGAAAAAGGATCTAAAATTGGAGACAGCCTATCAAGTAGAAAGGCTATTCCAGTTGGATTTTATAGTAATTTAAGGGGGACAGTAACAGTTGGACTCAATTATCTTAAGAGTCCTTTCCAAGTACAACATTCCTATGATTTTAAGAAGAGGCAGATATCCAAACAATATTCAGAAACATAATGGTTTCAGGCATTTATTTTACTAAAAGACCTATATAAGAAAATTCAATTATTAGAATCTCCCTACCTATGTTTTATATTAATAAACAAAAGCTTGATGCTTAATTCAATAAGCATAAGCTGTTAAGAACATGAAGTTAGAAAGCCATCTTTTCCACACTAACAGAGTAGCACTCTGGAACACAGTACCTACCTCAGCCACAGACAACCAAACCATTAGCTTTCAAGTCTCTTAAAATTGAAACATTAGCAGCCAATTCAATATTACAAATCACAGAGAGGAATTATACAAGAAGTTTTTCAACTTCCTCCAGAAATACTACAAAAGAAAAAGCAGTAAGATGCATCCAGCTTGATTTTAGAAAAACACCTTATCAGCAGCAAAGCTACTACTTAAGTCACTGTGGGCCAATCAAGCAAATAAGAACTCATATATCTGAATTACTCCTGTTCCAAGATTCTACCTTAATTTATTTGTTTACAAATATTACAAAAATTAAAAGAAGATAATGATAATAAAGAACTTCACACTTTTAACTTCAGCTATAGTGCTACTTACCTGAGACATTGATGATTCCCATACAAGTTGGGCTATAGTTCACATCACCTCTGAATCGCTCCCTCATACAGACAGAGCACAGGGCACACTCAAATAGCAGCACACAGAGAACAAATTAGTAGAAACATAGCTTTTACAGCTTTTCTGTAAAGACCACCACCACCCCAAGGACTAGCTGGCCTTGCCTATACCTAAAGCAAACCCTTACTCTGCTGAAGGTCACCTACTTAAGTCTTGAAGTGTCCTTTCAACCCAATAACTCACAGCACTAAAAGGAAACTATTGACACTACTCAATCCTTTGATAAAAGAAATAGCACCTTCCTATAGCCTGTCCCTCTAAAGCAAGGAAGAGAAAAAGAGAGGGAAAAGAAAAAAAAAAGACACCCCATCTTCACTCACTATACGTAAGGCCCTCAAGCTGATAAACCCACCCCATTAAATGCACACCCAACCTCCTCACATGTCCTCCTTTGCTCCCCTTTCAGGAGGCCACTAATTGTTACCAGGTGAGTGTAATTACTGCTAGCACTTGCCTGGTTTTTTTCCAAAGGTTTCTGGTTGCAGGCCCTGGGCAGCAATTTTTGATCTTTTCCTAATGTGAGCTTCTTCTTGCAGATATCTCCTCTAGCAAATGTTATTTCCTTGCTTTTGTGTGTTTGGTTTTTTTTTGTCGCAGCAGCTGATCTCAGGATCCTGTGTTGTGTTCGGTGCCTGTAGTACTGAAGCAGATTTGCACGAGGTGTCTGAGGCAAAGCTTCCATCATGGTGGTGCTGCAGAGGAGACCAGGGCAGCACTGTGCTGGACAGGGCAGGTTCCAGCTGGCCCCTAGTGCCTGGCTGCCGGCCTAGCTGCCCTCAGCCACAGGTGTGCCACCTCAGGAGTAATCTATTTAAGGAAGGGCAAAAACTCCCAGGTGGCATTGTAAAGGGGGAAGTTTAACAAGTAAGCTAGAGTAAGTAGGAAAGTTGTAGGCCGAGGTTTCCTCACAGTAGAGGGTCTCTGAAGGAGCTGCACTATGTGGAGTGGAGCTTGTGTAGAAGAAGGTTATTCCTGAAGAGGATCTGCACTGGAGCTGAAGAAAACTCTGAAAAGGAAGAAGAAGAAGGTACAGCAGCAATGGAGGTACGGCTGTATGTTGACTTTCAGCTCGGTGCACCTCAGGGAGGGGAACACAGGTGGGGCGTGGAAGCGTAAAACTGGTCTGTTCGAAAAGGCACTGGAGAAATGTTTTACTTTATATATATGTTACTATGCAGCTTTATTTTACTTTGCAATATGTTAGTTTTTCTTGAGTAGGTTTGGCTTGTATGGGGATTTGTAAGAAGTATCCCTACCTTTATTTTTGCTTATTAGGTTTTTTTAAATCCTGTGTTCTCACTGTAGGGAAAGAGGAGTAAGAGAGCAGCTGGGTAGTTATGCCACCATGCACTTAAGTCAGCCAACTCAAAATCATATACTCTAGGTAAATTTTTGCAGCATTAGGCTCTTATTCATTGCATTCATTATCTGGACTGGAGTGTCAGAGGTGTACTTCTGCTGTTGCTAATTTTCTATAGCTGAAGGCCAATGGATTTTATGTCACTTGCTTATAGAGAAGTGAGAGTATTAGAGGAAGTTACTCAAGATGAGCACCCTCTAACCTTTAGGATGCTTACAGAGTAATTTGAGTTGTTTGGGTCTATTAGAACTGAAAAACAGCCTCAGATAATAGTTGCTGCTGCTGCTGTTAGACTTTCTGTATTCATCTGAATGCTGTGGAGATCCTGGGAGCTCTCAAGAGGAGTAAGCCCCATGTGAATATGGGCTACAAATGCGGTAGTTTCTCTCCTAGATGTTGTAAACTATGTGAATTGTTTCCAGAGATGATTAATCTAGTAATTCACTGCAATTAATCTGAGAAGAAAACCATCCTCTATCTGTTGTAAATATGCAAAAACAAGTGAGGTAAAACACACTGCTAAATTACTCACTCTGAATCATTCAACAGATTAGTAGAATCATTTGTGTTGGAAAAGCTTTAAGATCACTCTGTCCATCAGTTAGCCTAACACTGCTAAGTCCACCACTAAATCATGTCCCTAAGCATCACATCTAGGTGTCTTTTATATGTCTCCACAAATGGGGACTCAGCCACTGCTCTGGGCAGCCTGTTCCAGTGTTTCACAACCCTTCTGGTAAAGAAATTTTTCCTCCTATACAATCCAAACTTCCTGTGGCACAACTTTATGCTGTTTTCTATTCTTCTATTAGTTGTTACTTGGGATAGCAGACTGACACCCACCTGACTACAGCTTCCTTTCAGGTAGTTGTAGAGAGCAGTTAGGTCTGCCCTCAGTCTCCTTTTGTGTAGACTAAATAATCCCAGTTTAATCACCTACTCATCAGATTGACTCTCTAGACCCCTCACTGACATCCTTGTGTTTCTTTGGATACTCTAACAACTCAGTGTCCTGTAGCAAGGGTTCAAAACTCAGCACAGAACTTGGTGTGGCCTTGCCAGTGCCCAGTACAGGGAGACAATTGTTTCCCTGGTCCTGCTTGTTACACTGTTTCTGACACAAGCTAGGATGCTTTTGGCCTTCTTGGCCACCTGGGTGAGCTACTAACTAATATTCAGCTGGCTACTGCCCAACAGCACCAAGTCTATTTCCACAAGGCAGCTTTCCATTCCCTTTTCCTCAAGCTTGTACCCTTGCATGGAGGTGCTGTGCCCCAAGTGCAGAACCTGGCACTAAGCCTTTTTGAACCTTATACAATTGGGTCTCAGCCTGTCCAGGTCCCTCTGTAGAGCCTGTCTAAGCTCAAGCAGATCAATGCTCTTGCCCATGATGTGCTGACAGATAGTTGGAGCTGTTTACTTAGTTGCAGAGGCTGTCTAGCAGTGAAAGACTGCTCTTTTGTTATCTGGTGTGATGTGTTCAGAGCTAGTTACTAAGTCCTGAGCCCTGGATGTTGGGCCTCTTGGAGCTGTACAAAAGTAAATTATGAATCCTTCCATTAGAATTCTTGCTCCTGGTTCATATATGTACTGTTAGTGTTTGGGGGGTGAGGGGAAGGGTACATTTAAGAATGCTGTTGTTTCTTCAAAGGACTCATTTGACTACAAATGACTCAAGATTTTGGGTTTTTTGACAGAATGGTTCAGAATGTTATGGTAAGGTCATCCAACCCACCAAAGTGTCTGCAAACATTGTGTGTCAATACTTCTGTACCTTTGGGATTAACTAATCCGTATGGTGCTTACTCCTGACAGTTTCTTAGATTTGTTTTTTTTTTCATGCTAGTAAAAAACAAGTTACAAGTGTGAAGCAAAAGCCCTAGAAGTAATAGTGCAAAAGGTGTACACTCCCAAGAGCAAAACCTGAACCTAATGAAGTTGTGATGCACTATTTAACACTGCCATCAAATGGCCAAATATATTTATTATTGTGCACTGGCATCTCAACCGACTGTTATAAGCACTTCTAATTTTAGACAGCCCAGTTGAGTCATGTAAACTAAGAGCAAAACAATATGGCTTTCTTTTTTTTCTGGGTATTATGAAAATATAGACCTGATTCTGCAGCTAGCTTTGGGAGGAAGGGGTCAACTCTTGAGAAATGACTGAGGTCTACAGGGCTCTGCCAGCATGGATGTTTGTTCATGGGAGTGGAATCATTTATAGGCAATTGAATTTTTTCTGCTATTATTAAAATGAAAAATACTGGTAATAAGAAAACAATTTTTGTTCTTGGTGCATCAGTTTGCAACTTCCATACTGTTTTCCCTAAAAGGAAATATTACTGAGCAATTGCATTTTGTCCCCATGACTCTGTAATAAGCATGCAGGGTGGATATAGAATCAAGTAGTTAAAGCTAACTGTGGTCTGTCGCAGCAGAAGCAAATGAGCAAAAAGCTGCATCACTAGAATGAAGGACAGGGAAGAGACCAACACTGATTGTTGTTAGTCATGGGCAGCTCTTGTCAAAATCTTTGATAGCACAGGGTGGCCTTTCAGACAAGCTAGGCAACAAGACGTGTCCAGCAATGAGCACAGAGAAACTGCTCCTGCCTTTCGTCCCATACTCTGGGTTAGTGCTGGACACCTTGACAGCATTTTCTATTTTGCTCCCTCTTGTATCTGCTCCAATTACTAATGTAATTACCATGCAGACATGTTTTGTACTCAGTACAACCCTAAGTAGTATATCTAAACAGGTATGTCTGCACACATCTAATGTAAAAGCTACCCAACCCATCTGGAACCTCTAATTCATTCATCACTCAGCTGTGATGTATCAGAGCTCCCTTTTGCACTGTATCTTAACAATGCTTGTTAGTGTTGTGCCATAAAATGCTGGGGGATGCCAACAATAGCTACTTAAAGGTCTCTTGAAAAACCTTAGACTTACAACCAGCTCTACTTCTCCTCCCTGGCCAGTTACAACACTGCTCCTTAATGCAGAGTTTAAAGAATATCCTTGAGATGCCATTGAGACATTCCTCCTGTGGCTGTTGTCTAAGCACATTACTTCTGTTTGTGCCAACAAATGCAGCCTCTTGTGGCTGTCTTCTGTCCAAGGCCTCCAGGCTTTGAAGACAATTGCTTGAGGGTTTTGGAGAAGGTGTAGCCTAGGGCTGTTGTATGTGTTCATCTGGCAATGGTGCAAATCCTCTCATGGTACAGCTGCTCCTTACTACACTGACGGTTTGCCACAGGGGAACACATACATCTTTAAAAATGTTTGGACCATCATCTTGGGACTTGTTTTACTTCACTGGTTTTTCTCTACATCTTCAGACATCAGAGGTGCTGAAAGGATCATGAGATTTTTTTTTTGTTGTAGAAAATGTCAGCAAGTACCATCACTGGCACTCCTCTAACTTAAAATTATATCTTGATGAGGTTTTGAGTCTACATCCCCTTTCAAAACATTTTTTGTCTTTTATAAGTGTTCTGAGCTTAGGGGCAAAGGAGATGAATAACATGCAGAAAAATGTCTAATCTATACCGAACAGCGAAAATAATTTTACACTAGTTTATAGATGTTGGTTAGTTGTCAGGTGGTTTTGATATGCATAAGAAGCCCGTTAAAAAACTGAGTATGTTGAAATAGCTTTACTAGAGGATACTACTGGCAAGCAATTATGAGAAATTAGTGCTCTAGAAGTACATAGCTTTTCCTCTTGATACTTGCTACTCTATGCCAGAGATTTTTTTTTTTTTGTGGAACCAACATGAACTCCAAGTTATGCAGGTCTATTTTTTTTTTTTTTGTAGCATACAATAAGCCTTAACAACCCCTCAGTGTTACTGCTCATCTGAATTCAATATAAAGAATATCTCTGAACTTCTGGTGGATGATTTGATCTCATGCATTCCCAGTCTTCTGTAACACTTTAGAAATAATCATCCTGCAGTCTTAAAATAAAACTGCATTTAATATCGAAATCCCCACTTAAACTTCGAACAGAGCACTCCTTGCTGCTTTAATTCATTTCTGAAGGGCCTCATCCTGAGCAGATACTTCGACAATCACAATGCACATTTTATCTATGCTTGGAGAATTCTTTCAAACCAAATTCATGTGTATTTAGTGTAGATACAGACTTTTCCACTGCATTTCTCTCAGCTGCTCTAGGGAATTTCTGCTAATACTGTCTTCCCTAATCTTTGGTTTCAGTGTGTAACCTTAAGGCTGAGGGAAGGGAGTAATTTCAGATCTGTCTGCCACATGGATTTTTATCAAAGACTTAAGGTTTTATATTCAAATTTACTGATGACTTCACCTCTTTAAATGTAACAGTTTACACTCAGTAAACAGCCTTAGTAATTTTTTAATCATTCATCTTCCTTATTTCATTCCATCTTCTTACTGGTCTGAAAGAAGTGGGCATCTCCCCACTATTGTCAATCTTACTAGCTCACCTCTTTATTACAGCTAACCTTTCAGTGATTGTTTCACTGAAAATGCACTGCTAACTTAAAACACAAAACAAAATAACCCCCCCCACACACATAAAAAACCAAACAAGCATTTAAGTATCTTGTTCTCTCTTTCTCTCTGCCCTTTAATTGAAATAGACTCCAAATTTTATCTATAAGTCTGTAGCAGTTCTTTAGGGTTGTGTTTTTGGGTTTTTTTGGCTCTTCAAATGGTGCTAATGAGTTCTTGAACTTGGTTAAATGGTGGTACTGTCCTGCTTTTCATAGTGGGCAAAAATGCAATAGTGACTATACTTGGGTTGGTAATGAAAAAACATACCCACCTCATTTCTTGATTGCCATAGTATTTTTTTTCCTTAAATAAGTATTTTTAAAACTGAAGCTAATAACAGACAGGTCATAAACACAATCTCTACACATAGCCACTTGGAAATGGGTAGTGGAAACTCTTTATTGCTGGTCAAGTTGGTGCTGCCTGATACTTTACTGTGGAGAAGAAATTGCATCAATCCTTTCAAACTGCTGTATGTCTTGAGCTTCTGGGGTTTGGTTTCAAGTCATCACCTTGTATGCTGCCAGAGCTCATGAGAAACTAAGTTAAATGTCTTTGTCAATCTTTGTCCTTGTCATATCTTTATGAAAATGATGGCAGGTCCTCTGCAGAGCTGGAATAGAAGTGTAGATTAATAATCAGTGAGTTGAGACTGCCCAGTGCATTATATTTCTTTCTTTAAGGTCTCTCTATTCCTGACTTAAAACAATAAAACAAGGCAAAAGTCACAGGAAAGTCTTGCTAATACTCCTTGAAGGACTGGTTAACTGGTTTTATCTTTACAATTTATATATTTTTGAGGGAGTAACCTTTCCCTGCACATTCTGAATTTCTCTTCTCCTTTGACCACGGTGCCCTCTGTGTCCAAATAGTGACCGTTCAGGCAATTAATTTTTACTTTGCTCAGTTCAGAGTACTGACAAGTGACATTATATTCAGGAATGATTACAATGGTATTCCTGTCTAATTCACATAAAATTTAATGTCTTTAAAGGTACAATAGGCAAATCCCATAAATTCATCTGAAAGGGTATTCTGTAGATGTGAAGGAGCCTGTGGAAAGCTCAGTACAATGCTGACAAATTGTTGGCTCATTCAGTCAGAGGGAATGTGACTAGATCCTCAGTGCAAGGCAGCCTAATTCCATGAAAATCAGCAGGGCTGCTTCCCTCTGCTTCTTATTTTCCCTCCTGTGTTTGTCACAAGTGATTGACTCCTTCCCAAGCCACAAATGTGAGAAGAGGCACTGTCCTTGCTCTGATGAAATAGAGCCCTCCCCCAAGGGCTTCAGTAGTGTTTCAGAAGCTGGACCTTCAAACCCAATTAATGCAGCACCTGAGCCCCCAGCTCAGCACACGGGGGCTCATTTGTTGATAATGGTGCTCTATTGATTTAGTGGCATTGCAGTAGCTGAATTAGGCCTGTTATGCCTTAAGTGACAAAAAACGCCTGTGTCTATAACTTAAGTTTCCCCTGTATCCCAGAGCCACTCTAACTACTTAACTGACTTGGCTGCCAGACACCCCCATTGCTGCCCTCCCAGGTTGTTATATGCTGAGCAGCATATAAAGGTGCAATGCTGTTTTTTTGTTTTTTTTTTTTCATAAATGAGAAGTACAGCTTGGATCTATAAGGGGAGTACATATTACATATCCAAGCATACAGAAACATAACAGAGCACCCGTGAGAGCTGAGAATGGCTTCAGAAAACAATCCATAAATCTCCAGTGTTATCTTTCTGACAGTCTCCTAATCTCTGCAGGTTGTTAAGAGCTGCATTAAACTGGCCTGTCATTGATCCTAGCTCTCACTGCTTCTCAAAGAGATACACTTCCTGTGATCAATTAGAAAAAGAAGCAACAGCTCCTTAAAAGCATCCTTACAACAGGACTCTGCAATAACATATCTTTCCAAAATGTGTATATCTGACATTTACATCATATCTTGTCGAATTACTTGCAGTATTTGCAACAGCAACATAATTCAGTGTTCTGAAATAAGTAAAAAAAAAAAAGCTTAGGTTCCTCATCTTGAATCCTCTTCTTCACCTACAACTTCACCCCCAACAGAAGCAGTTATGTTAAAATAGTTGTTGCAATTTCTTGCCATTGATTTAATTTTGAGTCTGGTTTAGGTGAACTCTGGATAGAAGTAGCTGCTTCTGGGTGCCGGAGCTGGGAAACAGAATGTGAATATTGGTCTCTCAAAGCTCTGAGGAGTCTGCCTGACTGTCCATTTCTTTCTCTTTCCTTCAGTACATTATTAAGAATGAAAATCTTTCCCATATGGAGTTCTTTGTACAAACTCCGAGATAACTTATGGTCAGTCTTTCTTTCTTTTAGGAGAAAATAGTGATTGTGGTTCTGTTTTTCTAATATCAAAAAAGATATAGGTTTCTAAACTTTTTTTGAAATAAAAACCAATGCACTCCTCTCTTCCTAGAAGTACACTCTTGTTTAGGTCACTAGGTATTTTTAGCAGGGATATTTCTTAAGTCTTTCACTTTGAATTTTTTTTTTTACTCCTATCAAAACATGATATAATGGAGGAGCAGATAAGAAGCAGATGGGAAAATAGGAGCACATCTGGGAGTAGGGGTATGTCATCATTATGTTCTCTACTACGATATGTGAAAGGTGGTCACTACTGTAACCATCAGGAGGGGAAGTCCTAAGAGATGACACTATAAAAAGTAAAAGCACTTAATCTTGAAGTCTTAAGTTTGCTAATAGGCCAGCAAAACTAGGTAAAGCATGGAAATTTAGTGATTCTAAAATATTGAAAAAGGAATAGGATGTAGATGTCTTTAGCAATAATTAATTTGGGTAGAATTAACTTGCCTTCCTGTTATGGAAAATATTTCTGACTTCTACAGTAGCTGGAGAAAGTAAAGGTTTTTTTTACCACCATTCCAGTCAAGTTAAAATCTAATTGTAGTGATTAACTTTATTTGATATGTGTATACCCAGAGAGGTTACTGTCCAAGGATTGGAACATGATCAGCTCTCTGGCTTCTCTGCTGGAGAATGAATGGGGAGGGGTGTGTGTGTGTGGAGAACAGGATATGGAGAGGGAAAAGTAGTAAAATCTTGTCCTGTTGCTTGATATGGTGAATGTTATTTTATACTGGATTCTTTAACACCATAATAGCTTCTATCACATTGAGACTAGACTTCCATATTCCGTCTTTCCTGCTTTTTTATCTTGTATTTAAAAATTAGAGATTGGTCTTTAAAGTACTACACTTTTATAATACTAAGTATTATAAAATTAAGGGACTTAGAGCCCCCTTAACAGGGAAGTACAGTGCAAGAGGAAGATAATGATCTTTAGAAATTAAAATGCACACTCTCCACACTTATTGAACTATGACAAGATAAAGTGGCACAAATTCTCCTGGACTGGTTTTCCATTTCATGTCTTTGTAGCCACTGACACTCTGACAAAGAAAGCCAATTTTGGTGTTCCTTAGCTTTTAGAAGTTTTAAGATGAGACATTCTGAAATTGCAGCAAAAGGATAGATCTGTGTGCACTTGCAACACTCTGTATAATTAGCAGGCTAAGCAGTAGGGCTGTATTTAGCTCACTAGCTCTTAAATGGAGTTACTTTCATTTGTTTACTGAATGTCTCTACCCACTAAAGGCTAATGAACTAGTAATGGATCTGTCAGAAAACGGAAAAGACAAATACCTCTAAATGTTGCTATTATAGCCTAAGAAAGTGGCTATTATTGTTCCCCTAACTCATGATCTTCATAAGAAGGAAGGTGGCAGGAGATTTGGTATTCAACG
Organism: Heliornis fulica; assembly: GCA_013399135.1. Lineage (NCBI taxonomy): Eukaryota > Metazoa > Chordata > Aves > Gruiformes > Heliornithidae > Heliornis > Heliornis fulica. Next base: position 310,328 of record VXBZ01011042.1, on the reverse strand, counting down.
GGTGTAAGGAACCACCAGCATAATTTATGTACTGCTGGAGTGGAAGGGAGGAGAGTAGCAACCCTCAGGAAACAATAAAATAAACCAGTGTATTCTTCCTGCATATTTCTTTTAGTCTTCCATCTTCAGTTCAATGTTCCTGTGTAAAGAATATTAATCTTCCTGTATTTTATTTATACTGTATAGAGCCTTAAAATCTGAACCAAAAGCAGTGTCCTGCTGCAGTTAGATACTGCAGTTACACAGAGTGTGTCAGGCCAGTAAAAGCTGATGACAGTGAGTTTTCACTGTTCCCCACAAATGGGGAGAAGACACACAAGAAGGGAAAGATGAGTCTCCTTACCTAACACGAAGCCCTGAACGGAAAAAAAAAATCCTTAGCCTTGGCTATGGGACTGGCAAGGATTAAAACCTAAACCACCTTCACTGATTCTGTGTTTGTGACAATCTAGATGGACTGAGGAGAGAAATGTGTGTATATATATATATACACACACACAAACACAAAATACATATATACAAATACATGCATCTTAATTGCTGACTAACAGGATAGTTAATAACGGGGCGGTGGGGGTTTGTGCAGATATTAGATGCACTGTGTTAAGTGATGGAGGGATGCTTCAATACCACAGTGCACTCTTGGTGCCAAGTGTGAATTAGAGTCAATACTATGGGAGAAAAGTGCATGGTTGGTAGGACGCTTCCTCCCTTGAATCCGCAATGTACGCACAACTGACTTGTCTGAAGCTGCTTAGGATGTCAGCAGTGGGGTCTTGAAAAAGATATCTATTTTTCCAGCTGAAGTCCTTGGTCCTATTTAACCAATTAGTATACCATCCCCTCCATTTCTTTCCCTCCTATGACTATCCTTTCTGGAAAATCTATAATATACCAGTTATAAAGGAAAATGGGATCTATTGAAAGCTTAACCTCACTAACCTGTTGTGAGGCTGCCTAGAAGAGAAATTATCAGCAGAAAAATCCAGGTCCTTGGATGTGCCCTTGAATAGAAATGATCCCAGAACTGTTGAGGAAAACCAGCATAGACAGCTTGCAAGTGTGTTGGATAGCAGCTATCATTCTCTCATTCCCTTTCTATGGAACCTTGAGTAAACACAACATTTGCGGCTAACTTTGTAATCAGTCTTCACCTTGGCTTATACCAACACACTGTCTGCCCTACAAATTTCTGTGGAGTGGTGCTTGCTTTCAGAAAGCTTGAATTTGGCTCAGTGGGCAATGCTTGCACCTTTTGTCAAGTCAGCAATTATATCAAATGTCTAAGTAAATTGAACTTCACCTACTTGAAATTCATCAGCTGAAACAAAGGGCCTGTCAGCTGTTAAAATTGGGGCGTAAGGGGGAAATAATTGGGTATTACTCCAAATTCTGTAAGAGAATATGTTCATGCTAATTTAAACCAAAACCAGTTTCTGTCTGAAGAATGTGAAGAGAACATAGGGTCTGCAGCTGCTTGAAAAGTATGCTTACTAAACTTTGTAGATCTCTGAGCAAATATTCCTGTGAGCTAAGCTTCCATTCCTATGAATCTACACTACTAGAATTAGCTGAAAATATTCTGACTGCAAAACCACTAAGAAAGCTCTGGGCAGACTACTTTCCAGTTGAGTAGATCTAATATGAAGTACAATCATGTAGAGCAAAGCTTTTATGCATAGGACTGCTATACCAGTGCAAGCAGACCAACATTTACACATAGAGTAAATTGTGCCATTAATGCTTTGATGGTAGAATTAAATAACTTCTGTTTTAAAAAAAAAATCCATAATATTCTTTAGTTCTTCTATTTAACTTGTGACATGTCTGTCCTCTGGAAACAACTGTTCATGTGAATACATAGAAACTCTTAAGTAGTACGATTTAATAGGATTTTTCAATAGTCTGTTTTTGTTCTTCCTTTAGTTTAATTTTTCGTCTTCAGTCCCCTCTGGTAGTGTTTAAAATTTTATGAGGGGATATGTTTATGACCTTTTTTACAGTTGGTCTAGTGTTACTTCATTCCCTTTGCATCTGGCAGCTGGGACAGGTTTAGGTTGTATCTTGTCAAGAGTTTGACCCTGGACAAACAGAAGGGAACTAAAAGAGACTCCCAGTTCCTAATTCAAACCTTCCCAGAGAGAAGCAGCAACTCTGATTCTATATCTAGCACAAATAGTGAGAACTTTGAAATGATATGTGGCTACAGGAATAGATCAATTCCATCACTGATAGTGCTTTTTGCCAAATTGAGGGCATAGAGTTTGATTATCTGCATTTATACTTTAATCTGATGGAAGATATTTTTGCTGATCTTTGAAGGCAATTTCCAGTTTCCTCCCTTACATTCAAGGTACAGATATGATCACAAAATTTAGATTATCACTAGTTTTTAGGACCAGAGACAATTGTGACCTAACTTTTCTAAGGTAGCTGTTAAGAACCTGATCAGACATGTAGCTTTTGTGTGGTGGGACCATTAGAAGTTAAAATTGATTTAACTGACAATGAGGTAGACCTACCTACCTCCTACCTTATAGGTCCCAATTCAGTATGTTCTATGATACTTTCCTTTTGAGTGGGTCTGGAACCTAAAAAGCTGAAGTAAGTTCCTTTTCAGTTGAAATAATCCTATTGAAAGGAGACTAAGTCTTTCAGAAGACTGTAAGGCTGAAGAAAAATATTTGTTTCTTCAGGAAACCATAATACAACCTTTGTGGCTGTAATTCCTCTTCACCAAAATCTGTGCACAGGCTCTGTTTAAGAATCCATATGGTTTCTGGAGTCCATTATGAAAACGTGCTTTAGTTGCTTGGCAGGCTGTCATGACTCATTCCAAACTATTAGTCCAGTCTTTCCTGTAAAAACTACACAATCTTTCTGAAATTGTTAGTAATAGTCCATTCTGAAGGGCTGTTTATTTTTAAATTTGATAGGTTGTGGCTTTGCAAGGCAATGTTGGCAGGGGGTGGGTGGCAGTGCTGTATGTTTGACAGGAATTAAGTTGTGTTATGCATCATGAGGAGCTCGGTCTTCCATACACTGAGAGCTCTAGTCCTGATGCACTCTAGTGTGTTACTCCCCAGTTTGTGAAAAATGTTTTAACATGGCTGTTTGCAAATATTGACATAGTATTGCACAGTTCTTTATCAAGAAGTTTGTGACTCCCATTCTCCCATACAACTTTGACACCTCTAGACTCTTCAGTGCTGCAGTAACCTCCCTTTGTGTGTCACCTCTTGGATTCTTGATGGCATACCATCCCTACAGCAACCACACAGTGATGCTATTTGGGAGAAGCAACGTTTGGCAATACTAATGCATTGGACAGTCACACTTTACTCCTTCTGGAAAAAAGCTTACTTTGACTGTGTCCTGCTTTTCATTTTTCTCTCCCATCTGTTCTCCTTGAAAACAAGGTGATGAGTCAAATGCAATCCGTGCAGCAGTGAGATTCTGTTTAGCAATGCCCCCATCTCAACTGAGTCAAATGTGACTGGTCCTAGCTTCAGACCAAATTTTATTTGCATATTAATTTGAAAGCAATGAGGAAAAAGATGTCTCTGCCGTATGCAACTTATTTCTTGTTGTTGATTTTTTTAGTAGGATGTTGTCCCATCTTTTCTAACCAAAAGACAGACACTGTCTCTAAAGTAATATGGAACTTGTCAAGAGATGTTATTATTTCTTGTAGGCCTTGCTTGAACACAGTACAGTTTATATTACAGTAATATTTTTAATGTCATATGCATGCAAATTCTGATATCGTACTTTGTGTATTTAGCTTATTTATCCTGGCAATTGTACTTTAAAAATAAATGAAATTGTATGATTATATACATCTTTTAGCTGCAATATTTTCTGAAAATAACATCTCAAGTAGAAATAGCCAACCTATCTTGGCAATTGTTCACAAAATGATTGCTCTTTCTTAATAAAGATTCATTGAAGAACAACTAAATCCTTTTTCAAGTATAAAAAAAGGAAACATCATAGAAGCCATGGTTTCTGGAGGATCCCCCACAATTTTGTATTCTAGAGATTTTGTAGTAAACAGGCTGTTGTTTTCATAGCATGTTTAGAAGTTTTGTAAATAGTAGATGCCTACCACAAGGCTTGCATGAGGAGTCTCCAGAAAAAAAAATCACAGTAGAATAAGGAAATCCTGTCTGTACAGCTCGTGGCAGTACTTGTGTTGTACCTCCAAACCAGCCCTGGAATGGATGTGTCCATGTGTGTTTGTCAGGGATTACTTTGGAAGGAATGGTAGTGCAGGTGCTCATATGCTTGTGTTTCGTATACATCTCATTACAGTACTCGGATTAGACAGGTTACAGCCACAACATGGAATTACTCTGATCTTAAAATTACCTCTGCTCCTGCTATACAAACATGTGCTCTGAAATTCCTGAATCTCTGTGAAACTGATGGTTGTACAACTCCAGGGTAATCAGTAAACTTAAGGAAGTCAGGTACCCAGTGACCACCTGCATGGTGTTACGAGCAGGCTGCAGGGCTTCTTTGACATGACTTTTTTTTTTTAATTCACAGTTCAGGCTGTGGCCAGTATTCATGTAAAGTCTTTTAAACATTCAGCTAAATGATCAGTTAGCTTGTGTGGCTTTTATTTTTTTAAACATCATGATTTATTTTTTAATGAAGACTGGAGGATAATTAAAGCTCTGTAATAGTTTACATATTTTGCTTGGTAATGAGAGCATGTATGTACTTTAAATAGCTGGTTTCTTGTTCTTGAAATTCCTTGTTGTATTTTTATATGCATTTATTCAGGAAAAATAAGGCATTTCATGACTGAGTTCTCAAAAGTGTAATAGAATCTGGATGCATTATCAGAATGAAATAACTGCCTGTATGGACTAAAAGATTTTTAAAGATACTTAAAAATAAATCTTGAAGAAAGCATGCATTGTATATTTTGACAATGCCTAAGATGATTCAGTAAATGAAAGCTATAGATATTTTTATTTCCAAGTGGAGAGTTTAATTTTTACCTGTTCCTCAGTAATTTTAGAGATACCTTGTCATGTTTTATTTTTTGTTTATTGCATTTTACCTTCATAGATCCTATGAAATGTTCAGGTTTGCATACTAGAAAGAGGAAATACTCTATGGCTTTTAGTGACTCATGAAGTCTGAAGTACTTGGATCTTGCTAGGTCTTGTCTGTTGGAATATAGTGAAATTTTAATTTTTATAAAAAAACAGAAATCTTAAAGGCTAGTTCAATCAAGGAAATTTTTAAGTAATGCTCATAAAACAAAGATAAAAGTGTCTCCATATTATCATAGCTTAAAATGCTGCCCCTTTGAAGATTTAACGAGAGAACATAAGGAGGTTACTGAGTAAGTAAGTACTCAAGTACTCAGTGGTCTCAAGTACTGAGACCACTGAGTACTTTCTAGATGGCAACACTCTGGCTACACAAGGGATGATGCCAGCATATATCAAAGTATTATGATGAATTAAAACAAGCAGAATAGTTATACAAGTCTGGACATAGCCTATCTTGACACAGGCTTTGTTTCTGATGGTATTATCATTACTGATTGCACAAGGGAGGGTGGAGGGAGGGGGGATTGGAAGATCGATATACATCTGCGAACATGTGAACTGTGAAGCTGTGTTTTATCTGAAGTTTCAAGCTACATCAGTCTTCCACACAGCATGGTTTCATCAGAACTCTGCAAGGACTAACTCAACTGATGTGCCAGTTTCTAGCTTGAACTGAAATAAGAATTAAAATTGTGAAAATATGTCGTTGTGCTTCCAAGGCTCCAGCATGTTACAAACATCCCGGTGTGTAAGAGGTGGAGAGGAAGTTTGGCTTAGGTCAACATGGTCAATGCACATGGCAATCAGAAGCTGGTGTTGGTCCCATTTCTCACCATAGCCATGCACTGTATTCATCTTGCCATTGCCATTGAAGAAGGACACATAGTGCTAGAAAACTCAGCTGTAATACACAACATAAAATGATTCAAACCAAGATTAGAAAAGATGTGGGAATAGAAAAGTATTATAGAATCAGATTTCACATAAGTACTTAGTATGTATCTTCAGGGTGGCATAGACTGTGACAGAGAATAGCAACATTAACAGAAGAAATCAACAGCTTCCCAAATCCTGTTTGTCATACAAAGACTAGAGTTCTTCAACATGGTGCTTAGATTAAATAGCTCTGGTAAGACAGAAGTTTCTCTATTTGTGTCTGTTTCCTATTCTCATTATAGTATTGCATCAGAAGCTTTTGAGAACTGTTAATGAATTATGTTCTGCAGAAACATATTTTCCACTCGTATTTGATTTTGTAGTGAAGAGGATCAGAAGTAGACGTAAATGGTGTGACAACCTGCAGTGAAAAAAGTACCTGATAAAGTGGAGTTCTTATATACCCTCTGAGAGAAATTCTTTGTTGTATATGTGAACAAAAATTTACAGTGAGTACATAGAATAGGCAGTATGAAAAGGTATGTTTTAGCTAGAGTGACCAGAATAGCAAGACTAAACCTATCTAAATAACATAATTTGAATAGTAGATCTCTTCTGTGGCTAAGATTTGGGAACAATAAACTAGTGATTTCTCAGTTGGTCCGTCGTAGCTGACTTGGTCTTGAATATCTGATGGAATTGTGGGTGGTGTTGTGCTTGATTTCAGTCATTGTTGGGTCCTACAACTAACCTCTTGGAATAAAAGGGATTTGGAAGTGAATCTATATCATAACACACTCCTAAATTTCCTCAAGGTGAGGTGATGTGCTAGCGAAGAGTGAAAAACTAGTCTTCTAAGAATCTGTCTGAATTTGGGTATTCCCAGTGTGCCGTAATGAGCTGTTTTAGGAGATTGGACTAGGGTACAGGTGAGAGCTGCCCAGAGATTATCCCAGTTTGTGCCAAGGGCTAGCCAATCCCCGATTAGCTCCTGGATTAACTGGAGCCTCATAAAAGCATTGGACAATTATCTTTCCATTCAGCACAAGTGCTTTGCAGCCAGAGCCAGGAATCTTGTGTGGATAGACAATGCTGTGATTAAAACCTGCTTCTTTCAAATAATAAGTAGACAGCAATTTCTATCAAACTGCTCTGTATGTGAAAATCTGTCTTGCTAAAGCTGGAGTTGGCTAATAACATGATGCTAGCTAATAATGAAAACATGTCCCAAACTTGCCTTAGACAACTACTAATTTCTTTTCAGAAAAGGGCTGCCAGTTTCTTTCAGAAATTCAGCTTTTCTATAAGCTTCTGTGGTACTGGCATTCAAGTGCCCATATTTTATCAGTATATGTAACAATAATAAACAGCTATGTTGTCTCCTCTTTTTGAGCTTGATTGCAAAGAACATTTTTCTGTCAGGCACTGGGAGTTTGTTTAAATATTGTGCTTTGCATCATAGTATCTTCCCAAGAAGCAGTTTAATTTTGTCTAAACATTTTAATTGTGATCCTACGGGAAGGGAAGTCATTTCCCACATTAAACATGAATCCCATTATACTAAAAAGCTTGTGTTCCTCAAAAGCTATTTATAGATGCTTTGCTAGTGTATGAAAATGTAAAATACCAGAGCTGAACAATCCTCTCCTGGCTCTGCTTGCCAGCCTGAACCTCGGCTTGTTTATTCAAATGGTCAGGCGAGGGATAGGAACAATATTACTTTCAGCATTACCATGATTTCCTGTAAACATTTATGATTGGCTTGTTGAGTCAGGGCAGATGCCAGGAGAAGGGGGTATGCTTAGCAGGGAGAAGAGATATTAGCATTACAGGCATAAAAGAGAAACATGGATGGATGTAAATCACAGGGACAAAGCCAAACTGGAATTGAACAAACGCTAGGTCTACCACTATGTTGTAGGTGGAGAGGAATTAAGACATTCATTGTCATATTCTTGATGCAGAAGCATGGCACATGTTCTGGAACTCCGAACAAATAGCTTTGCTTGTTTGACTCACAATACATTAGACTAGCGTTTAAAAGGCCTGGACCAAGGGTTGAGCAAAGCCTATCCATGTCAGTGGGTCTCCGTAGATGTAGATGTTTCACTCATGGCAGCAATATCTTCCTCCCTAGGCCTTGTAACAGTCTCTAGTTTACTATTAGTGTCTGTAGCAAACAGATCTCTTTTGCAAATTTAAATATCCTTGTAGTAAGCACCAAATGGTACCCTAATGTGTTTTTGGATGCGTTTCATGGCTTTTTTCTTTGCAAAAGCTCACAAAGCCAGTGAAAGCCTAGCTTCCTTTCCTGAAGTGGAACAGAAAGAGGAAATTGGGAAGTTGGTAGCACTGTGTGTGACACTCTAATCATGGAAATGTGGGGATTTAGCACTACGATTGCAATTACTTTACAGATGCACCACTGGGAGAAATAGATTTTCTTATAGATTATTAGTGAATCTCATATTCAGTGAGAATGATTGTAATTTTTGACATTTAATCACATGTTTCACTGACTACAAAATAACACTCCTGTTAGTACCAATACAAGAGAAACTCATTACTTACCTGGAAATTACTGAATGTACAGCTTAACTTCTACAAAAGGCACATCTAAGAAAGCAAGCAATTATATACTTATTACTCAACATGCTCTCATGTTTGGTGTTGTCAATAAAAACGAGTTTTCCTTCAAAAAACTCTCGGTAAAGCCTGCTTCTAGAACCTGATTTTCATTAATAAAAAAAAGAAAACAAAACAGGTTTCCTGGAAAACAATTAAATGTGAAGCCAAAGACTCATACTGTTGTAATGTGAAAAATGCAAATAGAAAATGTTTACTGTTCAGGTTTCTTTTCCTTTTCCTTTTTAAAGCTACTAATATATTTTGGAATTTCATTTTGAATAGTAATCACAGGAAATGGAATTGTCTTTGAAAGCACATTCCCCCCCGGTATGCTGAGATTGGCTGTAAACGCCTTGCTGAGCTAGCTGGCCATAGTAGAATGTCTTCCTGTCCATATATCATTGCCTAGGAAAAAATTGTAATAGAAGTGGAATAGCAGTGGGAAGTGCCAGTGAAAGCCAAGCTGTGCACCCAAAGACTTGCTCCTCTTTCTCTTCCTTTCTCCTATGTGACAGTATTTAATAGATCACCTGACCTTGCTGACAACAAAACTGTGAAACTGCATTTCCTAATATCCACAGCATCACAGGGAGCGTTCATTTCTAGGAACCCCTGAGTGCTGAGTTAATATTGCAGGCTTATTTGGTCCTACATAATTAGTTATAATGACAAAAAGAACTACCAGAACGTAAAGCCTTTTCAGCAGGCACTGTCATTTGTGTGGTGTTTTATATTGTCTAGACTGTGGCTCCCCAGTGCTGATGGAACCTCAATTAATGTGCAACATAAAAGAGGGTAAAACGTTTTGATTACTTTGAGCATGGAAGCAAGAAATGATGCCAGCAATATATTTTAACATAATATTCTAGTCTCTCTTTAAAATAGTGCTGCAATTATTTTTTTCTTGATGTGGAGAGGAAACTATTGCGTTACAAAACTTACACACCAAATTAAACAGGAAGAAGACAGTTTTGTGTCATTTAAGATGTTTGTAGCCCAGGCAACTATGTATGTGTGTATTTGTGCATGTTCATGCATGTATGAATAATTTAGTGAGTTAAGCAGTAACAGGATGCAAAGCTGAAATCAGACATTGTTACTAAGGTTGTGTAACTTTTGAAGTGCTATCTGTACTTAATGCTGTGTGACACACAGAAGAACTTTCATTTAAGAGGTATTAATCTTGCCTATTTCTTATACAATTCATTAATTGAAAACTGTAGAAAATACCCCTGTCAACACTTGCTTATATATTATCTATGGTCATTCATTCACAAAGTTTCTAAAATCAAGAAGGGTCAGTCATTTAACGGTGTTAGAAAATGACCAGTACACCAGCTTATACATCTGCAATGAGTGGTCAGGATGATCTTCAGTTTGGCAGTCATCTGTATTTCTTTGGTACTGTTGTTGTTTCATTTCTCGTGTTTAAGGCTAGCCTGATTGCCAAAAAAGAGCTTTTGGAGAAAAACAGGCAATTAGGAGTGACAAAAAGAAATGATCTATTAGAATTACATGATGGAAGAGTGTGAAGGTGTTTGTGTAGGAGCTGCCTGTCTCTTTGCAGCACTGCATACCAGTGGTTTCCTGCAGACTGTGCAAGAAATCAAAATGAATGTAAAGAAAGAAGGATATACCATAAGTGATATCTATTGGAAGGTAATCAATACAGTGCACAGGAATATAGCATCCACTTATCATATTGTTTATAAAACCTGCATAGTTAACTTCTTATGGATTCCATGGGCCATATAACTATCAGGTGTACCCAGTTGTAAGTTAATACATTCTCCTTTAGAAAATTCTTGCAAAAATTAGGGAGAAGGAGAGGGTATTCTTTCTAATCCTCTGCAAATATGTGGACATTTAGAGTTGTGTTAGTGTGGTGTTGTAGTGTATATTGCATACACTGTTTTAACCAGTTGTATTTTAGTGATTATTATAAGAATGGTCTAAATCCCCTGCTAATATTACAGAAGCAAGTGTCAGACTTGAGCAGTGACACAATGCTTTGACTTCTTTGAACATTATTTACCAGCCTGAGTTTTCAGTGGTTCGAATTCAGCAAGCACTTCTGTTTGCTCCCAGTGAAACCTGCTCTGCACATCAACTGAAGGCACAGTGAATCATTATTCTGATTCACTGAGAATAAGGAGTCATAAAGATATCCTTATGACAGTCTGGCAAGGACAAAATGCGGCTCAGGACTAAACATGTATAGGGTTGTGATTATAACATAATGACAGATGAGGAAAATTAAATCCATTCCTAGAACATGGATATAGAGATCTACATGACTGTAGTCTGTAGCAGGAAACTTGCTTGCTCTTACTTTGGCCGTGGGGTCTGTAGGCTACCTAGCCAGGCACAGGGGCGAGTTGTGTCTTGGACACTTCCAGTTCAGCTGCTCTTTTACTCCTTTAAGCCTTTGTAGCACAGACCTTCCTCCCTCCCCCAGTTAAGACAGGTTCCTTGGACTTGTAGGCTCTGAAAAGTAAAAGGCACAGGTATACTCTAACACAGGGGTACTCCTGCTGTTCAACCTCTTGAATGTTTTGTAGACATTTAAGTCTTTGTAGTTTTGAAGAGAAAGTTTCCTTTGTACTTGATAATTTTAATGAATAGGATGCTAATTTTGCATTTTAAGATGCTCAGGTTTCTTTGATTAAAATTCACTTAGTAATACAGTGTGTCTGGATTTATATATATATATACACTTTATATCTGCAATATGAATCTGGCATATTTTTAGAATTGGAAAATTGAGCATCTGACTTTCAATTTTTCTAAATGCACATTGAAAGCATGGTCTGCTTCCCATCAAAAGCAAAAAATAACCACACAACGAAGTGGCACTTGGTAACTGTCCTGCACTCATTGTAAGGAGGTCAGTCATCCTTTAAGCATTTGATCTAAGCCCAAAGGCAGTGGCAGAAGGACTCTAGAGGGGGACTGTGATGTTTGCAGAACTCCAGACACTGTTATGCTTACTGCAGTGGCTCTGAATTCAGAATAAGGTTGTGCATCTTAGTGTTCCACTACTTAGAACCTTTAAATGCTGAATACTGTACTAGATTTTAATGAACTGGGTAGGTACTCAGTTTTCCAAAACTGTCTTAAAACACTCTTTGAAAACAGGCATCAAAGCCCCAAATTTCTTATTCAAAATCTTGTCTGTAGTCATCACAGAAACTTGCATGTCATAAAAGGAATGTTCATTTAGTAGCTGCCCTATTGCCCTGTACACAGATTTTTTTTTAATTGAGAATTATTTTCTCTTTATTTTGATAAGGAAACTACTAATTTTACATGTGGAGAATTAAAAAAAAAAAAAGAAAATATCTTTAAGATTAGAGCTCTGTCTTTATTTTTGAACTCTCATAAAAGAAATACAGGAAAGCAATTACTTTTTTCTCTCTCTCTCTCAAATACTTGTGGTAACTGGAACAAGTGTGCTTGGGGTCACGCTGTCAGTGGAGGCAGTTCCTGTTGCTCTCCCCTTCCCTTGTAAGTTTTCACAGAGGGAAGGGCCCAGGGAGAGGCTTTTGCATCTCCATGAGCTGAGCCAGGATAGTGGTGGATAAACTTGAGACAGGAACTGCTCATTTGGTGGCAGATTATTTTCTCTTCGCGATGTAGCTGGCTATGGTGCACCTGAATTCCTGTTTCCCTGAGCTATTTCAGATCTGATCCTGAGAAGTACAGTTTCAGCTAAAGTTAGTTGCAGGAGAGAAGGCTTTTGCACTGGGAATATGGAAGCCAGTGCATTGTCTAGGAAACAAGCCTCTGGGACTTCAACCTATCATCACTGAAGTGTGAAGTTCTAATTGTATTGCTTTTCATAATGTATCTGCTACATAAATATTATTCAATACCTGCAAATTCTCACTAGTAGGAAATGGAGAGGTTATAATGCAGGGAAGATTTATGCCCGCTAGATGCTGGGCTGTCATGATTAAAAATTTTCCACCCATTATGTGAATCCTATTGATCATTGCAGGAAGCAGAAAATTGTGCTGTTCATTGATTTTGCGTGGCTACAGAATGCATTAGGCCTGATGCATTTGATGGGTAGGCAAGTTTTCAAAGGAAGCTCAGTTAAGCTAATCTTAGTTCAGAGGAATATGCACAATGGAATAAGAAACCTTGTAATTGCAAGAGCAAATAGAAGAGTCAGAGGACTATATTATGAACCATATCAGCATAAGAATTAGACATGAGCCTTCCCAAGAGACAACAGTAAAATGCATCAAGGCTTTGATGCTGTTTTTCATGAACGTAGCAATTACTGGATAAATTGGGTTTTAGCTTCTCACCCATCAGCCAAGATAGTGAACAAAAAGCAATTAGTTCTTCTGCCTCCTTAGCAAAGGGGGGTTATCAGGTTTTCATCGACTCCATAAAATAACATAGTGAAGAAATGAGTTTGAATCCAAAAGTAGAGCAGAAAGGGTAGGAGGGGAAAAGAGAGAAGAAGAAAAAAAAAGTTGCAGAGGGAATTTTACCTTTGAAATTTGGTTTCTAGTGATTTTTGTCCTTATTATCTCTGTCTTTTTATTAGCTTATGATAATTCTTAGTCATCTCTGTATCACATGCTGCATTTCCTATGAACAATGGCTTTGAGCAAATTTAATCCCCAAAATAAATTCTGTCAGTATCTAATGCAGGGATTAATTCCAATCTTGGAAATAAAGGGAAGAAAAGATGATTTTGCTTCCCAGCTGGATGCTGTCTTGCTGGCATGTTACTACAATGTAAAGTTATATCTTTGTGATAAAGGGAATATTAGAATCTCATGTACTTCTAGGAGGTATATTGATTCTTCCTGAATATCTGTGGCATACAGACCCCTAAACTAAGTCACTTCTAATAATAGAACCTAAGCTACTCAGGTCCTGCAAAATTTGATGTGTGTACTAAACATGTTTAGTCCCAATTTTCAATTATGTTCTTACATTCTAGATAAGGTAATTTTGTCAAAGGTATCTAAACTTACTAGTTAAAGAATTTGGGTGTATTGATGTTTCCATTATATTTTTTAAAAGTACTCTCAGCAACATTAATATTTTTAAATTGTAATGTAGGTTATGTTTAAACAATGCAGTTTAGGTAAAAAAAAAACCACATGGGTGCTATCATCTTCTTGCTGATTTATGTCTTAGAACATCAGGTTTTGGAAATAGATTTGTAAGAGTGACAAATTGTAAGGCACAGTTCCTTTAGTTTTCCAGTAGCTTTAGTTGAACAGTAGTCATATTTGACCTTCTCCATATATAAATAGTAACAAGTGAGGTTCAAGAGTTGTTATAGTTATTTGTGATTGGTAACCTCGAGAGGGGAAAAAAATGTTTTGGCCTTGGTACTGCCAAGATACTATAATTGTAAGCATGAGCATAAGCTCTTTAAATAAAATGACACTGAATGTGTTTATAACACCATAATGAAAATCTTTCTAGGTTTTGGGATGTATCTGGGGATGATAAAGTCAAGTTTTCTTGTTCTGTGTTTTTGACCTCGCTGACTTTGAACTAGTAGGTCTCTACACATTACAGCTAAGACCACACATGTAGTATGATCATGTGCAACAACTTGCAATTGAAAGGGTTGATATAAGATGCTTAACCCTCTTTAGATCTCCATTAAATGCATGATGACTGCAATTCCTTCATTTTACCAGCAGAATAACAAAATTTCAGTTAAACTTTTATCTGTGACTAAGTACTGTAAATATTTGAAGGGTAACCCCAAGTGCTGTGAAGATTTAACCTCTATATAAAAAAAAAAACTTGTATATGAAGTTTTGGAGAACTAAAACCCCATTATCCATCTGTAATGATGAAGCAAACCCTTGTACAGTTGTTGTTGTTCTGCTTTCTAAATCTAGCAGTATCTGGGGGATTAAAGCAACAGCAGCAAAAACAATGTTGTAACATAAAATGTCAGGATTTGAAAGAATGGGAAATCACAGAAGGAAACAACGATCATAGTTCTGCACTGAGGTCTTTAGCCATACAACCCAGAGGATAGATTTGCTCTTGTCTGGAAATCAGCCCAGCTCAATTTAAAAGACCAGGTTCAGGAATTACTCAGACACAGGGTGTCTGGCTAGACTAGAGCAATTGAAGTATTTGCCCACAGAGTTGCTTACCAGACAATGTATTCATCTTTTGACAGACCTTTCATCAATATTATTTGAGTTGTTTACTCCTAAAGCATCCAATTACCAATCAAATGCTATTAAAAGCCTTGCATCATGTTTCATTTATTCAATTTTGCTGTTTCCCCAGGAATGTGTCACAGGCCACACACCTTAACTTTTTCCTGCAGGCAAATCTAAATGTAATTCTGTACTCTTTCATCCAACTGAATGGATATAAATAATGTGGGATGACAAATAAGTATATCCAGAAACCCAGTGTAAAACAGTGCCGACAGATAAACCATGTGCTTGCTAGCTTGGGATTCTTTGATGAAAAGCTGAGGGGTTCCCCCTTCATTTCATGGTGGCAGCCTCTGAGATTTAAGGCCTGTAGCTGCCACTCTCCTGCACATGTTCTCTGCCTTCATGGTAGTTGTCAAAACTCATTGCGAGGCGTTTATGGTGGTAAGTACCAAGACAGATGAGAATCAGATAAAAGGTGCATGGAGATGATGCTGAAGCTGTAGGGTATGATCTCTGTGACCTCCTGTGGAGCTGTTAAGAGACACAGCAGAGTCACCTGGACCTCATGGTTTTTTTTTGTCATAAAGTTAATTTTGCTGAAGCCTAAAAGCTTAATTCTCAGGAATAGGTAGCTCTGATCATTTGCCTCCTACTCTGGAGGGCTTGCAAGAAACTTACGGGAGAGGGGAGCAGCTCTAAATGAGAAATAAACACTTCCAAAATTTTCCAGCTAAATATTGCAAATCCTGTGAATGTGAACTGGCAAACATCATAGCCACTCCAGTAATGGGCTAGACCACTGTGGCTGTCCACAAAGTATAGTGAAAAATTCTAAGTGTCTCTTAAACAATCCTGCCAGAATAAGCTACTGTTTATCTAAAACTGAAGGCTTCTTTCTCTATGCAATCAGACTCATCTGCAGAATGTGTGCTGAGTACCCTTTGGGAAAACTAATAGCTCTTCCTCTGACATGACTTCATAAAGCAACAATGTTTTAGATGAAAAGCCAAAGAAACATCAATGCTGTCTTATAGAGGGATAAGGTACTATCTTTTTTTTTTTAAACAGAAAAATGAACAGGGAAAATAAGCTGATCCAGAATTCCATGTATTCAAGGGCAATGCTTCTCCCAAGATCAGTAGTTTTGCATATGCTTGAAACACCCGCAATGGACAGGTAGTGTGCTATGTCACTGAAAACCACAAATTCCTGTTCACAAGACCATGAAACCTTCACATTGGCAGGTGAAAAAAACATTTTAATGAGCTATGTAGAATGCATTTTACAGGTTCAAGGTCATGCTCATTATTAGACTTCAAGAAGTTTGGATAATTCTACACTGTCTAGTCAACAATGATGGGTTGTCTCACTTGAGTCTTTCAGCAGGAACTGATTCTTATCAATTTAGGACAGAGGAAAAGTAAAGTAGCAAACACTGTCATTATGATGGGGAAGAGTAAGTTAAGACCATTTAAACTGAAATGAACCATTTCAGTCCTTTTCATAGTATTTGTTTTCTGAGAACTGAGGTCTTCCACTCCCTCTAGATGAGATCCTGTCACTATGCAATAAGAAAATCCGTGAGTTTCTGCAGCCACATGTACCCCCCTGAGTGACAACCATGATGCTGATTTTTCGGTAACTGTTTTTCAGTATAACTTCCATTTTCCATTCCTATAACACACACACACACACACACACACACACACACACCCCGTGGCTGGCAGCATCTAATGCCTCTTCTTGGAGCATGCACCAAAACATAGCCAGATGAAAGAATAAAGAACTTTTTGGCAGGGTCCCTGAAACATAGGTAGAATGAATTGTTGGGAAGTCCCAAATGACTCAAGTGTTGAAACAGCTTGTATCTATTTCTGTGACTTTCCTGTCACTTCACATATATTATCTGTGGTGTTTTCTTCAGGTTCTGTAATTCTAGAAACTGATTGTGTTTACCAAACACTTCCAGGAAATTTAAAATCTTTTTATGTTGACTTTTTCACATTTTTCTGATTCATCACACAATATTTTAAACAAATGAAGCTCATTTAGAGACTGCTACATTCTGATAACTTTCTTTTTGGTGCTTATGTTCTTCATGGTAGGTCACACGTGTTTGTTATGTATTTGTATCGCAAATTACTGTAGTCATTCCATAAACCATGCTATTAAATGCTTGCTATTTAATGACACAAATATATAAATGTAGAACTGGTTTACATACCTTCTGATGGAAATTTAGGTTGTGTCTCAGTTTCCACTATATCTCCTTTTTGTTATAAACCATTATTTCTTTTATTTCATACTGCTAAATGTAGTGGAACAAAACTGATTTCAGAGTATTAAGTTCTACTCATATTAATTTTAATTTTATTGCCACATTGCCCATAGGGTTACCTTTTGTATGTGTCTTTAGTAAGACAAAGCTATTTTAAAAATACAATATCATAAAAAACACAGAATAGAAAACAATAAAAGCTGCATGAATGCAGAAGCAAGCAATAGGTAAGTATGAGTTCTATCAGTTCCTAGAGATGCTAAAATCCTGTTTGCTTATCCCCAAATTAGGCAAGTTAGCAACTGATGACAGCTGAGTGTGACTTCTATGTCATTTTGTCTATACAGTATGCCTGTCTGGCTTTAAATCTACCATGGTGAATGTGCCTCCAGTGCTTTAGGGAGTATGGTGTGCTCCATGTTCTACTTCTTTCCCATCTAAATGCTTGCTTCACTGAGCAGCCTACCTGAGCAAATGTCCTGGCAAGCACATCCCCAGCTGTAATTACAATGATCTTGGCAGGAGCTGGGCTCCTCTTCAAACTCTGGGCTACGGGTGTCTGGGGTGACTCTCAAAAATAAATGTGGGCATATCCACATACCTAAGTAGCTGATCTCACATTTCCCATGGTGCTCTACTGCAGATTCCAAGCCCTGTACTTGACCGTAACTTCTTTAAACTAATTTAAAATTAGTTAAGGTTTAATACCTACTTTTGTCCTTTTCTGAACTGTGTCCAGCATGAATTGCTTATCTAACTCATTAGGGCCCTAAGCCAAGCAGCTGTCTAAGCCAAGCATGCCTTTACGATTACTGAAAAGACTGGGTCCATCCATGCCTAAAACCACAACGTGCTCTTCTCAGTGTCTGAACACTTTGGGCAACACAAATTAAATTTGAGTTAAAGTTAAATGTCTTTGAACAACTTGACAGGCTCATTCTTTATTTTAAAAATATATACAGTTCTGTTGCCCTGCAAAATCAGTGTTACAGTTCCTTTTTGATTATTAGAAATTATTTGTAATATTCTAATCTTCCCTAATTTACTTTAGGATTTCAGGTTGCCTCTATTTGTCTTGTTATCTGGATTTGTTCCATTTAGCTAAAAGCAATATTAATTTTCTCAGCACATGTCATGAAGCTCTATTTTAACTTTTGCAGTTAAAACTTGCTTTAGACTATGGAGTTTTACTGTTCCTTTGGTTTACTTTTTTTCTGGATTTCATTTCTATTAGTTTATAACTGAATCAGTGTCAGTGACAGTAAAAAGCATCTTGCTCAGTTATTCTTTGAAATAAGGACTTGTAATAACTTTTTAAGAAAGGAACACAGCAAGCAAAAGGACAGGAAAATAGCCCTGCTATATGAATGCAACATACAACTAATATAGAAACTAAAATAGCAAGCAGTAGTACAGTGTGAAGCTTACCTTTCTTTATCTTGATGCGTCAAAAATTACCAAAGGAGTGTGCCTGTCTGAGTTTTCTTAGCAATTGTTATCAGACTATGTCCTATATCAAGTGCCAATTTTGCGAGTTAATTACATGTTGCATTCCAAATCCCATGGGGTTTATTTGCTTTTCCTTGCAAATAAGCTGCAATGGATTAAAGAATGATTGAAGAGTAATATGTTCACCGGAAAACAAGGAGCCTGTTATGTTTCCCATCATGGAAAAAGTGAGGTTGCTTGTTTCACTTTCTCCTGCACAGGAGAAAACATTTTTGTTAATTAAACATTCTCCTTCCTAGTGTTCATAAAAAAATATGAATGAGAATATTACATTCCCATAATAATTTGTTAGCACATAAACCAGTATTTTCCTGTGAAAATTTTTATTTTAGCTGATCAGTAGAACCACCTCTTCATCATAGAAGTTTAACTTTATCTAGCTCTATACAGCATCAACCTGCCTTCCCCAGGTTCTGCATGCCAGCCTAACCTGTTTCTCCTGTGGAATGTAAGAACTGGGGAAAAAAAAAAAGCAATAATGCCTTGTAATTCTGTTACACAGCATCTAGAGGGGAGGATAATGGCAGACCTTCTACATAAGTGAGAAACAGCCAGAAAGCCAGAAGCATTCCCTGTTTGCAATACCCATGCAAAACCTGCCCGCTCAGGCTTGAGGCAGGTACTAGCCTTTATAAGAGGAAGAAAGTTCCATTTTTTTCAGCCTTTTTTCTTCATCTTCACAAAAATACTTTAGAAGTTAGTCCAGATGGGGGAGTAATTGCTATGCATGTCATTAACTGTCATTTTTAAAGTGCTAAAAGGGTTTGCAAAGTTATTTAGGTAGAAGCATGTTGGTTATTTGCAGTAAATCTTTGTGAGAAAAACAAGCTCTATGTTCTTAAACTTCTTACTAAAAATGATATCAAAGATCTAGTCTAATAGAAACAGACAAATTGATCAGTAGTGTTTCCTTATGAGTTCTGTGGATCATTCCTTTAACATCCTTCTACTGTGTGATAATTTCTGGAAAGTTCTACTAGATATGGGTAATAGAGGGGTATTGCACATTTCCTCTAGCAGCTGTGGAGCCATACGCTGCTATTAAATGTGTCATTTATGTACTGTTTAATAAGATCTATATAGATATTGACTCAATGTTCATATTTTGTAATTCTACTTCAGTATGTTGCAAAGAAATCTGTTTCAGTGTTTCACAAAGAAATGTCTTAGGCTTTTTTTGTTTTCAAATTACTTTGGAAGCCTAAAATCACTGAATTACAAATAACTATGTTAGAGTTGAGTATCTGAGCACATATGAAGTTATGCCCTGTTTTTTTCAGAACTTCAAAATTATTGCCTGTGTCTAGTAGCACTCTAAAAGTTTTAATGGCTTTGGCAGATACAATGACAAATTGCAAGTGCTATAGGAAGGATCTTGCTGTACTTAAATAATTTCACCTTTCTAATATAAAACGATTCCCTGCTGCGTGTTTCAGCTTATTCTGGATGCTCTATGGACTAGAGTATAGGGTATTCTGAATTACTTGAGTGTAGATTATAATGAAGGATAAGATTTAAATTTTAGCCTTCTTATAGGAAGACAGAATGTTTCCCTTTGCTATCCTGTATGCCTGCATTAAAAAAAAAAATCAGGTAATTGTGCCGAACTGAAACTTCAGATTGCAATTAATGTAGAAACTATATGCAGTAAGAAGCCAGTCTAGTCAGTCTTATCAGGTTTCCAGCACTTGTGAGTATTCTTTTCTCTCAGGTCTTTTTATACCATTTATAATTCTCTACAAAGAGATAAACTGTTAAATTAAGTTTGAAGATATTTTAATGGTTTACCAGAGTAACATTTACTCCATGGACAAAGGGTTTCAGGAGGATTTGAAAGGGACCATAGCACTTTAAGTTTTGTGACATGAATAAAAAGATTTTGAACTCTTCCAGCTCTGAATAAAGAATGCAGGAAGAACATGGTTAATAGGTAAAACACTGCACCTAGGAGTGCAGTGAAACTGAAGTGAAAACCCCTTCATCATCATAACCAGGTTTTGATAAACTTAATTTACAGACAGTCAAGGTTCAGCAGTGACCTGCTCTTCCTTTTGAATTTTGTACAGCTGGTCATGTTCCTGTTAGTGATTTAAAGTATTTACAGTTTATCTACATGGCTAACAACCTCTTTTACAAAGTATGCTGCCCACAATAACAGGTGCAAAACAGGTCTGAAATTTGAGAGGGAGTTCTAGAAAAGGTATAAACTCTGTTGTACAGTGATTATCACATTGACTATATAATAGAATTTTTTAATAATTAAATTGTTCAGATTAGTTTTACCCTGATTGTAATGAAGCTTTATGGGTAGCTGTAATTAACCTCTACTGATGTTAATTATGCACAAAGTAGGATCTTGGAACTGCTGACCATACAGTTCGCTAAATGCAGTGGGAGGTGATAGGGACTGCATGGTGTTTATATGCACTCTTTCAACCTATTGTACAATGAGAAGCCAAAGTGGTGGGAGCTGTGCTTTGAAAAAACATGTAGAATTTTTTTGCATAGACAAATCATGGACGCTCATTTATCTTGGAACTGAATCATAGAATCATAGAATGGCTAGAGTTGGAAGGGACTCCCAGAGGTCATGTTGTCCATTTCCCCTTTTGTTGGTTACTTTGAGTTGGGACAAAAATAGTGACACTAAGCCAGTTTCATAACAATCTGTGCAGCCAAACATGTTTCTAATATTTATTTTGAATATATAATACCGTGAAATAAGTAAAAAATGTCATTTGTACTGGCAACATACTCCTTTAGATGAACTAGAAATTAGCATATTGTAAAGGCTGTTAAATTTCAGAAAGTTGTTTTTCTCTTTGCTAATCACTCCTGTGTAATTGCAGTATGTGAATATCATAGTGATCCAAACTGGTGTCGTCATACATGTCACAACAGAAGAATTTGGCACTGCAAAGTACGAAAAATATCACACATTAAAACTACCTAAGGTTTTTTCCCTAAGTAGTTCCCATCCACAACCCTCATCTGCAAGGACAAACTTTTCTCTCAGTTGGTTTTCTTGTAGATCTACAACCATAATTGACTTATTTCCTCCCCCCCCACCCCCACTGAAACCTTGTCCTGTACCTTAGACATCTGCCTTTGCTTTACAAGCATTGGCCTCTAGTAACACATGGCTGGTCAGTGGAGCTTTTAATTTTTATTCCTACAAGTCCTCTTATTACCTATTTTCCTAATCATTACAAAGAGATCACTATTATCATTCCAGTTTTCTACAGGCAATAACCTCAGTTCAGACCCCTTTGTGTTCTCAACGTACAAGTTATGTGTAGCTTTTCAGAATTCTTTTTTTAACTAAAGCAAGGACTTTATATCAAAGCACTCAGATGAAATTTTCAGCTAGTCTTTTTTTTTTTGCACTTCATTTAAAATATTCTTTAGCTTTGACAAATATAATCTTCCAGATTTCCACCCCAATCTTTCAGAAAAATATTGAGGAGATTTACTTCTGGTGCTACTTCTTCATTTATGTGTCTTCAACAAGCAGTTCTCTGTGGTTCTTTCTGTTAATCTAATCAAATACAAGCTGTTCACCATCAATTTCTAAGTTGTTCACAGTCTATTCCCATTTTCTTACTATTGTCCTATCAATTCTTAAATAATCTCCCATTCATTACAGAGAAACCACTTGTCTGGCTCTCAACTAGTCCATGCCATCAAACTCCTGTATTGCTGGATTCACATTAAAATAATCTTTCTGCTTTTCCTGCGATGCTGCTTATATCAGCAGGGAGTTATCTACAAATAACTATGAAGTTCTCTCTCCCCATTCACTTCCATGATTCTGTTAAAAGCTGACAAAAACTTGGTGAAAGTTTGAAATACTAAATGCTGCTTACCTGCTCACCAGTGCTGGGTTGTACTTTTTAATTGGGCTGCCCATGGGCTGCCTATTGCTCTTGTATGTTGAGTACAGCTTCTCAGGGACAAAGGCAGTCTTTCTGTCTTTGTAGACCAGCTACAATAGAGAGACCAAGACTAGGACTGGTTAAGTAATCTGTAGTACTGGTTAACAGTACTCAGCATTTTACTGGATTATATACTTACATATACAATACTTGCAGATTTCATGAATAAGATAAATTGTATTCTCCAAGTCTTAAAGCAGATTGTGACTTCCCCAAAGCACCTGTGTGATGTTCCTAAGCAGATTTTCAATTTACCTTCTGCACCTTTGAGCTTGTTTTCAGGTGGTTTGCAGTAAGTAATGGATTGTCTGGGGATGCTGTGAAGTCTCCCTCACTTCTTTTCAAGAAGACTCTTGACAAACACCTGTCAGTAAAGATTTGGGAATAGATAATGTGACTTTGGGACAAAGGGTTGGACTAGCTACTAGTTTCTTTCTCGGTTCCTGTATCTCCTTTTCAAAGATAACAGAAGTCCTGTCTTAGAAGTCCTAACTGTGGAAAGCACACAAACAAGTACACCTTTATGCAGAAAACATGTCTGTCTGGTGCATTTAATTCTTTCAAATGGACCTTTAAGAGAAGTCTTGGGAAGTGTCTACCCCAGATCGCGCCAAGTTTTGTCACTGGAGCAAAAAGAGGCCAAGATGTCACCTTGGTCTTCTGATCAGTGGTTTATAAAGCTTAATTTGCTACTCAAAGTTGTTTTATGTGATAATTTAATATATCCCTTCCATCTTGATCTGAATATAGATTTGAGTTTCAAGCTTCTGATGCACTTTTGACAAAAAGTTTGACTTTAACATTCACGTGAAATGGCCGTAAACCTGATCAGTACTTCACCAGAAACCTGTATTTTATCAATACAATTTTTAGGAGGCACTGCAAACAAGCTGAAGATCTGTATCAGCAATACTCATATGAAATTTGGTCATGAATTTATTCCTGTCTACTGTCACTTCAAATTAAAATTAAAAAAACAAAATGTTTACAAGGGAAAACTTCAAAATAGTCCACACACAAATAAAGAGAAGAGTGGGTGGTAGTAGTGGGCGTTTAGAACATAACATGTTGGTGCTTAGTTTTCAATTATTTTAAACACTAAAGTGCACTTTCTGTTCCTTTTTCATATATATTTGCCTTTTCCTACTATACAACTGACAAAAGCTAATTAGCAAACACAAAATGCTGCAACTTTTCTTGCCAGGGCTGTTTAATATCCCTTTTATCAGCTAACTTGAATAGAATCCAAATTTAAGCCCAACTGTTTTCAGTAGTAGTTGATTGTCAACAAATTTATTACAAGATTAAGGAAGATTTTTAACTTTGTATTTTAACCTACCATGTAATTTAAGAAAAATGACTGAATACACTACAAGAACTGCTTTGGCTTTTTACACTTGGAAATTAGGCAACTTTCTGCCCTCATTATTCTAATATGGATATGCACACACTGGTGTATATGCTAGTACCCCATGTTTCCATGCAGAAACATGCTGTATGGGTCCCAATATTGAATAGAAAGGGAAAATCAAATAGGCTAACTTCTTCGGCTTGTCTAGGAAAGAAATAACAGGTAAGCTAAACTATCCTTGAAGCCTACAATTTCATGTGTAAACAATATATATCAAGCCACAACATATTAAAAACAAGCTTCTGAAAAATATGTGTCTTTTAATATCTATAGACATTTTATGAATAGGTGATGTAAGATGTAAATTTTGCAAAGCAACTGGGTCCACATCTCAAAGTCAGTTATTTTTCTACCTTCTAAAAATATTTTAGTACCAAACAAACC
The DNA here is from genome assembly GCA_013399135.1 of Heliornis fulica. NCBI lineage: Eukaryota > Metazoa > Chordata > Aves > Gruiformes > Heliornithidae > Heliornis > Heliornis fulica. The sequence goes on along the minus strand of VXBZ01011042.1, from coordinate 286,071 downwards.
CTGATCTTTTTTCTACAAAAATTTCTTCCATCCCTTCCTAATATTTGTCTTAATTTTTTAATAAAATCACTGATGGATATTAATTTCTTGCCAAAAGTCCATGCTTCAGTTTTATCAGACAGAAATGTGAATTCAGCTGGACAACTTCCCAAAGTTTTCACCAGCTATTGCAAAGGTAAAAAAGGAAAAGTAGAGAAGAAATCTGTCTTCAGGCATGGAATTTTCATGTCAGGCATATACAGACCACTAATTTGGGCTGGTTAGGCAAGTTAAAAGTTGTCAATATGTCATAATTCACATTGCATTTTCTGTATTATAGGAATATTTCTGACAAAGTTCTTCATCTGTATATAGAACCAAGTGTGAAGACCAAGAACAGGTCACTACCACAAACTACTCCACCTCAAAAAGATTTTGTCCTAAAGCAATCCAGTTCAATCTATGCTAGCAACTACTTAAAAACCAAACCCTAAGACACTCTATCACAAAATGCTGACCCTTCTGTGTAACCAGAATTGTGCATCAACAGTTCTCTCTCTAAACTTCCCGTGTTGGCAGTCAAGTCTTTCAGTTGCTTTCTCATTGCCCTCGTTCTTTTAGTCAATCCTTTCTCTAACTGCATCACCTTCCTGAATACTGCTTTCTAGTATGCTTCATCCAGGCCCTTATAATGTGAGCAGGTTCTTTCTCTCCTCGATCTGATTTTGTAGTCCCATTCACCTTGTTTCCTTTGTCGGTATTTAAGATAGGCAGAAGCTTAACACTTCTGAGCTACGTCTAAAGGAATCAGAGCCACCTTGGAGCAATCTAACAGACTTTGGAGGAGGAGGACATACCCCCAACAAACTTATTCATTCATAATAGCTGGTGCATAGCTTAACCTACTCTTAGGGCAGCTGAACATCTCTTGATTGTGATATTGAACTGACTATACTGTGAAGTGAAAGGGCTGTTAGGAAAGCATTGCTTGATGATAGCTACATACTACAACTAGAACTGTGACTATATGTTGTAACTATTTACATGTGAAATTAAGGTGCAGGTTTTTTAAAACCCCAAATCTGTTTCACATGAATTATTTATGTTTCTTTGTATACCTTGCCTGTGAAATTGATTTTTCTTTTTTTAGAATCTCATCTTGTCTGTTTTCTGAAAAATAATGCTTAAAATTACTTTTAATTTGTAGTTTGTAAGCTGTTAAAAATACTAATAGTATCCTTGTCTAATTGCATATCCTGATAATGCTGTAGCTGTTTAAACAACAAATGGTAATCAAAAAAAAACCCAAACCCTTAACATACGTGTCTGCTTCTGCATGAATGGCCCAGTTGAGTTTGAAATAGTTTTGTACCTCTGTTTTTCTGGTCAGAAACCATAAGAGATGGGAGTAGTTTAATTTTTGATACATGTGCTGTACTGACTGAAGGTTGTATTTCTGTTTTACTCATTGACCTGAAAAAAAAACCAAAACCAACCTCACTTACATTATTTGACAGCGAACATATTTATCCACAAGAAAGAGCAGAACCTGCTGGGGATATAGCAGTACCATAAAACAAATGTGTGGTCAGCTGCTTCGGTGCCAAAATTAACAGGACTAAATAAACAGCTTTAGAGTATTTAAAATGTACACTGACAGCAAGGCTTAGCTGCTGAATTAAATCTATTGCTGAGACAGCCTTGTCCTGTATGTATATATGTTATGCTAATTATAAAATAAAAACCTGGATTTTAAAGGGAACCTCAATGTGACTCTTTAATTGTGGTCACAGCTCTAAGTAGGTAAATATTGTTAATGTGAAGCAAGTTGATGCCTGCACAACTAATTAGAGACATTGCTGGCCAGCGTCAGGAGACTTTTGCTCTCTTTGGGCCTTTTCTGTTGACCTGAAGTTTGACCTCAGCTATTTCACCCCAGTGTTTCTACATTGTTTTTTTCTCCCCACAAGGTTTTCTTCTATGCTTTTATGGGTTTGCAATACTTCAGAGCTTATGCAGAATTGAAGGTTGTTGTTTATAACAAATTTTTGAGAAACACTGATTTTATCACTTCTGTTAAAGATGTTTAGAAGTGTTTCAATAAAATAGTTTTTCTTAGAATCTGGTCAGAGTAACTTAATTTATATGTAGCTGTGTACAATAAAAATAAGCAACAGGTCTGATTTCAACGAAAGCTAAATGAAAAATGCAAAGTCTCAGGAAACTGGACACTGTATTTGCCAAATGCATCTATTCCTGATGGGCCATATCTAGGTATGGGACCTACTTGTCAGAAACACTCATTGATGCCTTTAAACTCTGCAAAAGCTGAGTCAGCTTCAAAAATTGAGGAAAAATCATTCCTGCCTACAGAGCAAGTACCAAAAAAGAAAAAAAGCCATCCGAAATAATCTCACAATTTTTAAAAAATCCTAGGCTTACCTCAGTAGTCAGATTTAGGAGATGTGTCATTCAGATATATGATAATGAAATAATGGCATTATAAACAAGAGCGGCCCAGCCTTTGGCATACCTCTGTCAATAGATCTATACCAATTTATGGCTTCTGACGGTTGGGCTTGGTGTTTTAATCTAGCCATTGTCAATTCCAGTTCTGGTTTTATTAATCATACCAGGGATGTCTGAATAAGTAGCTCCAGAGAAATTGGATTTAGAAGGTTCATATTAAAGAATAAAGGGTACAAGTACAAACTGATGAACAGAAAGTTATATATTGGTGCTTTTTATGTAACATGTATTGCTGCATACACCTTCAAGGTATCTGTTGAGCAATTTAGCTGTGTTTTCTGGCAGCTGTCACTGGTATCATCCATCAGAACAAGAGCCTTGGCCGACAACATTTTGCTGAGATGCTAAAAGGATGCATATTTTAATTCTGGGTGGTTTTATATGACAGCGTGACAGAGGAATGCCAGAAAAATCTGGGACCATGCTAGAATTTGCACAATTTCAAGTAAATAATTGGACCACTTTTCATGTAAAAGCAACAGCTGGACTGTTGCTGTACCTTGTGCACAGAATTGAGTTTAGCATCCTGTTTTTCAAGCAAGTCATCATGATTGGCAGTGAGAGAATTCAAGAATTGTAAACACTGAATTTCTGTGGAGCCCTGATGTCTGAGATTTGTTGAGGTGTACTCTCTTTGCTTCCTTTTGGCCACTTGATTTTATTACAGATAATGAGCCATCTAGATGATAGGTATGATAAAGCATACTTGTATCACCAACAAACATGATGGAGGATGAAAGGGAGGGAATAATAATGATTACCTGCTTGCAAACATATCTGTAATCTCCTGGAATAAAGGAAAAAGAATCAGTGTGGGAGACCTGTGACAGCATTCACCCTGACCCCTGCCAAATGGGGAGGTTATAGTTCATCTTACTTTAGCTGATATTTTTCCCCCTTTTGCTAGATACTGTACTTTCCGTTCTCTTGCTAAGCTCTTTGGTTGCCAGGTTCAAAATCAAACAGATTTACTTAGGAATCTAATAAATAGGTCTTTGTTAACCCAATTTACTTTGACTTGATTACAATAAGCTCTAAACTCCAAAGCAGATTAGGAAGCATCCACAGGAGCAACTTGATAGGTTAGAGGAAGGGATGAGGATAATCACATGTAACTGCAAGGGCATTTTCTTTTATCTCAAGATGAAAACAAACAAGAAACCGAAAACCTGTGCTTCAACAACTTCTCACAGGCTCCATTTAAAACTAGGGATGCTGGTGATATTGCTGACCATGCCTTGTGTGTGTCCATTAGGAAAGTGGCTGTTTGCATAGCCCCAGAATGTTTTATCTGAACAGGGCAGACATAGATTGCATAGACTCAGAAGAGATTTTTAACACACCTGGCGACTCTCTGCAGGTGAGTTTTACATCTCCAAAAAGAAATAATTGAAACCATCATGGTCTCATATCAGCTGGAGTACTGCATGGATAGCCTCAGGCTCTGGTTTCTATACTTAAAATTTAAAACTAGGAAATTGCTGAGCTTCAGACTATGCCATCTCCTAATGGTTTCCATTGTTTCAGACTGAGACAGTTTGGGGATTACTGGTGGCCTTTGCCAGTGAATGCAGTGGAAGGAGGGGGGGGTCCCTCCTTGAACATTCAGAAATGCAAGAAGTTTATATGGTTCTGTCACATGCTGATATATATTTGAAGTCTTTACAAGAAGTGGTTACATCTCCCTGCTGAAAATTTGTAAGACTTTTTTCACACCCCTGTAAGTCTTTGATAAGATATCAAGACAGGAGTGTTACACTCTATGGCACTATATTAAATGCAAAGCTTTTGTTTAGTTTAATCCCCTCTCCTGGAAGTGCTGGGTATCTAAAGATGCCCTGAATAAAAGGAAGTATTGTATCTTGAAAATGAAAAATAGTGCTAAAATAGTGAGGAAAACAGGGGAAAGACAAGGATCAAAATGCCTAGCTATTTCAGCTGTCCAATTTAAGGAGGACTAATTTTTGGGAATGCTCATTACTCACACTGGAAAAAAGCAAATAGATAACCAGAGACAGCTAATGTTTCTGAAAATCTTAAACTACGGCATAAATTTAATTATTTCCTCATGAGTATTAGAAGCAGAGTTTATAATAATTTGTTATGTTTAACATAACAAACAATTGGAATCTATCTTGTTGCAAACATTCTGTCTGGTATCTCTCTTGAAATGAATTTAAATTAATGAAGCTTCTTTAAGGATAGCGGTAATGGAAATTGATTAAACCAAAATGAAAGACATTTTTTAAATAGTCAGGGTGTTTGGGTCTTCCTTTGAAATCATCTATATTTTAATAAAAAATCAATATGTGTTTAAAATAGCCAATGTGCTGATTTGTTCCATACAGATATGTTGCAACATATTCTGAATTATTATAAGTAGTTGTTAAGGTTTGATCCCAGCCAGCAGCTTGCCCCCACGCAGCTGCTTGTTTGCTCTGTGTCCCCACTGCCCCCACACCCCAGTGGGATGGGGGAGAGAATAGCCAGAATGAAAGTGAGAGAACTTGTGGGCTGAGATAAAGACAGTTTAGTAAGTAAAGTAAAAGCCATACACCCAAATAAAGCAGACCAAGGAAGTCATTCCCCACTCCCCATGGGCAGGCAGGTGTCCAGCCACCCCAAGGAAGCAGTCATGGTGACATGGGAAGACATATGTCATCACTCCAAGTGCTTCAATCCCTATCCCCTTCCTACAGCTTTATGTGCTGAGCATGACATTGTATGTATGGTATGGAATAGCTCTTTGGTTAGCTGTTCTAGCTGTGTCCACTCCCACCTCCCTGTGCAGCCCCAGCCCACTGGCTAGTGGTGTGAGAAGCAGAAAAGGCCTCAGTTCTCTGTAAGCACTTCTCAGCAGTAATGAAAAAATCTGGTATCAGCACTTCTAGTGCAAATCCAAAACACAGTTCTTACCAGCTACTATGGAAAAAAGTAACTCTATGCCAGCTAAAACCAGCACTATAGGTAAAACCTTGCATTTTTTTTGATCAAGTTAGAAATCATATTTTCTGATTATCATCCTGAATTAAATGGTAAAAACAGCACAGAACTGAAATTTCCATTTTGGATATCTGTAACCTGATGGGCTGCACAAATGAAGCTCCTTCCTTTTATAACGGTGTTAGAGAGGATGTGCTTTTAGATTGGTTTGCTCCAGTTTGTATACAGACCCCGTTTGACCTGTAAGAAAACTTCTGAGAGAGGGTAACAGACAGAAAGGAAACCGATGGGTCAATGTGTTTGGGCTGGTGGTTGTGGAGGGAAGGAAATGGTTTTGGTCTGCTCAGTGTGCACAGCACGAAGAAGGTGTTGAGGGTTGCAAGGATGTGGAAGCAGGGGAGGAAAGAGCAGGGCTCAGAGCCTGAGTCTCAGGGTGGCAGGAGGAGGGATCCTTTGCTGCAGGCATCTTTTGCTGTACATTCCAGGAAGCTGCTGAAACAGAAGACAATACCGGAGGGACCAACTCACCCTTCAAGGACGAGATCAAGAGCAGAGTAATTTTCAAGCCTTTTTAATGTAGCTTTCCACCACACTTCCTATTTAAACCGACACCTTGTTCTAGTTTATTACTTTAGTGTTCTGATAAATGTGTTTTGAAATCCTTTGGCACATTTGCTTAAAAAAAATAAAAATGTGTGAACAGTTGGTGGTTGAGCAGGTGGCCAGGACTACTCTGCTAAACTGTTTTTCCCAAGATGCACTGAGTCCTCATCCTCATCAGCCCTTGGAGACATCATGGCAAAACACACAAGCACCAAACAATAGTGAGGTGACCTTAGCTAAAAAGTAATAATCAGCAATCCAACTCCAAATTTGATTTTTTTTACTCAAACCTCTGTAAAGGGAAGGTTTTTCCACACAAAGCTGTAGAGTACATTCAGTCTTTCCCCCCTCTACTTCCAGGCTTTCCTTTTCTTTTTTTCTCTTCAACCATTACACGTACTGGTGTGTGTTCCCATTCTTGCCTGCAGAATGTCCTGTTAAGATGGCAGTGACGGTGCCCTTTGAAATTACTCTCTGAGGTTCCAGAAATCCGCACTTTGTGGAGTTGTGTGAGCACAGAACCTCAGAAATAAGTGTCTTACTCAGGAGGCTGTCTAACTTCTGAGAAAATCCCAAATATGTAACTTCTCTTGGTAACAATAGTGCCAACATTGGTTTTGTACCTTTGGATATGGAGAAAGGGTAAAAAAGATGTTTTTTTTTTTTTGAAAGATAGGAGTCTCATGTACATCAGCTAATCTGTCATGTATCATAGCCTAGTCTGCACAAAGAAACCAAAAAAGCTCTCTTAATGGTGTACATTTCTAGTTCATTGGTGTGGAGGTATACAGTCGTGAGTAAATGAGATCTGTTCAGATAACTTCGATTGGTAAAGAAAATCATCTCTCTAAGCTATGTTCTAGGCAGGCTCTCAACCTATCCTAGCTCCTTAGTACTGCTTCAATGGAAGTTTGGGATCACTAGAATTTTATCAGAATTTAGAAGATTAATTCTTGTGATGAGCTTCTCAACCATGCAGCTCCCTGTACAGGAGCAACTCCTCTAGCACCTTTGGTGCACAGAGGAGTATCACAGAATTTACAAATCCTCCTTAATTTCTGCCAGGAATACGACATAAGTGGGAGGTATCTATTTGATAGCTGAGAGGTCAGCAATGTGTTAGGTTTGTTATATTAGCACCCCACACCCCCCACTTAGTTAAAATCTCTTTCTGTATGAATAACACTCCATACAGCTGTTAGAAACTGAGCATATGCCAGAAGGTTTGAGACAGCTGAGCAAATGGGCAAGCGCCGAAGGGCTCACATCCAAGGGCAGCCTACAGCCAACCCATTCAGTGTGGACTTTGTCAGCTGACCCCGAGTTGCCTCCTGCCAGAGCAGTAAACAGCCACTGGGAGAATGGTAGACATTTCCAAAAAAATGACAGTCAGAAGTAGCAGCAGCCACAGGGACCATGCATCCCAACAAAGTATTATTTATTCATACATTTATAAACTGATAATTCCTAGATAATTTTTTTTGCTTTGGAATTTACGTGGTTTTTTCAACCTTGTCACTCAGCTGCAGGAACAGAAAGAAATAACTGTTTGAGAAGTGTTATGAAGTGTTAATATTTTTCCTGTATTTGCATGGCTGAATGCAGAGTGAGTCACCCACAAAGCTGAGTGTTATATCTGTCATGCTCTTACGTATCTTTTGACACTGATGCACCTAGAAGGGCAGTTCTCTTGTTACCATCCGTGACTTTTTCAGATCACGTATCATAATACTGCTCACTATAACTAAAACCAGACAGAACAGAGTCAGCAACAAAATTCAACTAGCTATTATACAGAAATGAAATTCAGTTAATGAACTGTAACATTAAATAAACACAGTTCTTTTCTGGTCATAAAAAAGGTGCAAATAATAAATTCATATACTTCAGATTTTTAGTGGGAGAGACTTGTTTGCAAAGATGATTTGGTCTTTGTTTAAGCACATTCTAAAATACAGTCACAAATTTACTGAAGTTCAGGCTAGTGACAGCTTCAGAACTGCTCAGGAAGAAGGGAAGTAATTCAGTGGCATTTAGTTTGGGTAACTTTATTCGGCTAATGTCAAGGTCATATTCATAACATGTGGTATGGTATTTCTCTTGCCTTTTCCTTCTTTTCTTCTGAAAGAAAGCTTAAGTTTCTGAGAGAAAGGAAAGCATCTTATCGGTTCTTTTCACAGCACTAAGTAGCTTGTATTTTTCTTTTTCTTCTCAGATCTCGGTCGTTTTCACTTTATTCTGCATAAGAAATGGCACCTTTTTGTTTTCAGAAGGGGAAAAGACAGGAGGGGGAACTTCAGCAGCAGGACAGCACAGGCACCCAGTGGTTCAGGATCCTCTTGTCTCAGCATCTCTCTTTAGCTGCTAAGATAGATTTAAAGGGTATTCACCTTTGTAATTTAGCTACCACAGGTGCTTTCAAGCAGGTCCATAAGTATATTTCTGTGGGAATGTTGCCACAGGAAAGCGATTTCCAGAAGAGAAAAAATCCCTCTCTCCTCTCCCCCCCGCCCCCCCTTTTTTTTTTCTTCATTCTCTCAGGGGCAAGGGAGAGAAGAGAAAATGTTTCATGTCCCAGTGAGTGACTTTGGAAAACTCCTCCTTCCGTTCCTGCCCTGTACTGCCTGTGTCAGCATTTGATGTGTCCTATTCATAGGGTCAAGGAGACACACGCAGTTAAACTTGGATAAATGGATTGGCAAAGAACATTGCACCAGGATTCCTTCTTGCATCGCAACCAAGAATCCATTCTTTTTCCGAAGGATGAGCTGTTATGAAAATAATTACGTGGACTTTACAATGACTGAGAATATTTTTTTTTTTTATTTACAGTTCCTAATTTTTCCCTTCCTGTGCTCTTCATCAGCAATTTTTGACCCCCCTATATGCAGCATTTATCTTGCTGGCAAACCACCATTCCCCACTGAGATACTTTTATTACAGCTGTCCCAACCCCACCTGGGATTTTAAAACTTGCATTCTGCTTATCCACTCTAACCATAGATTTAAATAGAAAGAGGAATCTTTTGAAGTCAAAAGGCACACTTAGAGCTGTGGCAGCCAGTCCAACCCTTAAAGTGACAACCTTCATCAAATCGATTTTTCACAAGGGTTCAAGTGAAGGGCTTTTAACATCTGATTCACAGATCCTGAAGACTAAAGTGACTATGGACCGCAGGGTCCACTAAAGCTGACTGACAGTGGACTTACCTTTACTGCACATACTACCTCAGGAAGAATAGTTAAGGGGACTCAAAATAAAAAATTATAAACACTGATGCTAGGTAGTATTTCTGTACTTGGTTCAGATGTGCTGATCTGACTGGAAACACACTGCACCTGGAGCCCTTTGTCATACAAAGTGCGAAAAAGTTACCATGTGCTCAATTTTTCTATAGGTTTCCTTCTCTGCATTTCTGAGTCAGAGTCCACTGCCTCATCCCCTTTTCCAATGTTTTGTCCTTAGGTATTTGTCTCGCAGCATTCAGGACCTGTTTCACAACTTAGTTATGCTTTGGTTATGCTTGGTGATGCTTTCAGAGCAGCTTCCCAACCAATTACCTGGGAATTCCCTTCTCTGGGATCAGCCCTGGATAGCATATGGCTGTCAGGATGATCAGCTTCATGTCCTCAAGCCTGGGAACAGCACCATGTGCAGGTAGATGGGCATGAGGAATAAAGCAAAGCAGCAGTACTCTCTGCCAGGCTGTGTCCAGCAAGGGAGATGGAGATCCCCTCGTAGGGATCTATGGGGTCTAGGGAGGTCTTCACTTTCACGTGCCCTGCTTCTCCCCTTGGGAAGCCAATCACAGGGACTGGAAAGGTGGCAAAATACAGCTGCTAGCTTCCAAAAGAGAATTAGAAAGTAAAAGTCCATATTGTAGTTTTCAGAGAATAGTGAAACAGATGTTCCGCTTTCGCAGAGATGGTCAAAGAGCCATTACCTCAGTGAGATACAGAAAACTGTCTTTAATTTGCACCTCATTTGCCTCCCAGAAAATGAGTGAGAGACTGTAATTGTTGGTCAGCATGCATCTAAAGGTTTTGTGCTTCAACAGCCACTGAGCATTGGTTGTTGTTACAGCTTGTTATACTTTCATTCCTCTGGAAAGTTTTCACAGATGGATAAGTAAGCGTGGTAAGAGCGGGAGTCCCTGGACATCTGTAAAGATCTCTCCACAATCTGTGGAGCTATGTCATAGGGTTCACTTCTGGAGAGCGACAACGTTTTCACTTAAGCTGTGCAGACAATTTTCAGTCTTTGTACTTGAGCACTGTTAATTGTTTGCACAGTTAATTAAACTATGGGTGAGGTATTCTGTTAAATATCCATGTGTAATGCACATATTGACTGTTTCAAGGTGAATACTTTTCTAAATCATGAGCTATTGAATGTTGACTCACTGTGGTCCATTTTCTCTAATTGGCTTGAAGCTTCTCTCATCGCTTGTTATGACAGAAGGTGTTTCTTTTCCCCACTAAAAACATTACTGTCTCTAAATATGAACATCAATGGGCGTTTTGAGAATCATTGTGCAGGGAAGAGGCTCTCCAGAGTATGCATTTAGGTTAGTAATTGTCTGGTATTCACCTTCTCTCTGTTAAGCAGCCCTTGGGCCTGAGAATGAAAGCCTGGCAGACTGTAGTGTTCCTGTCAGTCATGCTGTAAAAATACAGCAGGGGACTGTGCTTCCCATGGGGTTACAGTATTGCTTTCTTCCTGGACTCTGACCACATAAGAAAAGGTTTTAGACAGGTGTCTTTTTCCTATATGAAACGATGATCAAATGTTATGTTGTTTGGTAAGCATCTGCAAGCTCTGCAATAATTCCTATTGTATAACATTAATAGTAAGGTTTAATAAGTTACCCTGCCTTCATGGGATGTGGTAAATGCTCAGTGGTTCTGCAGTCACTTGCAAAACTTGTCATTCCATTCAAAGCCACCATTCAAAATATCCTTCATATCATAGCATGCATTCAGAGGCACACTGATGAGGAAAACTAGCTCTCAGATGATGTTTCCTAACTCATTAGAAGTTCCAAACGGGTTATGTATTTGAAGAAATTAATTCAGTTCTGTAGCTTAGCAAAATCTCTTGATAATCTAGGCTCCAGCTCGCACTATGCATTAAAGCAGACAGAGAAATGTTTACTCTGTACTGGGTGTTTGTGTATTTCTGTATCACTATCTATCAGTCAACAGCAGATTTAGGATCATATATGTGACACACATTTTTAGCTAAAACAATTATATAAAGGACCTCCTTAGCTTGAAGGTATTTTATCTTGGGTTGTAATAAGAGTAGTGAGTTTCAAACCCCAGTAGCAATTCAAGAGATATTTTTTTTTAAAAACAGATTCCACTTTATTTCAATAGCTTGGGTTTTTTTCCTGCCAGCATGAAAAAAGCCAACTTCACCTCTGTGAATTTAAGTAGCATTTAAAGCATTTAAACCTGTCTGTTGAATGATAATTGCTGCATTCAAAATTCATCCTCTCTTCATCACACATTAGCAATATGTGGTGGTTTGACTCGGCTGGAGGCCAGACTCCCACCAAAGTCTCTATCACTCCCCTCTTAGCTGGACAGGGGAGAAAATACATCTTGAGAAGCTTTGGAGTCGAGATAAGGACAGGGAGAGATCATTCTGCAATTAGTGTCAAGGGCAAAACAGATTCAACACAGAAGAAGGCAAGAAAACTCTCTAGTTTATTACACTACACTACAGAAACACACAGAAACCAGAGTTAGATGATGAGAAGTACCTATCACACAGTAAGATAAGGAAGGAAGG
>VXBZ01011042.1:147411-274147 GCA_013399135.1 Heliornis fulica | reverse complement strand
AGGAAGGAAGGAAGGAAGGAAGGAAGGAAGGAAGGAAGGAAGGAACAGATACTGCTGGGTACCACTTGATTGAGAAAGTATGGCAGAATCTAGGTGTACAGCGCAGGGGAAAGGAAAACACCATTCATGGTTTTCCAGTGACTGTTTTTAGGAAGAAGCTGAACTCCTGCTCTTGGGAAAGAGTTGTGAGAGCTAGAAAGATATATAAAACCAATAGTCTCTATCTTTGCCTTTCCTTGCTTGTGACGTACTGTTTGGTGTAACCTGTTGGTCAGAATAACTTTGGAGTAGTTATCAAATTCCAGAGGTATCTTAAAGGTAATCTTACAGGCAGAATTGGTAAAAATCCACAGAGTGAAAAGCAAACTCTCTTTTTTTGGCTGCTGCAGGTAGGGAAGGCTATATCTTCACAGGCCTCTTCTTCATTTTTGCTTTTAGTGGAAAATTAGTATTAATGATAGGAGCTTTTGTTGTTTTCTAGCCACTTTCAGAATTATGTTTGGACTGGATAATCGAGTAGGGAGGTGTGGAAAGCACTATTGAGAGATAATAGCTAATAAGCAAAAATGAAGATCAAAACAAAATCTGATATGTACAATTTCAGACTCCAGTGATGAAAAGTTAGGCTGTATTTTTTATTATAGTCTTTGTTTATTAGCTGGTAGCTAGTTCTGCTCATTATTTTCTAGAGTGAATAAGTGTAAAGTTTTATTTTATCCATCAATGAACTAAACTTTTAATTAAACTTTCATATTTGTCTTAAGTTAAGACTAATGACTCTCAAAGGAATTGCTTAGAAATCCTTAAACTTTTGAACAAAGAGACTAGAGAAAATGACACCAAGGTTCCTTTGAAAACCAACCTTTCTATTAGAGAACAAAATAAAAAACAAGCAACTTTAAATTGGGAAACATGGGTTATTAATATTCATCATAAAAACAAACTGAAAGAAAAGTTAAATCTGTGTTCACCCTAGAGGATTTTTGTTGGCGATTTCACACAGATTGGCAAATTACACTAATGATTTCAGTACTGGAGGGAAATCACTGGTGTTTAAATCCAGAGTTTCTCTGAAGTATAACATGCTTTGTTTAACATTTGTTACTTATTGTAGCATAGACAAATGATCATTGACAATTACTTTAACAGAATATCATCCACTTGTGTAGATTTCTTCTTTTCCTTCCTCCCCATCACTGTATCAGGTCAGGTTAATGTGTGTCAGGATGGTTTGCCAGGATCAGGGCACTCTGGGGAGCTGAATACCAGACAGGTGGAAGTACCAGAAACAATGGTAGAATGTACTGTGGTATTGCCTGAACTAGGTTTTGTATAATTATAATTTTATTCCAGCTGTAGTACAAAAACTAGTACTGTAGGAATCATTTTGGCAGATGTAAACACATAAATACTGAATGATAAAAAAGAGGGCCACAGTAAAGAATCAGGAGCAGAAAATTTTGAAAAGGTATAATAAAAAATTACAAAATCTACAAGTCTATAAATCCTGCAGGTTTGGGGGTAGTCTGGGTGAAGTTAGAAGATTATCTTTGAAAGGTGAGCTAGTACTCTTATGTTCCAGCTGCTTACCGGAGATCCTTGTACACTATGTACACTCATGATGGTGGTGTGTTAACCAACAGAGCATTAAAAAGATGATGCAGAAGAAAGCAAGGAATGTGGCCTTGTACTGTATATTTGACAAACCTTGTCTGCAGCTCAATTTTTTAATTTTTTTTTTTTAAAGTAGAATACTGGGTTTTATTCCTTCTTTCATTCTGGCTCCTCTGATAGCATGTGTGCTTTCCTGCTCCGTTATTGACTTGGTTGCAAGCAGTCCTCTGAGCAGAATTGATTTATGATACACTTTGCAGCCATCCAGACAGCTTCCAGTGAAGTGACAAAGAAGTTCTGCTTCTGCACCCACCTAATCAATGAAACGCAAAGAAAGGCTAGACAAAACAGAACCCCCACGTGGAGCTCTGGGGTGCCAAACATCCAGCAGTCTTCACAAAATCCAGAGAAGTGACGTGCAGTGGTGTTAGTTATCACATAATATGCCATTTCTGTAATTCCAAGGTAATAATCTTTCTTTTAAGGAACGGAGTAAAAGAAAAGCAGATATATAAGCACAGACTGATGCGTGGAAATGGACTCAAAGTTTAGCAAACAGAACTTGAGCCAGTGTGTATGTTTATATACCAGAATAAGCAACAGGCAACAGTTTTCTCCATCTTTAACAACAAAATACATTTTAAAGCTGAAATTAGTAAAGGTATTTTAAAACTGACCTGCAATGCCTTGAGGTTGCACAGGGCAGAACAGCGTTATTCTGATTCACAATCTTCTGAAGCATGTATTTAATTGGAGTGTGAATCAACACTGATCCTTGGGACAAATCACATAATTAGTACTGAACATCAGTAAATGTCCTGGTAGGCTGATACTGGATGTCCTCTGCCGGCAGAATCAAGCCATGTGAGAAACTGAGAGCACTTTACTAGGACCTTGTCACACAGGTATCTGCATGAAGGTGATAGAAAAGCATCAATTTATTTTAGAACTGTCATCTTTATTCACAAGAAAGCAATGCACATCAGGATCTAAAATGAGGAGCAGTAGAGGTAGGAGAGGCTCTTGCAAGGATACTTCCATGGTCTGTCAGTTCATGTATGCATTTTTGGAAAATGTTCTAGTCATGTACAACTTAAAGCTCCACAAGACATCCCAAAATGAAAACTCCAACTGATGCACTGGAAGAGACAGACATACTGCTTTCTCTCCTCCTGACCTATGTTCTCTGATGTTGTTTTTTTTTTTACCATAATTCAGCTAGGCTGCTAACCTTGAATTCCCTTTGCCAGTGCAGTGTGGGACCACTTTGATGTAAGGCCATTGTATATGTAGTTTACAGAGCAAACGACTGTGTGAGGTGAAGGCAAGAGAGAATTAGGTTCTAAGACAGCATGGCATAAATCTTGCTTTATAGGACAGGATACTCTGTGTTGCTAGAATTACCTTGTTATAAAGCCAATGAGATAGAAGCGCGAGTAAGTGGCTCGGTTTTGAAGCACTCCAGCCCCTTGATCAGGGGAAAGAAATGTGTCTCAAACCTGTAAGCCAAAACACATCCCTCTATTCACAGAAGTGTATCCCCACATGCATGTCGTGTCATGTTGTCCCATCCTGTTCTCCCTCCTCCCCACCATTTAATGCATACAGAGGCATTTGTTGTTCTACTGTGTCACTGGGGGAATAGCTCTGGTGCAAAGGGCCATGTTCCTCCTTGCTCTCTAATGAGATTCTGCTTTGTGACAGATCTTGTCAGAGGCTAATTATAACAAATGTTTGGAAATATTTGCTCCAGAATAACCTTTGGCTCTAAGATGGATCACTTGTGTGAGGCAGGTCCCCTTGCAGAGCCCAGGAGATCAAGTTCTGCCTGAGAACAACGTCTAAAATTCAATAATGGCACTGTGTACTCAGCTGACCAAGTTTGGCAGTTTCTGATTGATTTCTTTTCCTCTTCAAACCTTGCCTGTCACGATCGGCTAATTAAAAGTGCAGTAATCTGATATAATCTGTTTCCCAGTTGGTGCGGCAGTTGGCTATCTAACAGAAATAATTGATTTGTAAACTGCCAAACCTCAGACATTTAGACTTGCATTGTCTCCTCTAAACCATGTCTAACAGACAAAATTTGTCTCCTGATACATCAAATGACCCACACAACAAAATTAATTCAGCCTTCACTACTATGGAAAATCAATAGAATAGAAATAGATAAATTTAAAAATGTAATAAAAGTGTGGAAGAAAAGCAGATAAGCATGGATGTAATCTGCTCGTGCAAAGCCAGCAGCGTGTCATCATTTGTTGTCCCCTCAGTTTTTCCACTGCTGTTATTAAAGAAGTGATAGTTCACTTGTCACCTCAGATGAGAGTTCAACTTGCACCTCCTGTTTTTTCTTTTTTTCAAGCACATGTTGAAACCTGTGTACACATGTGACTTCCAATGGCTGGTGAACCATGCAATAAATTCTTTAGGTCAAGGAACAATAGCCACCTTAGTTATTTTTTTCTTACATTACAGATACTTCCTTAGTATTAAGGATAGGATACCCTGCCTTAAATATCCTTAGTGTAGGCCATAACTTCCTTGTTGTAGGACATAAACAGACATCTGAGGAGTGGTGAAAACACCTCACAAGAGCAGCGACAGTAGTGGAACAGGTACTGAAATCATTGTTACGGCACAAAACCTTTCCCCACAAGTCTGCTGCCTCCTGAAGATCCATTTTCCAGTCTGACAGTGAGCTGTTTCTGCTTTCCTGTAAGTACATAAATGAAGCAAAAGAAAATCAAGCATGGAAGTGTTTTATGGGGCAGGCCATCACAGTTCTTGGAAAGCCATCTGCTCATATAGTCATCTTAAAACACATCTGAAAGCAGTCAATTTTTGAGTAATAAATCTGGGGATTGCACCGCAGAAGGGAAATGCACTAGAAAACCTGTTGCTATATCTAATACAGGGGTATGTGTGCAATAAATCTGTTTCTTTGGAGGTTATGCACTTTTTGTTCACTGCAAAATATTTTCTTTCACTTCTGTAAGATCACTAATAAATCAACATTTAGAAATTAACTTACACTGAAAAGGAACATATTTCTTTGCAAGGAGAGCACAAACCCTACCTTCACGGGGCACAGCACGTTCGCCCCCACCGGTCATTTTTAAAGCAGAACGTGCAGTGCTTTAGGGCAGAGCTTCTGTGTGGCAGCTTCAAACTCTCCTTGCTAATGCCCTAAACTAGTTTATGTTTCTCCGCACTGGAGAATTGGATCACACCAGACTGCACCACTGGCTTCTGTGTTTGAATGAATAACAATTCTCATGGAGTGTGTTTGCTGTCTTTTGATTCCAGAGAGAAGTAAACAGTTTACTAATCTGTGCTACTCAAGGTCCCTGACTTCCTTCTCTCCTCTTACAAATGCTCACATAAAAATGCATAAATATATAAATTCGTATTGAATATTTACACACACTTTGTGTGTACATATGTATAGATATAATGTAAACAATTCAAATGAAATCTGTATATATTTATATACTTACAAGTGAATATTTATAGATATGCATGTAACATGTACACATTTGTAAGCACTGTGAATTTCAGCTATATTGCTATTTAAAACTCTGGGTCTTGTGCAGTCATTGAGTGCTTGCCTCCTTATATCCCATAGTCTTGTTTTCTTTGGGTACTCTCTAGTTCTGTGTTGTTACCAGAACAGTTGGGTAATAAACTCTCTAAGACTCAATTTAGGAGTTTTAGGAAGCAGACATTCTTTATCGCAGTGCACAGGGATTGCTGCAACCTAATGTGCATATTGTTAGTTGCAAGAGCAAAAACCTGTATTATTATAGTATATGCATATTCATTTCACTTCCAGGAACTAATTATAATATTTCAATTTTTTAAGCACATGTCTCTAAGGGTCTTCTGTGAGGGTCTTCGGTGGTCCCTAGCAGTTCTTTGAAAATGTCCTTTTCCATGAACTTCTTGAAGCATTAGCAGTGTGGATTAATCCAGGTGGTTTGTTTCTTCTCTTACAGTTATTTAGTTTAGACTAGTTTCTTGCTAATTTATCAACACCCTTCCACCACGGCTCTGAAATAGTATCCTTGGTTGCATTCTTACCTGAGGCTGCTTGCATTCCTCCTTCTTACTTTGATATTCCCCCTTCTGTTCTCTGTAGCCATACACCCTTCAATTACACAAAAGTAGCTCAAGGTTTCTTATGTCTTCTATCTATCTGTACTAAAAGTTTCAAAGCTGCTCAAGCAAGCACAACAGAATTGCCATCAGAGGCAGAGAGGAATCTTTCAGCCTTTGTTCAAGGTATCAGTGTATGATCGCAGTTAAAGCTCTACTTGCAGTATTTTAAGTCTGAATAAATTTCACAAGGTAAATGGTTCACTTCCTAAGGGATTTGAATTGAAGAGAACCATGGCATTTAACTCTAGTCTGGTGGACTTGAATGTCCAACTTGCCATTTAAGTGCAATAAATTGTGGGTGACTGAAGCCTGTGGGTGGTTTAGAGATGTTCAGAACGTACAATGTCTATTTAATTAGATAAATTTTTTTGTACTGCATGCAAGTTATAAACAAGCAAATATTTCAGCCTTGTGGAAAATCTTTAAGATTTCCCCAAAAGTTGTCCTCTCTCCCCAAATATCTGTATAAAATTTCAAGTCCCATGTTTAATCTATGACAAAACCCTACAGACTTTAGTGTGGCATTTGATGTTTTCCTTTTTTTTGCAGTCAGGCATCTACTTGAGATACAGATTATACTTGTCTATTTTTATCCTTTCATATTTTATGGTTTTCTGTCAAATCATTATTTTCCAATTTTAGGGATCTGGGGGCCCTGACACCACCCTTGTTCCTCCAGGCTCCCAGTACCTCACCCAGGCCAGGAAGTTAAGATGAACCTCAGGGAGGTGTCAAGGCAGAGCTGGTGGCTTGCATGGGGTTCCCAGAGATCCACAGCATCTGCAGTTTCTAAGAGCTCCAGAGGGTCTGGAAGATCATAGATCCTAGAGAAGCCTAAAGGAAGGTCTCAAAAAGCCACTGTAGCCTGGGCTGGATGGCACATCATGACAGGGCTGGTCTGGCAGCCATAGCAGGAGCTTGTTGGCAAAACAAAAGGGGTGTGGAATCAGGTCAGGCACCTACCCTAACCAGGTGAGTTCAGGTGAATCTTTGTAAATACATTACCAGCTTAAAAAATACCCAATGGATTTTTTTTTCTTCAAATCTTTAGTCTGTGAAATTTAAAAGAGGTCACAGAAATCACAGAGAGAAATAAGAATCATCAATCACTCATCTTCAGCCTGTTATCAGTTTGAATAATTTCAACCAGACTAAACTCCAAACAACCTTTAATTACCTTTAATTACCTTGTCTCAATGTCTCTCTTGATATGGCTTGCCCATGGTTTCACCACCTCAGTCCCAGCACTCTGCACTTCAGCCCAAGGAGGGTTCAGCGATGCACAGAAAGACCAGCTTTCCGGGGTAATTTTGGATTTGTATAGCTTTAATGCACAGTTTTGGAGGTGCTCCAGGCATACAGATGTGTGCATGGGAAAGTGTATGTCAAAATAACTGACAATAATAATCATCAATACAATAATTTGCCCATTTTTTATATAATGGCTTTATATGATATACAAAAGTGGACACTTTTGGTTTTAGGTGGGTTTTTTTGTTAAGGAATTCCTTACATCTTCATGAAGTGGAAACAAAAAAAACAAACCCCTCTTCTCAGATTTTCTGTTCTGTATATCTGATTAGAGGTATATTAACTCTGGGGCAAATAAATTATCACTTTGCCCCACCCTGAGAGATGTATAATGTATAATGGACAATTCTTCCATGTCCTCCCACAGCCAAGAAAAACTAAAAATTCACATTTCTGTGTATGTATAGTATCAAAATGTGAATAATGTTTTAATAACAATAAAAATATAGAATTACCCCTAAAACAAAAGAAGTATAAATGATCCCTAATTGTCATACATTCTCGTCATTGTAGATGGGGAGGACAGCATCATTTCCAGCATAGACTAAATTATGTTCCTGAATCAAGCCAAATGACATTGAGGAATTAATTACTGAGGCATTCAAAGTGACTACACAAAGATTTCCTGAAGGACTAGTATGGATTAATCATGACATCTCAAGGTGTTACCCTTAATAGGATTTCCAAAGATTTGATCTATGAGTAAATTCTGAGCTCATGAATATCACGTGAATCTCAATGTGCTTTCCCATTACAGCTGTAACTGCAGAGACTCACCTAGGTTTTTTGTCATTAGTGAGTATGAAAGTCTGCTGGCAATTTTAAAGAACTCCCATTCATGCAATAAAGAGTGAAGTTTTTCACCCTGAAAGTTGAAATTACACTCGTTGGAGGTTTCTCTATAGGTCTAAGCCATATATAATGGGACATGCTTTCCTGAGTGAAAGAATGGAATTGTTTGAAGATTTACGGCTCCAGAAAGTAAGCCCTCCTAACCTTGTTATCAGGTTATTTGTTATGCAGCTGTATGTAATGCATAACTGGTTTATCAATACAGATGGCATAAATAATCAGTGGTATGTGCAATCTATGGGACTTAGTTGAGCTCTGTGATAGAAATGAAAACCCGAGATTTTCAGAACTTTGTCGTGGCTTCCTTTTGAGAAGGCAGAGTACTCTGCTGCGTAATAAAACCAGTTTTCACACAGAGGCATTAATGTGAAATGGGCTAAAGAGGAACCTAAGAGTATTAAGGAAGATTTTCATTCATCACAAAATACTGTGATTGGCTGGAAGTCCATTATTAAAGTAAAAAAAAATGTTATAATTAAAAATATTCATAAATCTAAATGAACATGTTTCTGAGAAGAAATGAAGGGAAACGATGCACCTGATATTCACTTCTTTGACTGCTTCTTAAAGTAATTAAATTTTCACAAATTATTTTTACGTCTTTTGATCATTTGCACATATATGCAATATGATTTGACCATGATTTATAGATTTAACTGCAATAATTTCATTTTCACTGAGACAAAGACCTCAGTCTTGCAAGAACACATGATTTATTTTAGAACAAATAAAATACTCTTCATAAATCAAAGTCTATCAAAATCAACATTAATTCTAATTCAGTTGCGACGTGGTTCGAGTTTTGTGTGGGTTTGTTTTTTTTAACCCCCGGGTTAATCATGGTAAAAGGACATGGTGGCTGCTGTGTTATAGACAAACAACTGCAGATCAGCTCTTTCTCTACTCTAAACTGCTGATGTCCCACATTGCTTCAGGCATGTTTCAACACCTAATACCACACTAAACTTATTTGAATTACTGATTTCTTGGTCTGGTACCCAAACAGACATAATTATCTGTCAGCTTGGGGCAGAAAGAGCTTCCACGTTTAAGGTTCAGCTCTTCCCACAAATGCAGGTGCCAGAGTATTTTTAAAAGATTTATGCATGTTGCAAGTAGGATCATTGAGATATATGTCTGACCCATAGAGGAATGTAAACATAAAATGCCTACTGGTTTAAATAAGTGGTATGGCCTATGCATCTTTGTAAATATGATCCTCAGACTAACAGTTAATCCTCAATTAATCCTCAGATTAACTTAAATCTATCACCTTTACTGACTGTGACCAGAACTTTAAACTAAAGATGTTCATCCCTGCCTTTACTCCCAGAGATGTGCATTAGACATCAGGGAAAAATGATTGCAAAAGCAAATTCTTACTTTATGAAGTTTGGAATGAGCTTGGTGGGAAGTTTGGGGTTTTTTTGTTTATGGTTTGGGTTTGGCTTGTTTTTGTTAGGAATATCTGTGGGCAATTTTAGAGGCTCAATCATGAAAATGATCAGACACCCAATGGCTACACATTAATACAATTTCCTGGAAGATAACGTAATGAAGATACTTTGTAATATTGGAGGGTCTGATATAAACATTTGCATTTGGATAAGATGAATTAAAGAGATAAATATTTAACTATTTGAATACTTATATTCATGTATACATGAAGATACAGATAGATCAAAAATAGATTATATAAACAAACACGAGTGTACTCACAGAAAATAGCTAAAAGTCACTGTTTCAACTTTCCCTCTTCTTTGATTCATATTTCCAACACCAAAGTATATTCTCTATAAAAGTAACCAAAAAAAAATATTCACTCATAAAGCCATTACTTTAAAATCTATCACTTAGGAAAAAAAAGCAAGCAGCTTTGAACTGTGTTGGTTTGTATTCCACTGGACAGTGGGAAAAACTCCCCAAGGAAATGGACATTACACTTTTATACTAAACACCTTTTAATAATGAATGCTTGCACATGCTATAACCCGACAGAGACATCACATATACCTTCTTCAGAAAGTGCATCATAATGAGCTGACAAGTACAATTGGAAAAAACTAGCTAGTTGTAGTTCTGTGCATAAACCAAAACCATCTCTTGTCTCCACAAACGATTTAAAACTGCTGAGAAAAAAAGACATGAACCACTTGCACTGGGCGGTGGCCTGTGAACAGCCCCACTGACAAGAGCTGCCCCCAGGACCTCTTACAGCAGCCTCAGAGGTATCTCTAGCAGTTCTCTGAATTTGTCAGCAAAGAGTGTGTATAGGTGCGCACACAGATGCTTTGCGAGATCCTCTCAGGGTGTCCAAAGGTAATATGACATCCCACTGTCTGTTATCACCAACCATCTGAAGTCACCCCTTTTGAACCATCAGTGTTCTTGTCTGGATATCATATCATCAACCTACTTCCTTTGAATGACTTTTATTATATTTCAAACTATGATAATCCCATGGTCAAGTCCACGTGGAAGTGGGTACTGTGTGTTCATGCGGTGCGTCCCACCACTCTGGTCTGGAGCTGATGAGACCCAGCAGTGACAGCCTCAGTTGTGCAGCCACTCAGGGACCCTGGGATTGCACTAAGCACAGTGACACATAAATGAATATTCAGTGGAGCCAACACCTCTAAATCCTGTGTTCTCTAGTCTGCTGTCACATACCTAACATAAAATTGTGAGAAAAGGCATTCTCCCATAGTTTGCCCTCATTATTTTTTAATTACACAGTTTTGCAGAGGTGCTGAAGAGGTGCTAGTCTGAGCAATTCCTTTGTTATTGTGGACTCTTCTCAAACCAAGCACAGCAGAGAAGGAAAGCACTAGTCGGTTCTTTCCTGGTTTGGTTTTTTTTTACATCTTCTTTCTTTTGCTTTAAGTACTAGGAGCAGAGACGACTACTACTACTACTACTACTACTACTACTAATTATTATTATTATTATTATTATTATTATTATTATTATTATTATTATTATTATTATTATTATTTAGAATTTGATTGGTTTTATGGGTAGGATATTTGCCAGCAGTGAGCTACTGTAGTAGGCACACTTTGCGGCCAAGGACTGGGTGGGATTTGTTTCCCTCCACCCACAAAAGCTTTGGTGTAACCCAGGTGTTCTTTGCTAGTGCCTGAAGCAGGCGAGCCTTGTTCTAAGCCCTTTCTACAGCGTACCCGCAGGCTTGCGGGGGTCAATCTCAGCCCAGGGCGGGATTAACCTGCAGCTGGCCCAGGGGCTGGCAGTGAGGGTCCTTGGGGGGAGCCGGGAGGAGCCTTTCCCCGGGAACGCCGAGTCCGCCCGCGGCCCCGCCGGGTCCTCCTGCGGCCCAGCCGGGTCCTCCTGCGGCCCAGCTGGTTACCTGCGCCGCATCGCTTTGGCTGCAGGTAGGGCCGAGCTTCTGAAAGACAGAAATTGTTGGGAGTTTGGGGAGAGATGGTGGAGGAACGGGCTTTAGTAGCACTGGTGCTGGTGGAGGGGCTGGGTTAGTCACTGGTGGCCAGTGTAAACAGCAGCCTTTCTGCCCACACCTCAAGAGTTGGAGAGGTTGGTCCCCAGTTGGTCTGGAGGGTGCTGGAGTCAGATATTTGTGTGGGAACCGTGCTCTGTTCTTTTGCAGCTCTTTTGGGGAGGTCTTGGGCTTGGATTGCCTCAGTTCTGGGTGACCTGAACTTGGACAAATACTGAAAACTGTGTGTTAAGACTTGCCCTCTGTGCTGAAAGAGAAACCTTGCCTTCGTGTTACTAGCTAAGCAATTATTTGGTTAATTGTCTAAGTGCTTTTTACTTCTCCTAACACAACTAGCTGGCAAAGCTTTGGTCCTTTGTCCTCTTTATGAGTTTGTGTTGGCAAAACCCTTACAGCTATACAGATAAAGATTTCAATGAATGGACTAATCAGGGGGGCTTGATTATGTGTTAGGAATTTGTGTGGTTGGCACTTTATTGACTCCTTTGCTTTTGAGAGTTGCCCATCAATGAAAGGTTAGCATTAGGGCAGCTCAGTAACTGTTACTCTGCAATTAATTTTACTGGAGGAAAAAGCAAGCAATGAACCGTTTTAATTAAGATACTATATTTGAAAGCGGATTTATTGATGGTTTGTCTCAACTATGTATTTCATCACTGAAATCCCGCTGATAAGGCGTGCTTAGTTGATTCTGAAGGAGTGTGATAATGGTAGTTGACACAAGTGATGTGCTTTACTTTGGGCAGCCCTGTGGTGAACATCTGGAGTCTGCCATTCAACAAAGTAGGTGTTGAAAGGAAGAACTTAGTCTGGCTGGAGTTTTTAAATTTTGTGTTGCGAACTTGCTACTTGGGGATGGGAAGTGCCGAAGTATTGTAGTTCACTCTGTCTTCTGTAGCTCAGTAAGGTCTGAAGTTCAAGTTCTGTGCACCCCTCAGTGCTGCTTGGTAGTCCAAATTTCTGTTGCAGGATTAAAGTGTGTTAATGTTGCTCCAGCTCTTCCATGTATTTGTAAGGAAAAAAGGGCCCAGGTCACATCTCCATTTCTGAGCAGGATGCACTTAGAGCCATTCTGCCGAAAACAGTTTAAAGACAAAGCTCTAATTCTCAGAAAACTTTCCTCTTCTGGGGAGCAGCATTTGTATTGAATCTTTTCCTCTCTTCCATCTCTGTAAAAGAGATGGCAATTTACACAGTTTTGGGGCAAGTGACACTTGTCCTTAGGCAATCTCAGGAGATTCTAGCTGTGCTGCGTGGGTCCCGTGAAGCTGTACACACAGTACACTGAACAACATGAGGATTTTTCCCATTGACATAGTACAAATCCCTGTTTATTCTGTGAGCCAAGTGTCAATATGAGTTTGGTGCTTAGCCCTGTCTTTTTCTATAGGAATGTACTTCCAGGAAAGTGTTTCCATTCAATATATCTGTTGTTTTTGTCAGATACCTTCATGCAGCCAACAAGACATTCACATTGTGGGTATTGTCTTGGTTCTTCCAATAAAATCTAATCTAGCTATTCCTGGACCCACAGTACTTGCTCTCAACATGATGGTACATTTTTCAGTTTAGAAAACCTTAAATTCTTGCTGCAGCTTCTTCAATAGTGATTGTGTGGAGACAGACCTTATTCTGTAAAAAAAAAAAAACAAAACAAACCATACCTGGGAAAATAAATTTGGGATGTTAGAATCTCTGCTAAAATAAAATGGTATTAACAAAGCAGAACATTGTGACAGCTCTGGGGTAATGTAACCTTCTGGAGGTGGAGGGTAGAAGAGGAAACAGAAAACTGTAAAATTCCTTTTAATGTATCATCGTGATTCTAGGCCAAATCTTGACTTGATTTGGGTCATTTTTAATAGCAATACCACCAACAAGGCTTTCCTTCATTTTCTGTGCTTTTGAAATTTATAGTACTAAAGCACATTCCTTTACATAAATCTGTGAACATCAAACTGAATCTAGCGTATAAATCAATAAAAATGTTTGTGTTTCATGGTTGTGCTCAGCTTGGTGTGTGAAGGGGGATGCATTCAGACAGAGAATAAGTTGTTTCAAATAAGACCGGTGGTGTTATTTTTTCATTTTTAAATCTATATTGGGTATTTCAGGCAATGATATGATTTTTTTGAAATTTTCTACTTGGTGAGGAAGGTCCTATCCCCTTTTCTACTTTTTTTTTTTTTTTTAAGGAGATAAATATTTTTTGTTCTCCTTTCAAACTCATTTTTTTGCTGATTTATGAATGTCATTTGTGTATGTCTCTCTCTCTTTCTTCCCACACCCCCAAATCCTAGACAGGGTGAAGACCTTGATTCGAGTCCTTATTCTTTGACTACATATTTTCAGTGAGAATACTTAGCTTCTTGTTTAATTTCATTCTTGTAGCAAAACACTGATCTGCTGCAGGAATGTTTGAAAATAGCTTGCTCCTAAATTCTGCTTTAATCAGCTCTTCTTCACAATGGAACATTTAGCAACATCAAACAAGAGTTTAAGACATGCTTTCATACTAAAAAATCCCTATTCTGAACTACTAATGAGTAACTTTAATGTCTCATTTTGGTTTTATGACATATTGAACATTTTGTGAATGTTTTAAGAACACAACCCCGAAAAAAACCAAAACCCATAAACTCCAACCTTTGTTTTATATAGCTATTACTTGAAATAAAAAGTTTTATTTACATATTTGTGTCCCTTTGGGAGGTTGAAGTGACCCTCCTTCACCTTAAAGCCATTACCCCATATCTTATCACTCCATGCCTTTGTAAACAGTCCCTCTCCAGCTTTCTTGTAGCCCCTTCAGGTACTTGGAGGCTGCTATGAGGTTTCCCAGAGCCTTCTCTGCTCCTGCTTAAGAACCTCAACTCTTTCAGCCTGTCCTCATAGGAGAGGTACTTTAGCTGGCTGACTAGCTTTGTGGCCCTCTTCTGGACTCATTCCAACAGACTGATGTGTCCTCTAATGTTGGGACTCCCAGAGCTGAACACAGTACTGCAGGTAGGGTCTCATGAGAGTGGAGTAGAGGGGCAGAATCCCCTCTCTCATCCTGTTGGTCATGCTTCTTTTGATGCAGCCTAGTTGGCTTTCTGGGCTGCAAGTGTGCCTTGCTGGGTCATGTTGAGCTTGTCTGCTAACACCCTTCAGTCCTTCTCGGGGCTGCTCTCAATCCCTTCTCTGCTCAGCCTGTCATTGTGCTTGAGTTTGCTCCTACTCAGGTGCCAGGACCTTTCCAATATTTAGGTGCTCAGCTTGAGCCTCCTATCTGAAATTTTGCTGAAATTTTGAGGAAGAAGTAGGAGGAGGAGGATCCTAGGTTAAGATGTATGTGGAGGAGCATGGAGAGGGGGTAAGAGCATAAAGGTAGCTGCAGCTAATAATTTTCCTTTATAAAGGATTCATTTGGTCTCTGAACATGACCTAATCTCACTATTGATAACATTTCTTCCAGTTATTCAAAACTTGATGAGAAAGGTGTTATCAATAGTGCTGTGGACCGGAAGGAGAAGAATCACAGTCTTGATCAAAAGCCAATTTTAACATTGTAAGGCAAAATGCTATGACTAAAGCAACTTTGAGGATTAAATTTATGTAATTATGGAATGTAACAATGCAGAACACAGTCATTTCTTTAGCTGCTGACTTCATTGTCTGAGTCTTTGTCATGTACCAAAGTCCCTTTTTGCACCTAGCTATTCGTGGCAGACAGAGAACGAATTGCTGCTTTCACAAGCTTGAAACTTTCAGTCATTATGGGAAGAAAGTTCCTTCCAAAAGAACATACAAAACTGCTAAATGTACTTATGTGTGAGTGAGATACATAGTACTTTTCATTAGATAAATTAGGGTTATATTGGAGGTTAATTTTGGCTGAACTTTGATGTATAATAATTCAAACTGTTGAAAGCAGCTCTTCAGTCCTGAAGTGCTTATCTCTTGGTGTCATTATTTCAAACCTTGAATGAATGTCCATCATAATGATTTCCCAAATCACCACTGTTATTTGAGAAATGTACTTCTAGAGAGCTAAGCATAACAGTAATTGCTTAAATAAAATAACTAACAATATATTAAATATGCCAAAAAGAAAAAAAAGACCAACCCAATTATGAGCTGGCTGAAAAACATGTTACATTAAATTTCTTTCTGCAGTGTTTTTTGGGGTTTTTGGTGTTGGTTTGTTTGGGTTTTTTTTTTAATGTTGGGGAAAAAGAACAACTGGAAAAATTTATTATGATGCAAAGTGTTAATCCTTTCAAAACATTCATGAGTAGAACCATTCCAAAACAGATTTTGTAACTTCTTGAAGAAGTTTTAGTTGTGGTTAAGGTTTGCCACAGCAAGGTGGAGATTTTCAGTGGCTTCTAGGTTTTTAGCCTGTGAGTGACTATATTCCTTTGTTTATAATGGAAAATGCATCAGAATCAATAACAACCTTTTTTTGAGCAAAGATTTTTTTTTTTGAGCAAAGATATTTGGGTTTTTTTTGTTTGTTCCCCCTACCCCCACCCTGTGGTCAGTGTCTATGAAGGTGCATGAAAGATCATGTTTGCAGTGTATTTTGGTCTAAGAAATCTCAAGTTAGCTGCATTTTATCTTCCTGGTCAAAAACCCAACTCTGTGACAGGATGACCGAATGCAAGCTCCTACCATGCAGAAAACAGACGTTGTTTGAAAAGTCAACCAACGCACTCAGTGTTCAACTCTGAAGCAAGCAGACAAGCTCCTAATCATAGCCAGGACCAAACAGTAATAAAAATCAGGCATTGTAGTGCTGACTGTCTGCGTTATTTTTGACTGGGCATTCTGTAATGATCTTTCACACTATTGTGCTTCGAAACTGTAGCAGTTTAATTTCTATACTCATCGCCTGTGTCTCAGTTCTTGGCCTGTTCTCTTATCTTCTAGCCAATACTGTAATTTCACTTAATGGGCCGGTCATTTACTTGTTTTGTCACATGGCTGTCTTGGGATGTCTAAAGATGATTTGTGTATATTCAGAGTGAACTCCCTGAAAAATCTTTATTGACTACAAAGAAGCCGTTACTTTTGCTTAAATAGCAAGCTTCAGTCCTGGTTTTGAAGTACAGTTATGGTGAAGTTACTATTGACAACTTGAACTTGTAATTTTCCTTTAGAAGGTTGCTTTGTAATAGAGATGATACATAGCTAAAAGCACCCCTGGTCTTGTTTATTACTGTGTGCTGACTTTCCAGTCTTCTTTCCATAAGTCTGTGCTGCTAGGTTTTTTTACAGCTCTCTTGAGACCCCACGTAGCCATCTCAACACTCTAGATTTGGCTTCATCTGATGTGACCTTGTGCATCAGTCTGTGTTTTGCAAATGCATTCTTTGTTTCTTCATTTTTAAAATCTGGTAATCAATTAGATGCCTTCAGACCTCTTCTTAACTCATCAGTATTTCAGGCCTGCTTAGCAATTTTAATCTGTTAAGGGTTTCTGTATCAGACTTCTTGCATGGAGGGTGGCCTTCAGGAGAACTTACCCCTTTTACTTCTTCCTTTTGATTTTCAGATTCCTCTTCTGTATTTGTCAAAACCTCAGTGACCTGGTAACGAAGAGGTAACAGGGATTACTCATTTTACTTCGTCACTGTATTGAACATTTTTTTCATTATAGTCAAATATTCCATGGCAAATGTATGTTATTCTGTGATCCCATTGTCTTTGTCCCTTAACATTGCTCTGTTTATTTGGGTTGGGTTTTTTCCCCTCAAGGTCCCGTATGTAACCATAGGTGATGGGCCAACATTGGCTTTTAATAGGTTTTAATAACATGTAAGACTGTAGAGTGTGATACAGAAGTGAATCCACTTTAGGCAACAGATAAAAATGAAAGGAAGACATGCTTTCATTCCTGGTCACGTGTAACTGAATTTGATGGTTGTGAGAAATTTGATGGCTGTGAGAAAAATGGAAGTAAGATAATGTTGCTGCCCTGTATCTGTGAGTTTGCTTATGTGATGCGCAATACACCAATATATACACAGAACAGAGGTATCTTATTGCTTATTTGTACAAATATGGGTGTCTGTCTCAAGACAGAACACTGAAGCTCCAAATCAGTGGTTATTTACACACTTGATAGCTATTCCTGTTTCTACTTTATAGTATTTATCATTATATGACTGGTTAAAAAACTTGTGCTTCCTGTGTAAATTAGTGTGCATGCCTAATTGTTTTTTCAAGTTGGTGGTCACAATCTTTTCATTGGAATAACCTTTCCCCTAATTTCCTCCTCCTTCTTCGGCAATGTTCAATAGTTCTTCAAGGTTTGTCAGTCACTTGACTGACTCGGGATGTCTAAAGATAATTTGTGTACATATTCAGAGTGAACTCCCTGAAAAGTCTGTCCAAAAGGTAGAAGCATACCTGAAACATTGTTAATCACATACGTTGGTTAGATAAACATTAACTAACACATGGTAGATTATACAGTGGACATCTTTGGCAGCAATAGTTCTAATTTAAATTTCATGCTGCATCTGATTTTGCTGTAACAATGTCAGTCCTCACACCACAGCTTGTGAGGATGATGAGTCACGCAGCCCTATTAAAAAGCAGGAATTTGGTTTCTCAAGTGAGAGCAGAAAGCTGTAAGCATGGTGAGTTTACCAAATTAGGAAAGAGAATTAAGATGTCAGCTTTACTACCCCATTCACAGCAACAGTATTACATGCTCATGAATTTAAATTTTTCCCTCTTCAAAGAACCACTGAAAAGTACTAGCACATTATATTCAAAGTTCAGTCTTGATTTTGATCCTGATCAAAGGGACACACTTCAAGTATTTTGACATCTAATCCTTTTTCCTCACTTTGATCGTTTCAGATTGAGGTACAAGTAACCACTTCCACTACCTGTGTTAGCCAAGACTGAAAAGCATCTTATCTGCAGATAATGGATGCTGCTGCTTAGAACTTCATCCCCTTGATATTTTAGTGTAAAAGATGTGTCTCTTCTTTTGCCTGAGGTTTTCAGAACTGCTGCCCAGTATCACAGAAAAAAAAAAAGTACTTAAAAAACCCAAACCTATTAAATGATAATATGGGGGCAACAGATATGAAACCTTCATGGGGTGTGTGTGAATTCTATGCAATAAGGTGTGAATGAGTCCCTAGAGAGTAATAGAAAGTTAAAACAAACAGGCACTTTATTGTTGTAATATAAAATTTCTCATGAGATGCTATCATTAGGCAGATCATTCCAGACTTTTTTCTGCTGGTATCATAAAATAGAACTGGCATTTACTGGGGCTTCTATCTTACGCAATAAACAAAAAAGAAGGATTTATGGAGGCAGCAGAAGCCCCATAAAGTTGTTTTGCAGTGTTGAGTGCTGTAGACAGGCTCCAGAAACTAATGAGCAGAGGTCTCACCAGAGTTTCCTCAGGTGCTAGAGATGAGCCAAGAGGGTCCTACCCAGTCTGGTGTAGTAATTATTTGCTTTTGTCACCAGGTTACTTCAAGAAGATAGCTCTTGCAGTTTTGCCTCTATGTTGGCCTCAAAACTGTAGCAGTTATTGAGAACCAAAATATTTATCAGGTACATTACTTTGTAAATTTGAAAACAGTAAAAGCAAAGACATTTCTTTGCTGTATTTCCTCCTTTCTAATGTGTTTTTAAAAATTCAAAAGAACTGATTTATACTCAGTTCTGTCGAGACATGATGGTGTAGGGTTAAGTGTATGAAAATAATACCATTTTGCATCCATAAAACATCCACGGTTTCATGTGACTTTCTTTTAATTCTGTCTTGGCTCTGATCACCTTCCTTGGGCAGTGTTATTAAGCTGCTTTTAAGCGGATCAATGAGGAGATTGTATTTTTCTTCAAGGGTATGTAGGGAATTGTGAAGAAAGGATCAGATCTCATAAGGGGGGAATTCCTTAGTTTTGGTAGCAGCCTATCTGATCTGGAATCCCCGCAGATGAGATCTGATCATAGTCAGATCTCATCCACAGCTGTGAGCTACTGGTTTCGTCCATCTTTCCCAGTCTTTCTGCTGATTGTGTTCCTCCTGTCCATTTTTCCTTTACCACCAGCTTTCTTCCTACCCCTTGCCCTCCTTCTGTCTTGCTTTTCCCTGCTGAAGGTAGGGAAAGCCACTCTTCCCCTGACCTGGACCTCTGCTGGAGGGTGATGCTAAGGAGAAACTTCCTTAGAATCTTGTGAAGGAGCACATGTTGGCTGGTCTGAGTGACAACAGGGGAAACGAATCACTGTCACTGCAGCTGGAATAGCTGCTCTGTGTCTGGGTCCTCATGGTTTACATCTCAGGTTTCTTCTGGTCTGGTTCATGATAGGAGATGAAAATCTTGCAATGGCTTTGTGGAGCAAATGGGTTTGTGCATAATGCATGTAATGCAGTCAGGTGTCTTGTTGGACTTGTCCCTTTTCTGTGTGTGTTTTATGGACAGTGAGGCTGAAGAAGAAACAAGTGCCAGCAGGTAATTTTGTTTTCCAAACAGTCCAAGTGTGAAACGTGTGAGCTCCATTTATCATTCCAGCTGAGTCTGTGGAGATTGACCTGCTCATGTTGCTGCTTGCTGGAACAAACATTTTTGAATTTCTAAGCATGAACAAATGATAAATTGCTTTATTTGTTCAAAAACCACGTTTGTAGGAATGTTTTAATTGTAATTAATAAGGGGGAAAGGGTTATGATTTGTTGCAGGTGTTCTTTGTAAGCAAAAGTTGTATTGATACCATCCACAAAGGAAATAGATGTGAAAAATAACTTTGTAAATTTGGAGGGCTGCAATTATGTGATTTATTTTTACATTAGGCTATATTAGAGACCCATCCCTGTCAGTTTCGGAAAGCTACAGGCTATGAATACTGAGATAGGCTTACTACAACTTTACACCACCACTCACTAGGTCTAGAAATGAGTCAGAATAGCTGTGAATGTTTTGCACGGCCTGAGGCCTGCTCCATGCTCTGGCAGGTCAAACCTGGTACCGGAGGCGAGAGCACTGCTCTGGGCCTTCGGGAGGCGAGAGCACTGCTCTGAGCCTTCCCGAAGGGGTTCTGCACCTTCAGGAGTGCTGAGGACAGCTCTTGCTATTCAGAATGCTTTAAAACATCCTTATCGAGGCATTTCTTTCATAGCCATTTAAGAGACACACAGATCTTCTGGTCACCCGTTACTCCGGGGAGCTTCTAGCTGTACTGGGACTTCCTCTGCTCCCACTTCCTTGGTGTCCCTTCAGCCACCAGCACAAAGCTGTATTTGCAGTTTCTTAAATAGAGATAGAGGCCAGAACCATAATGCTTTCATTCCGTGTGGCCTCTCCTTTGTTTTGAGAGCCACTTGGAGAGAAAAACAGAACAGAAGACCTTTCCTTCAACTCTGATCCTTGTGGTGTTTGTCAGCAGCTTTCGGTGACAATACACAGCTGAGTGAGCCTGCCTTCAGAAAGATGTGTCTTTCTCTGGAAAACAGTGTGTACCAAGAATTTTTCCAGAAGTTGTCAAGAGGTAACTAACTCTTCAGCTTGTCTCAAATCAGAATTTACATGCTCTGTCTCTTGATTTAAGCCATCATGACTTTCTGCAAAAATACATAGGTTAACAGTCTGCTGAAGCTGTTAACCTTACACTACTATACTATTTCAATATCCTTAAAATACCCAAAGGAAAGAGATCCTCTAATTACTTTGACTTGCAACATTAGTGGCATTTTCTATTTTGCAGAAGCACTGATCTGTTCCTTCATAGCTGTCTGTGGCAACTTGTGCATGCAAAGGTGGTCAGGATGAGCTGTGATGAGTGCCATAAAACTGAAGAGAGCAGAGAGAGATGCCTGAGCAATTCAAAGTACTTTAATTAAGCCCTCTTTCCATAATTTCTGGGAGGGAAAAGGATATCTTTCAAGCTTGGATAGCCTTAGAATTAGCTGCTGCCTTCCTGTCATTGTCTCAGCACCTTGGTTGTACTGCTTGTTAGCGGCTTCGGCTCATGACCAGCCCGTCTGTTCCTGCATGCAGAAGGCCAGAACTTCATCTCACCTTTACACACAGATTGCTTTGACTTTGGGGAAAGCTGTGGGGAAGGGCTCAATGTTAGCCTTAATTGGTAAAGTGGGTTTTTTTTGTTGTTGTTTTCCCCAGTAAAATTTGTTGCAGTTTAATGTGAACTATAACTTGCTTTGAATACCTCCATGGCATTGCTTGAGAGAGGGAAGTCCTTTTTTTTTATTAAGTCGCTTTACAGCTCATTCACAAGGTATCAGAGAACCTTAAAAGACTTTCCAAAAGCTGACTTCTGGCATTCTAAATGTATCAAGGATGTAGTTTGGGAGGCTGAAGGTTTTCCAAAATATTTGTCACAAATCTTTTTCAGTTTCATTTCTGTAATAATGTAAAATGTACTTCTTTATGTTGCTATACGAAGCATTTGGCCACCTTTAGTTATCAGCAACACTAGGGAAGAGCTTTACAAGTGTGTCTGAAGGAAGTAGGGGATATCCTAAACTTTCTTTCAGATGCTGATTTAATACTTTGAGAAATGTGATGTAAACATTCTTTCCTCCCCTGTTTCATAACTATGACTATTTTCAGTTTGAGGACAGTGATGTGAACGTTTGGCAGGGACTCCTGCTGGCCCATGGACCGTTCCCAACTTACACCTCTGTATGTTTTGTCCCTTTCCTGCAAAGCTGAACTGCTTCATAAAATGCAGTCGGTGTCAGAGCTCTTCTTGGTGTCAGCTTTCTGTCTTATACACAGGCAGTGGTTATTCCCTGAGCTCTGGGTGGGCGAGGGTGGCGTGTTTCTTTTTGCCAGAAGGCACCACAGCTGCAGGCTCCTGTACACTCGTGCACCCTGAGCACATGGGCATGGGTGTTTTGCTGGCAGTAGCTTTTTAGAGAGAGTAAGCCTGGTTGTGCTGGCTGAAGCCAAAGGGTTGTATGCTCGTATGTAAACCTTTGGTATTAAAAAGACTTTTTTCAAGAGAATTTTGGTATGTCTTGCTTCATGCTTAACATCTAATGCAAGAGAAGAATTTTGGCCCCTAAGTTCTCCTACTTTGCATTTCATATTTGTATTTTTGGTTCATTATTTGGTCTGTATTTACAACTTGCATTTTTGTATTATAAAACATGAGTCAGTGCTTTTCTGCATCTTTTTGGAACAACGAAGACAAGTTGCAGAGAGAAATGCCTAGCTCTGAAAGCAGGCTTAAAACCTGAAGGTGTGTATTTCTATGATACTTAACCAGTTCTGAACTGTAGGAATCAGAAATCTTTTTTATAGGAATTTATGTTAGCTTGAATATTTCTATTGACAGAACCAGCATGTAAAACTATGAACAGTATCATACTCTACAACAAGCCTGTGTACAAAAGCACTTGTAAATGTCTCTTAAAACGCAGGGAAATCATAAGGAAGTTAACATTTATCTAATGCAGTGAATGTAAGAAATAATGTCATGAACTAGTGCTTTGGCTATTAATACCTCTCTGGTGTGGAACATTTTCTGGAGAGCATGCTTCAGGATTACACTGCAGCAAAGAAGAAAATACAGTTACCTCTATCTAAAAGTCACTGTACATAATGCATGCAGTATGCTCATTTCCTAACTGTAAAGCCTCATCTAGTCAAAGGAGTTGGATATGGGATAGGAAAACCTGGAACAAGACATATAGGGTTTTTTTAAAGGTATATCTTACTATATAGAAAGGAAATGTCTGCAATTCCCTTCTCCCCACTTAATTGAGTGCTGATTACTGTTTAAGGAGGTAACATTAATCAAGCTACCAAACTAAAGGTAGAATGAGAAAATAAAAGCAAGGGTCACGACAAACCCCGAACTCTGCTGCAATGTGTTAGCACTCTTTAGAACCTCCTGGATGGAGGTGTCAAAGCCCAATCTGTTGACTTCAGACACAGTGGAATGGTACTGTGTTGAAACAATCCCAAGAATTTGGGAAAATTTCCTGAGGAATAAGAGACCTTCTTGTTGTGCTCAGGCCACACCTCTGCTTGTTCAGGCTGGTGTCTTTGCTGTGGATGGAGCGTGCGGGGGTTATGCCCTTTCCTGAAGGGGTCCATCTCCCTTGAAAAAGGCTATGCAGTTAGTTGTTATGTTGTCATGAGTGGTCATGGAGGTGCTTACAAGAGA
This sequence comes from Heliornis fulica, assembly GCA_013399135.1. Classification (NCBI taxonomy): domain Eukaryota; kingdom Metazoa; phylum Chordata; class Aves; order Gruiformes; family Heliornithidae; genus Heliornis; species Heliornis fulica. The sequence continues at coordinate 250,581 of VXBZ01011042.1, read as the reverse complement.
GGCAGTAGTTTTCAGAGTGTTGTGATGTACTTAAATCTCTACCAGGTAGTTTGGACTTGTTAATTACAGGTGCTGTAACACATTACAGCTGTTGCAGTCAGTTTTCACATTGCTTACTTTGCACTGTTTTATATATATATTATTTTTCTCCCTTTCATTCATAAGTGGCTATTGCTTGGATACAAAACACTTACCTACTTAACAGCAACACTGTTTTTCTTAATTTACCAGCTATTCTTCCTGTCGTTATGACGGATCTTGAGATATATCAGGTTCAATCCCAAACATAATTTCATGTTTGCTTTAAAGTCAAGAAAGATCTAAGGGAATGATGTCAGATGCTGGCTTTAAAGTGATTAAGGACATTAATCTCTACTGAAAACATCGCACCAATCCCTTTTGCTTGCTTTTACATTTTTAATAACTTGTATTAGAATATTGCCATGCTGTAACTTTGAAAAACTTATTACTTAAGAATATCATACATTTGAGCAAGATTTGTAAATAAGTTTTTTGAGTTTTGAGAAGGGTACTTGAATACTTTTAACACTCTATAAGGAGAGAGAGGAATTGGAAGAATTGCCTTGACTAAGCAAACCAGAAAAATGATTCCAAGCTATGTAAGTGCCTTTCTCTCCTGTTTGAGGCATATGCATGTAGATTTTTCACCTCTGGATATGTTGCTTTGGTTTTGTGCAATGTCTGTGTTCCTGATTGTGCCTGTGTTTTGTAGGCAAACAATGTTTGAGCCATCATAGAGTAACTTTACAGAAATGAGGCTTTTAAAAGGAATAAATCACTTGGTTTTAACTGGATATGGTTGTTTTTTTCCTTCTGTTACTGAAGTAAGGGTAACACAGAATGTCAAACTCACTTGTATTTCACACAGTATATGAGGGCTTGAGCTCCACATTCACTGAGAATGTTGGCAAGTAATTCCTTTTTTAGTTAGGTGTGTGGCAGGAAGGAACTTAAGAAAACTTCACTGGCACTAGCAGAACCCAAGGTTGTCTACTTGGCAACACCAGTGGAAAGATAAATGGAAAAAGAAGTGCTGAAAGTATCAGATGACGATGCTAGATGATGATGTCTTTCTTCTGGTGAGATTAAAGACATGCTTTCCAGAACATCAGTATTTTCCAGCTGTCTTGGATGTCTTTTACCGCTACCACCAGTGGGAGCTGTGCTGCTGTCTCCAGAAAGCAGAGATTCTCACCACCCCCTCGCCCCACTCCTTGTGCATTCATGAGACAGAGATGTCCTTGCAAAGAGACATATTTAGGATGCTCGCTTCAGAAGGGCTGATGTCCAGCAGGTTTGCTGTACTGAGGTTTCCTCAGTGCAGAACATAAAGTCCACAGCCAAAGTGGTTCATGAGCTGTGCTACAGTAGAGCAGAGTCTGGCCCTGTACTATCTGGTCTGGGAGTTGTGCTGCAGCTGGGTAAACAGACTCCTCTTCAGGCTTGGCTAAATCCACATGGCTCACCTCTGTTTTGAATGCAAGAATTTGACTCCACTTTCAAAAGCTGCAAAAAAATTCTGTAGATTACTACAAAGCTGTCAGGGTGGAAGGAGGGAATTTTAGTGGTTTGGGTTGATAGCCTACACTGTTCTTGGTGTAGGAAGGGCTGCAGAAGGTCAGAGGCAACTGAACTAGCAAAAGATGCTAAGATATCATTAAAAACATGTAATGGGAACTTGCTTTTGGCATAGTATCAGTCAGTCCAGATTTTACAGGGCTCAGGAAATGCTATTAGAAATCAGCAACATTTTTTCTATTAAAGATATTCCAGAAATATTAACTGAGACCTTGTAGTGCTGACTTGATTTTTTTTAATATATATATATATATATATATATATGAACACTCAGATAATACACTGGCATCTTCTGGGGAGCCCCTACAAGCTTTTACACAACCATAATAAGGTAAAATCCTTCGGTCAAGAACAGCTTTGCAAAGCATTAAGCTAAACACATATGTATTTGCCTGGTTTTGACTGGAGGATTAGTGATTTGTTTCTTTGTGAAACTCTACACTGAGCTCTTAATTAAGCTTACCAGGCACAAGTGCACTTCAGGTGATCCAGACGACCTTTAAAGGGCCTGCAGCAGATGGTGGAAAGTCTGTGTTCTGCGTAGTATTCTGCTGTTTTGTCTGTTAAATAAGTATCTAATTACTCCCAGTCTTATCTTATTTCAACACTGTGTCACTAAATTACTTACATGGCTGTAAGTAAGGTAATCCGTTGCCAATCCGATAAGCTTTCAGCTTGACTTTTTGGAAGTAAACTTGCACCTGATGAGAATTTTCTTTTGAGCTGACAAGAGTGTCTTCCTGTACTTTTTCAGAGGCTCTTAACAAGATCATTCCTTGCCTTTCCCACATAGTTTTCCTTTCAGCTGTTCTAAACAAATTGCCTGTTACAAATTCAGATTTTTTTGAAGTGGTTTGGTTATTTTCTTTTTTTGTCTTGAGGGCAAAATGGCTTTTATTTGTGATGTTTTACACTGTGATGAGCAAGGGGATGCAAGAACTTCTGAAATAACAGCATCAACTCTTTGTGTTTGTGGGCATCAAACCGTTATTGTGTTAGATTTTGAACTACTGCCCATGTCGGGCAGGATGGGTATTATGTAAAGCAGCACTTAGGCAGGTGGTTGAGTCATCCTAAGCTAATTTCTTCTTCGGTGTTGCCTTAGTGAGACCTAAGGCATGGAAATAGCCAGGTTGTTGTTGAAATTGGTATCTTCATTTTTTTTTCCTCATCTATGACTCTTTCAGTCTTGCAAATTCTGAGATGGTATGTGAAAAACTTGGCAATGCTGGGGAGGCTCCTCCTCTCAGCCTTTCCATAATTGTCCTCTCTGCATGTTAGTGCACCTGTCAGGACAGATGTTTGCCATTAAAGAAAAAAAAACCAACCCAACATTGCTCATATGCTTGGAAAGAAGGGAGATGTCTGGTGATAAAAAAAAAACAAACAACTAAAATAATTCCTAACTTCTGGAATTCATGAAATCCCCATGCAAGCTGTGTCCTGTAGAAATGGAGGAAGCTCTGCAGGCACGCATTACAGCATCCACATGGAGCTCAGGGGCGGGTGAGACTCCTTAGGCATAAAATTGCCTTTACCTCTTTACCTCAGTAGTTGTTCTACAGTAACAGTGTTGAGAGGGGAAAAAAGTGCTTGGGAGAAATGTGTCTATCTTAGTACTCAGTTGGTAGTTTATGATTTATAGAGCTCATACTCTTCAGATTTGCCAGAAACAAGATGGTCTGGATGTTTGATGCAGAGTATTAGGCCACTCAATCTTGAGATTTCTTTTGGTTTAGCTCTGTTGTCTTCCTCTCTTGTTTTTGAATGTACTTGTTTAATCAGAATCATTCAATTAAAACTCTGTGAAAAGCACTCAATTCAGTCAAAACTCAAGATGATATGTTCTGACACACATGGCTGGTGTCTGTTTTGGACTTCTAGAGAAAAGAAGCTGTGCTTCTGCCTTATTTTGATCTCTGAATGCTTACATCTTGCTATCCTGCAATGCTCTTGTCACAACTCCACAACACCCTGTAGAGTTAAGGTAGGAGGTCTCCTTTTAGTCTCCTTCTATCTGCTAGAGAGCTGGAGTGCTCCATCCTGCTGAGCTGAGGGCCATTGCAGCTGCTGCATCTCTTGCTCTTTTGGGAAATCTCCCTGCTTTTGCATTGCAGGCTAACTTCTCCCATGATTTCCAGCCTGAATTGCAGGAGATGATTTCGTTTGTTTGAAAGGAAGGTTCAGACCACTGTTATTTAAGTTGTGTTTAAAAGGAGGTCAAATGAGATGATATAAAGCTGCCTTCTGTCCTTAAAAATCTATAGGTGTAGACAGGGAAGGGAAAAGTCTTATGCCTGTAACTTTAGTCATTGTCCTTAATTGAATTCTCAGAACATAACACGGGAGAGGACAAACTCACAAGCAGCCTAACAACCTCTTTGGAATTAGTCTCTGAGTTTCCATAAATAGTTTACAAAATGATTGTCTTTAAAAGAGAAAAACCTATTACTAAGGGCAAGATGTTTAATGTGATTCTGGTAAATATGCAATTTAATTTAATAGCACTGTTCTTAGCCGTTAATAACCATGGACGACCTGTTTGGCATGAGCATCTGAAAGCAGAGCTGTCCCATTAACCTGCCAGGGTATCTGTTAGCCTCATTTCGAGAGTGATCTGGAAGAGCTCGAGGAAGATCGTTGTAAACATCCGAGCATGATGCCAGGGAAGTATTACCATGAGCATACTCACTGCTTTTATTGTATAATAAATTAAAAAGGTTGCTTTGTTTATGTTTTTGCATTAGAAATCCTACTAAATTAAATAACTACCCTTTGCCTCCCTGTGATATGCTATTGGTGATTTCTGTTAAGCCAGATAAAAGGTCCAACTGCAGAATTTGAGTTTTATCATCTGTGGTGTACAAACCACCAAAAGGATTTTTTTCCCCTAAAACAAAATCCTGACTTTCAATGCAGTCTCCTGGTTTTAAAATATCTGTGCACCAGCAGTGTTAGTGCAAACACTGGTGGCTGTGGAAATGGTTCAGTGGCAATGGGCCCTGAGGTCCCTTTCATTGCCCTGCAAACACAAGTGTAACCCAGGATGCAGTGAACTGAAGCAGATGGGGCGCCTGGGAATGGTGACAGACCCCTGCATAGCAAGGGCTGGGGAGAGCCTGAGGATATGCTGGCTCAGCTACCTGTATCACTGAGAGCTGTGCCACATATAAAGGCTACTCCGTTTCTTGTCTCAGAGCAGTCATATTCCCTTTGCTTTTATCTGCTGTTTGACGGCAATAATCACACTGAGTCAAATGTCACCACGTGCAGTACTCTGTCTCCAGGAGGATGCTTCTAGCACACCCACATTTTTGAGGGAAGTGTTAAGGAACCACGCAACACGTGGAGGCTGCGCCCTTCCGGCAGTATGTTGTGGGGGTTACCTACACTGTGCACAGTGGCTGTGCAGCTGAGGGCCCCGTGGGCACAGCGGGGCCCCCGTGTGTGCCCCAGTCTGGTGCTTTTGCTCAGTTTTATGTCCCACTTGGTGCGCTGAGGAGGGTCTCACGTGTTCACAAACCATTGTCTCTGCAAAACTCATGATTCTGCATGTTTTTAATGTAGCTCTCTTAAATCTCCCATCTAAGGTAATGAGTCTCGTCTCTGAACTAAGCTATCAGGAGCTGAGTCTTTCTGCCATGGCTCTGTTTTCTTAATCACTCTTGTGGTTCATACAGTTGCCTTTGGACAGTGTTTTACCTATTGGGTGCAATATCTGTAGTGTATGACTCCTTCCTTCTTTGCTGTAGTTGACCTGTTTTAATATCTATGCCAAAAACCCCAACCTATGTAAACCTATTATCTAAAGAGATTTTGTTATTGCATGTATAGTTTTCATAGCTTGAACTAAAGCAAATGTATAATTTAATTTTCTATTTGGAATTACCACTACAGGGTGTTAAATTGTTGGTGCTGTGAAGAAACTGTACCAAATATAGTAATTTAACAGCCATATACATATACATATACATATGCGCCATAGTAGAACACAGGAAGTCAGTTTCAGGTTTGATCTTGTAAACCTGAGTGTGTGGTGATTTGATTGCATCTGTGAATTGTAAATACTTTCAAAAAACTATATCTTTATATGTGACTGGGAATTAGCTAAATGTTTATGCAGAAATTTAAGGACTTACTAATAACTGCAAAGCTTGCTTTTGTTTCTAATCTAAAACTTCAGCAAAAAGTAGTGTAAATAAGCTTTCTTGTTCTGAAATATTTCCAAACTCTTCAAGCAGCATGATTTAAAAATGTCACTTGTTCAGGTGGTAATCTCAGGCAATCAATACTATGATCATAATGTACACTTATCAATGGACCTTTCTTGTGTTCAGTTTCATTTTTCTCTAGTTTTCACAAGCTCTGAGAGAAGTTAAAATACCAGAATATTTAATTCAGTTGTTAATTGCTTCTCTGAAAATGACAAAATACTAAAGTGAGAAGTATGTTTGTACTGAAATGGAGAGGTTGTCTCTGATCATAAAGAGAAGTATATTGCAAGCTGAAAGCTATGGCGAAAACACAGTTACTCTCCGTAGAGTCAACATTTTTTGTTTGTTGTTTCGGATTTTTTTTGCTTTGGGGTTGTAATGTTTGGGGTTTTTTTAAGGTTATGTAATGTATTCACAACTCTTATGTTAGAAAAGCTTTGGGGTTTATTATATTTTTTAAAAATATCTGAGCTTTTATTCAGTGATCCCACAGTAGCTACATATTTCATTAATGAACTGAACTACACTTCTGAGCACGTCCCAATCATAACCTTAGTTAAGTATTGGTATATTTTGCAGGCTAGACACATTGGATGACACGCTTCCAGAATGACACAGGAAACTTGTAATTTGGGGATAAATCTCAACTCCTGTTTCACAGTATGAAGCAAACCTTTTCAGCTGTCTGGTAATTCTCAGCAAAGGTAGGTGACCAGGATCAAAACTGTTTATATAAGAGTCCTTTGCAGTATGGAAAGATCTCAGCATTGCAGCTCGTGCAGTACATACACACACAGCTGCGTTTCTTGCACTATTCTTTTCACTCCTGTTGTGAGGAAAGGAGTAACTCTAACATGTTCAAGAGAGAATTTCCAGGTGCAAATCCCATTTGTCTCTCACTCCTGTTTCTGCCACTCACAACAATGACAGTTTTCATGCTATCAATTATTTTAAAAGGAGAAGGTGTTCTATGTCCTTTTTCTAGTAATGTCTTCATAAGAAAAGCTAAAAATCTCTTTCAGCAGGCTGAGGGAATTGAACAATAAAATAAATAAGAAAGGTTTGTATAGCTTTCGCAAATTCTACAGCTAATGCCAGGTGATTCTTGCTGACAGTGACAGGCCACTCTAGCCAACAATGTGGAGACCTACCTGCATACCATCAAAGTAATTAGAAGTTGTTCTTGTATCTTAAACACCCAAACACTTTTTTTGGACTCAAAAAAGCATATGGGTTTTAGGCACTTCTAAAAATTTATGTGTTCTCTATATAAGAATGGAGGTAAGGTCTGAATTGTCTTCTGAGATGTACTACTGATTAATTGCTCTGGCTTATACTGTAGAATTTGGCTTGATCCTTCCCCTGAAAAACCTGAGATTTACTTCCAGGGAATACAACAGCTCAGAGTAGCAGCAGTCTCCAGCAGTGTCTAGGTAAACTGGTGTTGCCTTGGTGTGCCTGGGGTACTTTCTAAGCTGTGCCATGATCCTTAGGGTGACCAAAGCCCTCAGAAGGCTTCACCAGGGAGAAGAGACTGAGAAATCCTGCAGACATTCATGTTTTCTAGCTTTTTTTCAGCACAAGTTGTCAGGTTTCTTCCATTTTCTGCCACCTTGTGCAGGTCCTGGAGCTGCATGTGTGTTCCTGCAGCATTGTCAGGAGTGTCCAAGACTGAAACTCTGTCCTCTTAAAACGAGAATAGGAGATGAATGGTTAGTGTTAAAATGTGTTAGGGTTAACTTGAAAGATGCTTCTTTTCTGATGTTAAGGTTTCCATTCACTCTTTTAAGATTGATTTCTTTCCTTAGCTTTATCCAGGGACCTTAGCTATCTTAGTTAAAACTGAAAATGTTTCCTATTGAGAGTCTCAACAGGCTGATTTTTCAGAGGAGAGGAAGATATTTTCTGTCTGTCCATTGCTCTGAATGCTTGCAAAGGATAAGATTAATATACTTTTCATGTTCAGTTGTGGTAGGGGAAATAGTTGTTACTTCTCGATAACTTGTCTCAGGCTTCTTCCTCACTTGATCTTGAAGTCCTTGTTTCTGGAAGGATGGGCGAAAGATATATTGTAAACCCAGTAGGTTATCAGAGATAATTATACAGTAATACTGAATTTGTATAGGTTAAACAGTAGCATCCTACTTCAGCTGGAAAATGATGGAAAACCTGGAAAGGAGACAAAGTATTCTGTTAGCAATTTGATTTTGTGTCTGTATGAAAAATATGATGTACCCTTGATTTTAGCTATGGGTTTATTAAAAGCTCCTGTATAAAAAAAAAAAAAAACAAACAAAAAAACCACAACAAACAAAACACAAAACCACACCTCCTTAAAAATCATACTATTCTAGTTTGCTAGCTGTGGAATTGGTATCTGTAACTTACCATTACCTATCAGGAGGAAGTAGGGAAGGCTCTTCAATCCCCGTCAATGGAAAGAGATAAAACTTCAAACATTAATAGATTATAACAAGAGAGAGGATACCTGAGCTGTAGGCAGTGATATGGGGTGCTCAGAGTATGCTGGGGTTTTGTTGTCAGCTTTACCAGGTTCCTGTGCTGGGGTTTGTTGCAGGGAGCACAGAGGGCACCTGCATTTTAATGGATATTGAAGTATTGCTACAAAAGCCATTCTAACTATAAAACTGTTTCATGGAGTTCACAAGTGTCAGAGAAAGGAACACCCTCACCTAAAGGCTCTTCATGCCAATATGCCCGTGAGCAAAACTGTTCTTTCATTAAGCTTGTATTTTTACACAGCAGTTCTATAAGTCTTAATCCTATAAGGACAATATTTTGCCAAGCAGGTGTAATGTCCAATCAGACATCACTCAACTCCTCTAAGTTGCTGTATATCTTTATAACAGTCATGAAATAAAACAGTGAGATGAAAATGTGGCACGATGAATGTGCACCTGAGCAGCAGGTGAGGGAAGAAATGAATATACTTTAAAGCAGGAAGAATTGTACATCAGAAAATGCTTTGTTCGTACACTCTGACAATTATTTTATTTGAACTATTTTTGAGAATGGTTTTAAGTGCTCAGAATTTTTCACCTTACCCTTTAATAACACCTGAAATATGAGATTTGGACATACTTCTTCTACTGAGTTAAATAGAATGGGCATAAGAAATAATGCCCCAGTTTTGATTATATAACTTAGAAAAATGTTCATGCACAATGGACATGCACACTATTCTGAGGTTAAAACATTCCACTTTATAAATGACTAGCATCTTTCCATTCATGTGTTTGGTTTGAGCAGTGTGTGACAAGGAAGCTCTGACTGATAATAGTTTGGGGAGAACTAAGTTGATAATCACTTTCAAGGAACAGTAGGGATGCAGGCTTAAATAACTACTGGAAAACTCAGTATTCTCCCAAACATTTCAACACTGTATAATGCAATTAACAAATTGAAGTACATTTCTGTACTTAATATGCTACTTAGGATCTAGAGGCTGTACTTATTTTCCAAAGAATTTGAAGCCCTTCAAGGAATTTTTGAGACCTGCAGTTCATTTCTCTGAAGCTTTGTTTTCCCTGAAAATTCTGCTGAGAGGAGATGTTAGGAGGGATCTATCAGAGCCCCTTTAGTTACTGTAGCAAAGAAATTTTGAGGAGATGCAGCCTCCTTGCAATGCTGCACCTGTACCACACAGCTCAGAAGATGCTAAGCTGTAAAAAGGGAGGGGAGGGTACCAGTGTCACCTCATCAGGACCAGAGCCAACGTAACAGCAAGCAGAGCCCATGGCCATGAGCAACTGCCCTTCGCTCTCCTGACAGAGATGGGGCTGCTTGCAGTGACTCTGCAGGCAGTTTTGGGATGTGTCTGATGCTTTGTGAATTCTGTCTTGCAGCCATGGAAACTTTCCAAATTCTTCAGTTAGCAGCTCTGGCTCTTTCAGTCTTGCTGGTCTGAGCAGCAACTTGTAACCCAAGTCTCTCTTCCACTACAAGTACCACTATCTTCCACTGCATATGTAAATCTCTATTGGTACGTTAGTTTCGGGGGATGTTTTCCTACATCATTTATCTCCTGTTCTTGCCTGGACTCTCACCCACATTGTGTGTGTGTGTGTGCTGGTCATGACATTGCAACTTGGGCAGCATCCACCGTAGACATAGGAGCTATTTACTGCATCACACCCTCTGAAACCCTCCAGAATGTGAGGAAATTATGGCTTTGGAAGCAGACAGAAACAAAGGAGGCATTGAATGCAGAAAAGGACTTTCTCTCTCCATCTTACCAAAGAGCCATGCCTTGTGACAGTGGTCCTGGGGCAGCAGATGGCCAAGCGCGAGCAGCATGGGCAGCCATCAGGAATCCCTGGGAAGGGTACTTCAGGACAGCACGGAGCGCAAGGCAGTCATCCACACAGCCATAACATAACCTTCACCTTCTCTGGCAGAGACTGGCGCCGCAGTAAACAAGCTCAGAGTGGGAAAGGCACATGGTAAATGTTGCAGATGAAGTCATAAAAGTCTGGCAGCCATGCAGTTCACGTCCTTCAGAAAATCTGTGAAGGAGCAAATGGGAAGCCAGGGACCGGCCAAAGTACCAGTGTAAATCAATCTACCTCTCACCATCTCAGGGAAAAAGAAACCACAAAAAAGCAGACCTGCAAGACCTGCTGAGCACATCTCTTCTCAGACAAAGATAATGTGCTGCCACATGTTACTGGAACTTGCAAAGCAAGATGGGGTCCAAGACTGAATGAGCTGGGGTGGGAAGGGGGGAAGGCGAGAATGTGTTGGGGTTTTTTTGTTTGGTTTGTGTGCTTGTTTGTTTGTTTGTTTTGGGTGGGTTTTTTGGGTTTTTTTTTTGTTTTGTTTTGTTTTATTTTTTTTTTTACTTGAGGTATCTGCAAACCTGTGATCATTGAGTCATTGCTCAGAATCTTCAGTGATCTGCAAGCCAGTTTGGGACTGTTATGTACATGCTGAAGCAGCTTGTGGTTGTTTGTCTGGATCTGCCTAATTTTATGAAAGCTTCCAGAGGAAACACTAATAGACGTTTCATGCTGAGTAAGAAAAAATATTTCCTTGGCTTTGGAGATTTTGAGGAAGACCCTTGGACTGAGTTAGAATCATTTTTGTCCCCACTATAAAGAAAAAGGATTAGCAGGTGGTCCACAGTGCTTCTGTACCTGCAGTGAAATGGGCCTGACATTTGAAGAAAGTGCTCTGTGGGGGTAAACTCAGGCACGTGTGTTGGGTGTCGCATCAACATGCGTTCGCTGTGCAGTGGCCTTTCCCTTCTTACTTTGTAGTGGTATCTCAGGCTCCCCAGACAGATATCTGTGAGACAGACTTCCTACCTTTTTTTTTGAGAAAACTTCACAATGACCACTTAAGAATATGTATTTGATAGTTTTGGAGCTGAGTTAACATGCCTTTTGTTCTGGAGGCTGGACTTCCCTCTGGTTCTTTCTCTTGCTTCTGGCTTTTCATTTCCACCCCCTTCCCTGTCCCCAGGCTTAGCAATAGTGCAGTGAGTTTAAGTGAATGGAATGGTCTCCGCAGATGGCAGGGTCAGTACAGACCTGGCAGAAAGGAAGGACAGGAGAAGACCACCCTTCTTCTAGTGGTAACAAAGTGTTGGAGGAAATCATTGAATTTGTTCTGGATTTCATTTTTCTCTGAAACTCAAGGGGAGAAAGTAGTTGAGCCAGCCCCTGGACTGGGTGGGGTAGGGGGAAATACTGGACTTCGCTCTTTTCTGTGACTTTCTGGACCATAATCCAGTCTGTAGGATCCAACCACATGCTTCTGTAATCCCTGGATTGGTGAGGATACAAACCTTTAGTGCTTCTTTTAAACAGGAATGGGGTGAAGCTCATCTTTTAAAGCAGCAGCTCTTGCACAGGGAAAGGAAACTTCTCTGCAGATCAACTGAGCCTGCTCATTAAGCGATTCTGTGTGGGAAAAGCTGCTGAGCAATTTCTTGCAACACCTCACAATTGACTTTCAGAGGATGGTGGGTTTTGGCAATTTGTTCAGTAGTAGGTCAAGCTTGATAGAGCTTCTTTGCTGCCCAGAGCTGAACTGGTAAATCAAAATCTGCTACTCTTTGACAGCTTAATTTTGACTACAGGCTTGGGGACAAATCACGAAGGAACATTAGGAGTTGTGCAACAGCTGTCATGGTTGGGGAGGGGAAAGTGGATTGTAAGTCATGGCATTCTACTGCTGTAAGCATAAAACTTGCAAATGTGGCCCTGGAGCAGAATTGCTCATATTTCTGAGCATTCTTTCATGAGAGAAAATCCAACTAGTTGTCGAACTAGACAGCTATTCTGCAGATGTTTGGTTGGCTGCAGTTATAACACAGTTCTGGAAGTAAGGGAACATATCTCATGTGCTGTGTACACAATTCAGATGGCATGTTTGACTTGTCAAGAAAAAGGATGTTGAGCATAAGGCAAAATCAGTAAAATGGATCGTCTTAGACATTTTTGGTAACAAGGCCAAGCTTCCATTAAAAAAGGTAAAAAAAAAAGGTAAAAAAAAATCCACTCTGGATTTGGAGGAGATGAAACTGAGCTTGCAGAGATGCTTATTCTTTGGCTGAAGTGTACAGACACGACCGTGGTTTCAGAACAAGAAGGCAAAGCAAGGTTGTGCTGCCAGTGGGGAGACATAAGCTCCTTCTGTGAGTTAAAAGAGCATTTGCTGTGGTAACTGGCAGGGAACTGCAAAAAGAAGAGAACAAGTAGAAGTTGAGCTAGAAATACAACCTGTTAGAAATAGAAAGCTGAAAGATTGGGTTACCAAATGTCTCAAATTTAAAATTGTAAAGGAGAAAAGATAACAAAGATGCAAACTTTTCCTTCCCTCTCCTCTCAGTTAACTATTCACTGTTTGAGGACATCATGGTCTTCATTAAGAACTTTTTGTGCTCCTAAAAACAATCCTTGGAAGGTGAATTACTGTGCCTGATAAGAGCTTTGTCTCTTGTCCTTTAACTATTAAATAAGTTGAAATTTGGACCCTTTAAACTCCTAACATCCTGTGATTCTGTGAACCTGGTTTCTTGGTGGTACTTGAGCTGTACAGAAATCACCACTTGGACAGATTCTAGCAGGCCGCCGCTACAGAAGGGAAAGGTGAAATGGAGTTTGTGAATGAATAATTGCCATGATGCTGGAAATGGTTGACATAGTCAAAGAAGGCTGTGAAATCATTTTCCTCTCATCTTCATGCAGGAAAATTCATTTTTGCCTACATATAGCAGAGCAGCTTTTCAGCAGCTTTTTGTATGCTATATAAATATGTATGAAGAAATGTTTATGACAGGATTAATCCTTTTTTGCATCTTAGTCTTGCAGGAGGCCTCAAAATGGTTTTCAAATGCCAATCAAAATATTTATACCTCTACTTGAACTTTTTATAACTTTCCCTCACCAATGAGGGAGGGAAGACAGCATTTAGAACAAAATACTGGCTCCAGTCACATTGCTAAATACGAACCCGTCTCGCCGCTGCCTCTTGCACCGGCAGGTGTGCCAACTCCTTCAGTTCTGTGATTCTGTGACAGTTCTCCGGGGCCTTTTAATTTCACTTTCTCTGCAGCAGGTAATACTGACCCAGATCTCTTACCCAATCAATCCTTTTTCCCAAATTAGGGCAACAGTGTAACTCCTCTCCCTGGCTGTGCTTACATTCTTGTTTTCCAAGTTTGTTTGAACTAATTCCCAGAAGCCGTTGAATGTGCGAACTGTATAGAATACATTACTTTGCCATCTGTTTTGGGAAAGAGATTTTTTCCCATTACATTCTTATCCTGTAATTACTTAAACTTCACAGTGAACTCTCCAGACCACAGGTATTTATAGCCTTGTAAGCATCCTTCCTTTTCTTTCAGCAAGAATACATGAGAAAAAGTATTTTTTTTTCCAAGTTTGAAGTGTTGTTTGTTATCACTGATACAGATGTTCATGTGGCATTTCAAGTTTAATATTAACCTTCATATACAAATATCACTGCTTAAATATTGAGGGGCCAAGTAAGAAATTTTATTTGAGATGCAACTCTTGTCATAGAAAGAAATTGATTTGGAATTGCATAAAACTTGTGTTATTACAAGCCAGCACATTCCCTCAGCACCTTCATGGGGAAGGTGGTTCCTATGATATCTAAACTCATGCCAGAATAGCCAAGGTTTTGCAAGAAAGAAATTGTTTTCAGACACCTAAAATGAAATGATTTCTTCTGCTGCGTTCACTGGTGGATTCTGCACAACCAGGATGTACTTTGTCTCTTATGTTCCAGTTAGGTCACAAATGTCCTCAGCTGCTGTGTGGATTGACTGACAATTACAGGCCGAGTACTAAGTTCCTATTAATCACCCCAGGTTTACTAAAAGTAATGGAGCAATATCGATTTAAGCAGACAATGTCAGGGTCTGTTCCCCAACTGAACTATGATGCCTTCATGTGGATCAAGAAATGTGAATCTTGGATCTGATTCACAGCAAAGAGCTACAAAGTCCCCCTTTTTGGGCTTTTTCCTGTCTTGATGTCATCTGAAGACTTATAACACTTTTGGGTTTTTTTAGCATTTTATCCATCTGTTGTACTCTCCTACCTTTAGATAGTAATCCCTTTCAAAAATCATGGTTTAAAGACTTTTGTTTTAAAGGAAGAACCTCCCGTGCTCTTCAGAGCCCCTGACAAATTGGTTTTCAAAGGTGTTGTTTGTATGAATGCCTCAGCATTAAGGCCTTTGCATCTCACACCGAATGTAGGTTTCTTGTTATTTTCATTCCTCACTGTAATGGTCTGGATTGTTACAGGCCATGACTACTTTGCACTTAGCTGAATAAGGAGGAAGGTGCTGGCACACATGTGCAGCTGTGCCATAGGAGCTGAAAATAAAGCAGCATAAGCTAAAATCTGTTTGCCTGTGACACCAGCAAGGTGGCTGAAGGAAGGGAATATTGTGATTCCTCTGGGTGAAGGGTGGGGGACCTGTAATAGCTGAATGACAGGGTGGCCATCAGCATGAGTGTGGTTACTTGTGTCTGGGATCTCACTCAGGTTCTGCTAAATGCATCTTTCCTTTGGTAAGTGAGCTGTAGTGTGTGGGGGCTTCTGTAAATCTCAACGCTTTGCACCAGATTTCTTGGTAGGAATAACAACTCTAAGCAATTCTCTTCTGTGTTTTACCCTTAAATTTATTTTTAGCTTTCACGATTGTTACAGAGTGAGAGAAATGGCAGGTGGGAACCATGAGATGGTAAAAAGCTCTTATCTCTTTTTAGTCACATTTATGTACAAGTAATTTTTCAGGTTTTCTTGTGTGTATTTCTTGGGCTTGGAAAAAGGCTTGGAAATGGCTTCTAGACTTTTAGAAAATAAATACAGGGAGCAAAGCCACTGATAAGCGTTGGGCTACAGATAAAGATACCAAGAGGAACCAGCAGTGTTGTGGAAGTAAAGGTGACAGCTTGAGTGCAGGTGATCAGGCCCGGAAAGAAGGTGCCTTTGTGTGACTGCCTGTATTAATCCCTGCTGCATCCTGTGTGTTTTTGGACAGAATGTGTTGTGCAGTTACCTACCTGTATGGGTGCAGGAACCTTTCTAACAAAATGCATTTCCCTTCAGTCTAAAAGCAAACAAACAAAAAAAATCCACCCAGAACCCCCCATACACACAAAAAAACTCCACCAAAAATACCTTACAAGCCTCTTTGTGTTGAAGCACGTACACAGTTCCTATTAAAGACTGACTGTGCTTGTGTGTTCTCCCTGAAACACACTTGAAATCATGTCCTGTGTGATTGTGGCAGTAATGACAAAATCATCATTTTCTGGAATGTCAGACCTTGCTTTTTCCATAGTTTACATAGGTGATACAGGTTTGTGGTAAAGCAGAGAAGCAAAGTCAGAGTTGTATCTTTTCGGTGTTGTTCCTCTTCCTTTCCAGTAACTGTGTAGGATCTTTTCTGGTTTGTTGTTTTGGGTTTCTTTGGGGGGTACTGATGTGAGCTGTAGATTTGCTGAAAGGAATTGAATTCTGAAATATCCAAAATCTGCTTGTGGCTTAAGATATGCCAGAACCAAGTCAGCTTCTCTAGAAACTTCTGAAATATAAACAGTGCTGCAAAAGGAACCTAACCCAACTCCCCCACTAGGTAGAAACCACTTTGGTGTCCAATGGATGGTTTGCTGGTTGAGAAATTATTTGGTTTGAGTATTGCTATTTCGACACAACAGTAGTTCCTGTGAGTTTTAAGGTGCTTATGACATGCCTGCTGGCATGACTCCGGTCATGGAGGATTTATGGACATAGTCTAGCCTTGTTACTTTTAAGTGATAGTGGTTAATAAACATGAATACAAGTAATTTGCCTAGTAAAATAAGCTATGAACACTTAATCCACAGAGCCTAATGCTTAATTTAAAATAAAAGGTACTCTACAGAGCTGAGCAGAGGTTTTAACAATTCATTTTTAAAGACGTCTGTTCCAGTATATTCTTTACGCTTGCTCTAGCGAGTAAATTAAAAATCAAATTTAATGAGTTTCTGATTTTTCCATTTGGAAAGTCATAGACACTGGTTGACTTTAAGATTAGTTGAAAACAGTGGATTTTGGCTTGAGAGCAGGGTGTTCTGTACCTAAGTTATCCAGTCTTTCAAAAGTTCCTTAAAGTTCCCTTTGAATCAGCAGTTACTTCTCACTGCTGTAGAAGAACAGGGAGCACACTGAGTGCTTGGACATCACCATAGGCCTTGGTGCATGAGGGGAGGCTTCCTCGGGTGCCGTGGGCGCAGGGAGTGTGGTTCTTGACTGATGTCTCCCAAGGGAGACCCTGGTCTGTGTCCCAGCACTTCCCATGCATGGATGTCCTGCACGGGGTTTCTCCATTTGCTAGGCTGAGTGGAGAAATGAATTTGCATGAATTGGGTATCTGTGCAGCATGTTGGCATGAAGGCTTTGTACCCTCAAGTTGGGCAAGGAGCGGCTGTGCGATGGGCAGCAGCAAAGAACGCTCTCCATGTGTGTCGGTAGCTCGGCTTCAAATAACTGTCTGTAAGAAGGGAGAGGAGTCAGGACTCGGGCAGCAGCTGCAAAATATGGGATGGTCCCAGTGCCAGGATGTAGGAAATCATGGCAATAGTTTCAGTGTTCAAAAAAAAAAAAAAAGAAAAAAAAAAGTGTGTATGGATTTTGAGTAATCCAGAGGGAAGTGGGAAGCTCAGTAAGAAAAGTTTAGGTTTTTTTCCAATGAAACTGTATAATTATAAATGGATCCACTTGCTCCATTACTGTGCCTTCAAATAGAGAATTATTAATGATTTTACATCTGCCTTATAAAACAGGAAGTATTTTTTCTCTGTTTGCGGATGTGTTTTAGTTTTCTGTCTGAAAACTATATAACTTCAAGAATATTTGGCAACTTTCCCTTTAATGTAGATAGTAAAAGAAAAGAATAATTTCCTCTTTCATAATAATGTTAAGGGTTGGCATATTGAATTTGTTTTAATATGTTTGGGGATGTTTTCATTGAAATGTGTATTGGAGTAAATTTATGAGCAATTTTTCTATAAATCTATTTCTGCAAACTGAATACTCTTGCATCCTCTTAAAGGTATTTTTGATAAGAAGCAACATTACCCCTCCCAAATTGAGAATATTAAAACCTCAGTGATAGTGGGGAGGTTGAAAAGCACATTTCCTTACAAAATCTCACTCTAACCAGACAACCAGTTCTGATTCGTTGTTTAAATCCTCCCCCCCGCCCCACGACTTAAATTAGTTGAACCAAAACAGTAGTGCTTTATGTATTGATCAGCACTTCCAAACACATCTGCACAGGGAATTTGAACTATCGACCAGCTTTCTGCAAAACACCTTCATACTGAAAGCTCCCGAAGTGAAAGTAGTTGTCAAAATCCCTGCAGAAGGTTTATTGCTTGTAAAGACCACCCCCTTTTTGTGGTTTGATTTTTTTTTTTTTTCTTAATTTGAAACCAGAAGAGAAACAAAGTGCTCTTATTGATGAGATACCTTTTCTTCTGTTGGATCAGCTTGGACAACAGAAAGGACCCCTATGCATATCACTGTCTGTTTCCGGGGGGAGCATCCAACATGATGTGATTCTCAGTTTGCCTGGCATTCAATAAGCAGGCAGGGTTATCAAGTACTCATTTTGTTTCCTTTCTCTGAGAGTGTCCCCTGGGCTTGTAAATGTAAATTTAATCTAACATTGACATGCCATTAAAAGTGAAAGGGAAGTAATTAAAAAATCTGTGAAACGAGGAACAGCAGAAGATTTTTGCAAGTCCGTTTTACTTTCCCCAAGAGTTACATGTAAAAGATGTGGTTTAGATTTTGTTCCTCTCATTACTGGGTTCCTCATCCTCACTGACATTGTTAGCTGAACAGTGCTTTTACATGTGTTTCCATTTTATTGATTAAGTATCTCAATCTGGTCTGTTTTGGAAAATCAGGACAACGGGTTGAGGATGTGTATAAATAGTGTGAATAAGACTAATCCGTTGTTCTTATGAACGTATGAAATATTCTAGATTTGAATCATTGCATTACTAGGGCACCCCCCAGCTTTCATATCCTGGTTGGAAAGGAAACAAATCTGCTTTCATCAATTTCAGAGCAAAGCAATACTAAGTTGTAATAACAGTGTATGATTAGCAGTTAGTGTTAAAAAATAAAAATAGCTTGTGGAACTTTTATTGCACAATTTGTGTTTTAATAGGATTTTTATTATGAAAGGAAATTACTCAAGTATTGTAGTAAATGTAATAGAATAGTGCCTTTTAAAAAATTATTTTATTTATTTTATTCCAAAGCTGATTAAGATAGAGCTGGATCACTGTGGTGTATCTGGAGGCCCTTGAGGGAAGCATCAGAGTCAGGAGCGAGTGTTTTGCAATTTCTCACAGTAGAGTGTGTTTGGAGCCCCCAAACTAAATTCTTTCTGAATTACATGACGCTGGGTGTGTGCTCTGGGCTTGGGGTGTAATTCTTCCTTTCCCCCACATTCCCCGAAAATGTGTGCAGTAAGGGTGTTGGGTCCTCATGTGATGGCTATGTTCCTGGTGTAACACACTGATAGTTTGAGTTTAACTTTAGACCAAAGGTTCAGGCCTGAGCAGGATCTGATCTGAGCCCTTTGCTGGGGAGTTTGACTCAGCAGCATCCCACTGATCTTACTCATTATTATTACATTCCCTTCAGGGCTGTAGGAGCAAAAAGGTACTAGACTCTTCCGTGCAGGAGGAGCAGTGACTTCAGGTTGTTTCAATGAGTTGCATCCCCTGTACTTATTTCTGCCACCAGATAGACTATTGGAAAAAGTCTGCTTCTTGGCATTGTGTTTTGGTAGCATATAAATGTCCCTGTCTGATATTATGTTCCAGCTTGTGCAGCTCTTCTTATTAGTGGTTTTGTATTAGCTGCAGTGCTAGTCCATCACCTTGTTTGTAGCTTTTCCTCTCAAAGCTTAATATTCATGCATTTCCTCAAGTATCTGTGTGGATTTTTCTTTGATTGGTTTTAAATCATTAGTTTTCAAAGCAGGATACGCAGCACCAGAAGAAAAGGTTTCTGGATAAAGCTGTAAAATCCTGGGAGAAAATAATCTGGCTTCATACCTATGCTTGAGTAGTTGAAGCAGACTCAAAAAGCGCCATGAACCTGTTGCACCAATTGCCAATTGTTTCTTTCATATATCATCTTCGTTAATTTATACTACTAGTGTCATTTTGCAGATCATTTGAGCAAGCTAAACAGCCCTGCAGGTATGGAATATGAATTAATGAATCTACTTCTGTTAGCATGTTACACTACAATACTATCTTTCCACATAAAATCAATCACAGTACCGAAGTCTGCACTAGACATCCTAGAACTGGCTGTAAGGGGACAGCCAGGAGGATCACCTACCTCATCCACCTCCTGTCTCTGGATGGTGGTGGGGATTGAATGGGCCTAGGTGCTTCTGATAGAAGTAGACTTTGGGAAAACCTGAGGTGAATTCCACAAGTCTCTGCAAGTAACTGAAGTGGTGTTGAAAGGCCCTCAAATTTGGCACAGTTCCTGGTGTTTGATGTGAATACCTTTTGTTCAAGTTGAGCTAAGTAGTGCATTCCTCCGGTGGAAATGGACAACAACTGGCTCCTGTCCTCTTAGCAGCCTTTGTGTTTTTGCCTTGGAAGGCCATATATCATTCACCCTCTCATCTCTTTGACAGAAAACTGCTTTCCTTCAGCTCATCTTGAAATGGTGCTTTCCAACTTCTCCTCCCTCCTTTTCACCTTCTCTGAACTCACCAAGAAACCTGTTTAGAAACTGGTGCTTAAAATTGGGTACAGCCATCTGTGACTCTTGGCAGCCACCCTTTCCCCACAGTCGGTCGCCACATTTGTGATCAGCGATAATGATTTCACCTCTCTTGGTCAGTATTATTTTGCATTTTTAATCTCTGCATAGACCTTTTTGTCCTCTAAGCACTGTACTCTCAGTGTTTCTTCATTTAATGTTTTGGTTTGGAACCTTTTTTCAAATTTGCTAAATTGGTTTGAAGTCTAGGTTTGTCCTTGAAATTTCTGGCAGCCACTCCCGGGGGTGGTTTTGACCCTTTGAGGTTTTATAGCTGTTGGACTCTCATCCCAGCCAGTAAAAACCAATAAATTATTGGAGGGAGCTGGGCCTGAAGCTGAACCTTTTTTCAAGATCACATTTAGGTCTCCCAACTTGTCAGCAAACTCTTGGTGAGTACTTTTTGAGTACAGTTTTTCAGGAGCTGTGCCACTTTTCACGAGCTTGCTTAGCAGATTGTCACCCGAGGCAGTGCCAGAGAGCCCTCTGAATTCAGGACACATCGTAACTGCTGCTGCCCCATATCTGCCAGGTCACTTCCCCTGCCAAGGGAACTAAAACAGCTTGATGTGGCCTCCTCTCAACAAGTCTGTTGGCTCTTTATTACCGTGTTATTTGTCGGGTGCTTATAAACCGTTCAGCAAACTATCATTTCTGGGGATTTCTGTGTGACTGCTGTCACTTGCTGAAGGTAATGAACAGCAAGTGCATGTGTTATGTCCGAGAGGAGCTTGCAGAAGGGCTGTTAATGACTGACTGCAGCACGGGGGTGACAGGTCTGGCTCCGGCGCTGTTTGTGGGAATTACACGTGTTGCTTTATGCTCCTCTGGCCTGCTTTGCAACATGCAGCATTGTAGCACCGTCCTGTTGCAGTGAGCTCTCTTCTGGTAGGACCGCTCTTTCCTTTGGTTAAACCTGGCATGGATTCCACAACAATTTGGAATTTTTATTTATATAATCTTGGCAGCAGGAGTGGTTTTCCTTAGTCCTAATTTTTTTTGAATGCTGTCCTTCTGCTAACAGGTAAATGCCTAATAGAAATTTTGTGTTAATCAGCTTGGGAATAAGATTTTGTTTCTTTTACAAAGTAAGGAACCAACAACATCCTAAAGTTCTCTAAAAATAACTTTTAAAAGTAATTCAGTAGTGAAAAAGATTGTTAAAATTATAGTTCTCTGTGTGAAACTAAATTATCTTATTTTGAGTATATTGAGTTGGAAACAATCAAACTCTCTTTTCTGTTAAGCACAGAGCACATTTGAAATGTGAATTGGTGAAATGTGAACTGAATTTTGTGCAAGATGGATTTCCTGTTGTGCAAAGGAAATTCCATTCTGGCATTTAACCTACCTGTTATGTCCCAGTTGAACAGCAAATATTGTTTATGTTCAGTTTCTCTTGTCAAGGATTTATTTTCTTTATTATTTGTACGAACACAGCATCCACAGAAGCTTGTATTAGTTTTTGGTGGTTTTTTTTTCCTCCTGAATTTCCATGCATTTGGAATTGAGCTTTTTTCACATCTGAGACTACAGACATGAGCCAAGTAATGAAGTTTACAGAATACTCCAGACAATAACTGAAATGTCTTAGTTTCTTTCTAATTATCAAAATACCTGTGTAATTTTAAAAGGAAACATTCCAGTGTCTTTTCTGAATTGCTGTCTTTCTTATTAGACTAAAAGACAGAAGAACCATGGACCACAGGGAATATTGTTCATTCCTGTGTCATCAGTTGCATCCTGCCTACGGCAAAAAATCTTAAAATTCCATCATTTCCGTGTGCATATATATGTATCTATATCTATATATATAGCGATAGGTGATTAAGATATTATTTTGTGTCGTTCTTAGTACCCTTTGTCCATATGCCACTGCATGCAAATGATAACATATTATTGCCATGATAAGAGGAGATGGGCCAGTTCCTTCTAACAACAGTAATTCACCATGTTTCTTGAAGTTTTCTCCGCTGCTATTTGTACTAAAAATGTTGTCCTGGAGTAATAAACTTGAGGCCAGATGGATGTACCATTTGAACTATGCAAACTTAGACCAAAATAAGTAATGGAAAATATTGCAGGAATATTTTATTTTTAAAAGTAACAAATGGGGAATTTAAAACTAGCAGAAATGATGGCATCCAACTACACTTCATGCTTTTAGATCTAGTTTCCATTACAAATGTATTTTAAAATTAAAATTTAGGAAAAATCAATACAGTCTGTGGGAGAAAAGATACACTCCCTAAAAACTTTTCTGCAAGGGCATATACTTCCACCAACACAAGCAAGGGAAATGAGGAGCGGGGACGCTACAGTTACGCTACGTGTAACTCTGTTTTTTCTCTCCTTGGAAAGACCAGTGAACCCCCTTCTGAGCAGGAATGGACCCTGACCACAGGAAGTTAAGGTGCTCAGCTGTCTCCTGCATCAGGGCTGTAAAGCAAGTTGGAGCATTTGCACTGGAGACACCTCTTAGTTTCTGTTACCGTGTGCAGGCCTCAAAGAACTTCACTCTAAACATTGCCGAAAACATATTGTTTGACCAACTAACGTCTGCTGTTGTAGACAAGTATTTGTCCTTCCAGCATGGCAAACCCATTTTCCCTAAATTAAACTTATCTTTAAGGCTTCCTCTTGTGTTACAGATGACTTGAAGTAATTCTAAACCCTGACCATTGTTGTGGCTCAAATGAACCCGGGGTTCATACAACTTGGTAGATCAAATGTTTGGGTGCCTTTAATCAGTGACAGGTATGAAAATCCTGGTGACTTGTTCCTGTTTCTCAAGCTGTCAGTGTCACTTGGGAGTTGACAGCAGCCTGCCAAACACCTCAAATACTTTGGATAAGTGTCATTGTGGCTTAGACATGTGGCAGAAGGCTCTGCTCAACACCTTGGTCTTAGGGACAGCCCATGTGTGCTTGTGTGTGCACAGGTGTACAGCAGTTTAATTTCTAGCGTGCTTTTCTTGGAAATCTCCCAATGGATTTCTTCAGGAAAGCTTTTTTTTTTTTCCCCAAAGATCACATTTGAAACAAATAAACTGAATATCTAGGCAAAATGTGTATGTGAGAGGGAGACATTTTACGTTGGGGTAAGCTGCTCATCTGGAATACAGGAGGTTCAGGTCTCTGGTATGTGGATGTCCCTCTGCCCTCCTGGGAGAGTCCTGTAAGCATTTAGTAGTACATCTGCCCCTTCCCCCCCCCTCGCCAACCCCCCCCCCCTTTCATTTTATTTTCAGGTTTCTTCCTAGTTCTGAAGGGGCAAATATGACTTGGATTGTCTGCTTATTTTTTTGTGGAATGCTTGTGGTTTACAGTTCTAGAAAAAAAAAGTAATTTCTTTAAAATTGCAGGAAATATTCCCTGTTCTCTCTATTTCTATGAATTTTGCAAAGGATACTTGAAATAAAATACTCTTGTCTTGTATTTGGGTTTTTCCACCAGATCAGAATACTGTCAAAGACCTCACTCTGTGTTTGTGTATACCTACATACGTGTTTCCTATTCCTGCTTGGAAGCTGGCTTTCTTGAATAACGTTTTAGGGAACGTGAAGCATGTGCCCATCTTCTGCTGTCTGATACAGACTTGAGCTGGAGCTTTGGAGAAACAGAAAAAATAGTCAACAGATAAAGGAAATTATTTTTACAAAGATGAAGTCAAAGAATACTGGAAAATGTCGAGACAGTAAAGCTCCTATCCCTTAGCTCTTATCCCCTTAGTTGTTCTCTAATCTTTGATACAGTTTTGGGTAAATGGATGACCCCCTTTTTTTATTTCTTCCTGAGAATATGAATTGTGTATTCTATAGGATATTTTAATCTTCAACAGAAATAGTTGATATGGTTTCCTTTAGAGTTAAAAAACATCATCTTGGTATGAAGTTTTATATTTCTCTCGTGAATGATTAACTTGATAAAATACATTTCATCTCACTTTATTTCCTATTTATCATAATTATCCAGAAGATGTTTTCAGTTAGAAAGCAGGATCCTTTCTCGCTTGGATTCAGAAATCTCCATGAAATCATCTGCAGAGGAGAGCGCTCTGTTCTTCCTTCCGTTTGGATGCTGTTGCTCTAAGTTTCAAATACTTCTCCCCAGCTGGAATTTCCCTTTCACAGATAAGGTTGTAAATGTCTTGGGTTTTTTTGTTTTCTGAATGAAAAGCCACTATGCGATTAGCCCTTGCAGGAATTTTTAACGTGCTCCTGTCAGGCATCCAAAGTCCAAATCCAAAGAGTTTGATTTGGAATTAAATACTTCTTGAGAGAAGGCAGACATTCACAGGGTATATTGATTGTGTTGTGTTCCCAATGTTTATTCTCTTTCTTTGCTTCCATTTTTGGCCAAAATAAATTCTTTTTAAGCATATCCAAGAGCTCAGCATTTTGCTAGAATTAGTCATATTTGAATTTCCACCAGCTATCTCACATTTCCAACCAGTAGCTGTTTTCATGCAGGACAACTCACCTATTAGTTGCTTATCCTTACAATCTGAACAGTTCAGTGAGGGAGGAAACTCGTGTTAACCACAAACAAGTCATTGTAATTATTTGTGGGTTAGCATTTACTTACAGAAAAATATTTACTTTCCTAATGTCAGAAAATGTTCCTGGTAGGTTTCAGAAATGGTAACGTTGAACTTCCAGTGCACTACTTACATATTCTCACTGTCTCTTAGGAGAAATTGCTTACACTTTAACCTCAATCACATACTTCTACACTGAGGCCACTGAGATTTGCCCCACTGTTCGTATAAACATTGGTAGTGAAGAGTCACGTGAGCTGTCTGGGTTTGGGTTGTCTCACTGAAACTCTTTTTTGCCCTCACCTTTTCATTAGAGACTCCATTGAAACTAGTGAGTTGTAGGAGCAGGAATACAAAAATATAGTTTGTGAAGAGGCAGTTTGTTAGGCTGAAGAGAATTATCTTCATGAAAATTTCAAATAGAAATTCTGATGAGTGCTGGCAGAAAAGGTGTGTAAATTCCCTTTTTTTTTTTCTTTGGGTATTCACATTAAGTGAAGAAAAGAAACAAAAGACTCACAGTAGGCAGTACAGGAAAATGCCGTGCTAGAGGCAAACCAGCAAGGTCAACTTCAATCTAAGCACAAGACTAAACTGCTTTCAGTCTACTGGGACAATACACAGGAATCAGATATTGTAATTTAACCATATTAAAAAAGCTGAGTAACCCTTGGAAGGCATGAAGTAACCACGGGAGCTGTACACTCTATTTACACTCTCTTGATTAACCCACCCAAAGGAATCTGGAGTGTACAAAGCTGCATCTTGTGAGCCCTTGTTAGCATAATGTGTGTTAACTTCTAAGGGGAGGAAATGGATAAAAAAGCAGAAGGGATCTGGAAAGTGGTTTTGGTTTGGGGTTTTGTTGTTGTTGTTGTTGTTCCCCCCCTCCCAGGAAAAAAAAAAGCTTTTGCATATCAAGGACAAACACTGTAGTACAGAAATCTCTCGGTGTTCTAAGTCCTGCTGAACTTGGTGCTGTGGTTATAATCTGTAAAGGCAGAGAGCACATGTGTGAATACAGTTGGAAGAACTCTCTAGCACTTACCCTGTATTTTTCATAAGGGTTTGATGAGAAAAGAATGGGTTATAGATGCAAATGCTTCACTCAAGGGAAGGACCTTGAGAAAGATATACTGAGTAATGCTGATAACCCCCACGGCATTCATCTGAAGGCCACTTTGGTCACTTGACTCAAATTAACTTGGGCTGCCTGTGTAGTTGGGTGGGTCAGAATGCCCTTATCCATTCAAGATTTCTGAGCAACAAACCCTCGGTACAACCAGCAACCTTTCTTTGGGGTGAGTGGAGACAGATCTGTGCTCTGTAACATAGAGATGGAGTTCCTACTGGTGTTGTGGGGCTGTCTAGAGGATGAATAGCAGTGAACAAGTTAGCACAGATAGTGCAAGTGTTACAGTGGTGTTCTGCCCAATCTAACATCTCCTTTCCCATCAGAGCTGAGAATTAGTGTTTGTGGGATGCTAGACAAAAATAAGTCTGTATGGCAGGATTCAAAACTGTCCAAGATGAACCTTTGTAGACCTCTGTTGCAAATTGTTGAAATAGTTCCCAGGTCTTGGTGAGGTTCTGCCATCAGTGAATTTTGACTGTGGTTGTAGGTATCTAAGTGTAAGGATTCAACACCTCAATCAGGGTCACCGTGGAAAAATGCAAATAAGACAAAAAAGAAAATTACTCTTTCAAAATAGAAAAATCTGTTTGGGTTTTTACTTAAGTGAATGATACCATTAAGCCTTTGTCAAACATCTCACAATGATTAAAATGTGGGTAACATTAAATTAAGAAAAAAGATTCTTCATGTTGGAGTAACCTTAGAGCTATATATACACAAATTTTCAAACGCTGTTCTTAGCTGTCACTGTTGAGCAGTCCAAATGCTTTATTACATCCATGCTATGCAATTAGGTGAATAATTACATTACTCTAAGTGCCATCATGGTCTGAGAAATGAAACAAACAACTGCAAAATCACCTGTAATTATATAGTTTCAGTATGATTGAATATAATGCGTTCTTTAAATGGAAAGTACTAGCCTTTGTGAAATGGCCTAGTTATTGCTCCAAACCTTCCTGCATTATCTACAAGGATGTGCATGCCCCTCTTCTAACAACTCTTCAACAGAAAGTTTAGGTGATAGATTAATTGCATGTGCTTTAAAACTGATCCAGTGACAGTTTTTAACTAACAGATATGCAATAACTGAAACTTACCTTAACTGTTAAGGTAATTACTATATGCTTACCATGGCATTAAAATACTGAGTGTATTTCATAAATGAATAATTATGTTGCAATTTCTTTTTGATATGTTTCTGCCTAATGGTAGTGTGAGTACTGTAATTATCATTAGTTATTCATTTCTTATTATTTCCTTGGGATTTTTTGGCATTTGTAATATTCTATAATATAATGTAGTACTTGTTCAATTAATGTTTGACAATTGTACATTTCTTTTCCTGAATATATACAGAAAGCATGCTGCTGATAAAGGCTTATGCTTAATGGAAAATGTAATAAAATGTACTTGCTCCTTTTGAAGGCGTTTCCTTGAAACACATATATGTTCATCTAAGATGAGCTAATGCAGAGAAATAGGCTTAGCTTAAAGCTAAATACATCTCATTTTAAGTGTGATTGAAGGAAATCAAGAATCTTCTCTGTAAACTGAAGTCATCAGTTTCACATCACATTGAAAACCAGGAGCATCCAGGAAATATATTAACAGTGTAAATGATCCTCAAATATTTATATGCCATTGCTAACCATCCATTTGAAGTGCTTTTCTAACAAAACCAAGTGACCTATTCTGTTGTTAATTGGACACTCAATACAGACATAAGGCGAGATGATTGATCTCATGCTGCTTGCTGTGCAGCCTCACAAGAGCACTGAGGGCAGGGGAGAGCTCCCCCAGACTTGTTCAGCTCAGGGCAAAACCGTGCAGCACAGACCCTCTGCGGGGCACATGTGAAGAGGACACAGATTGCTGACAGGAACCTGGCACTTATTTTACCTCTTCAGAAATATTAACCTGTGGGGAAGCAGTGAATCAGTTAAAAGCTGCTTGTGAGATCCAGGATGCTGGATTGCATCTTGTGTCAGAGTCAATAATTCAATTAATACCTGTGCTGGGAAGATAAGAGAAAAAGCTCTGGAGAAACTCAATGAAAGGGTAGTAGTTTCCAGCTATTCACCCACAAGTAGAAAGTGATTGCATTTACTAGTAAAGAGAAGGAGGGTACTTATGGATGGTTAGATCAACAATTAATAAATTCCTAATAAGGGAGTGATATATAAGTAGGTCAAGAGGGAGGGGTGGTTACGCTGCTGTACATGGTAAAGGAACTAATAAGTAAGCATGGTTTTACCTTGAGGGAAGAGGTCAGCAAGGAGCATTGGTTGTTGGAGGGTGAGGTCCCAGAGTATGGTTACACTGTCCTCTGCTGAAGTGCACCCACATCCACCAGTGACACATATCTCTTCCAGTCACCTTAAAATCGTGTCCTCTTGTAATAGCTGTGGAAGTGGGCTTGGGCCAGGCAGTACTCTCTGTAGCTGTTAAATCCAGTTTTGCAAGGTACTGACTGTTTCAGCGCCGGAGTCACAGTTTCACTGGTTACAAAGCTATGTAGTTTTGAAGAATATAAAGAAGTTGTTACAGGAAAAATTCAGAATGTGTATTCATTGACCAGGTAAAAAATAGAGGGGTTGGTTTAGTATTTTCAGCAGAATGAGACTCCATGCATTTGTAGTGATTTCTTTGTGTGAAGAGCTGGTACATACCCTATACAGGTACTGGGAAGAGGGCTTAGGCATTGCTTCTGAAATGTCTGAAGATACAATGGTATAAAACTGCAGCTAAAAAGGTCCCAAATAACTAAGAAACAATGACAACAAAATCCCCAAAATCAACCAAAAACCCCAACAGTGTTTTAGCAGGTGTAATGCTAATTCTGCAGACTGATATAACAGAAGCTTTGGAGGGTACACACAAGTAGCTTGTCACTCTTCTGAGGAGCTGGATTGCAGCTGAAGGGGGGATCTGTTTAAAAAAAAACCATAAAAATCTTAACAGTAGCCATCTCAGATCTCTCAGAAAGCCATGACTTTGCTAGGAGTAAGGAAATTCTCTCAATGCTTTCTGATCACAAGTCTATTAACACTTTTCTTATTTCCAAGTATTAGGGGAAAAAGTCTTGCTGATTTCTTTAATTAGGTAAGAGACAAACATCTGTAGAATAGCTGTGTGTGTTCATGTTCAATGGGGATACATGTAGGTTTCCACACATCAGTACAACCTCCTTAATGACATTTATTTTATTACCTTTTTGTATTACTCCTACAGTATAATCACACAGGCTCGACAATAAACCTGGTTCTAGTGTAGGAGGATGTCGGATGTGAAGACAGTCATTCCTAACAAAATCACATTAAGAGACCTCTTAATATTAAAGCATGACTCTTTCCTCTTTGCTCTCCATGCCTTCTTTGTGATAATGGTGAATTCTGGCCCCCAAAAAAGGATGAGCAGGAGCTGTCTTACAGAATGGATGGCAGAGCTTCTGAAGCTGTCTAACTCCGTGAATCCCTCTGAGCATTCTCAGATTCTGTAGTCAAAAAAGTAAGTTATTGCACAATAAGTTTAGAAAAGTTGTCAGAGCTGTCAGATAAGAGTTTGACATAATTATCTCCAGTGTCTTTTCAGGTATATCTGTTCAGAAAGTCAGCCAGAGTGGCATTTTTAATTGATTTTTCAGAACTTTTTTGGTCTGTGTTATGCTTGCGCTGAGTCCTGGAGTTTTTTGGGCAGTATCAGATAGTATCTGTGGAAGGAGACATGTTTGTCAGCCTTGCATGAGACGAATGGGATGCAGGAAAGAGGCAGGGTACCAAAGCTGTACATCTGTGTGAATGAATGAAGCTTCAGGTTTGCTGGCAGCTTAAAAATGAACATAAAGTTGTTCAACATAAACATTATTCTGAGATTGAACAAAACATTTCATTAGGTATGTAAGGTGCTAATGAATTTGAATGAAAAACATATCTGTCTTTCAGATTTCACAATGCTCAAACACCTGGGAAATTATTTCAGACCACTTTCTAAAAGTGAATGTCAAAACTGTAAAATCCAAAAGAATTTGAAATCTGAAAAGAAAGACTGGAGGGTTATCCCTAAGGCTAGAGTGATGAGGCTCCCATGTCATCTTTGTCAGAGAACAGTGAGCCTCCCAGTGTTAAAATTTGTGAAATAGATGAGAACTTTGAAGGTAATTGTATCAGCATGTCTTCTTGACAGCAGTATCTTCTTGCAGCCATTGTGGCCACAGTGAATCTTCTGGCCTCAATAAATCAAATTGAGGTCATTATAATAGTGCTTCTCCAATTTATTTATATCATTTCTATAGGTATATATGGCATGGTTTATTCAAAGTAAAAGCCTAAATAATAAATAAACAGAGAATAACCAATGTCTATGTAGTCTCAATCTCAAAAGAGTGCTCAAGTGCTATTATTGGGGGGAATATATATTAATTTTTAGTGAATGGCACCATAATTACCCCAACAAAGTCACACAGTAATATATTCACCAAACCTTACAGCTGCTCTGGGCTGTGCTAACTTATGCAACCCTGTCCTATTTAATGAATGTATGTGCTCTGTCCTCATTAGTAGATTTGCTATTGCTAAAGTTCTGTTCAGAAGCCAAAACAGCTTATTATATCTTCTGTGTCTTCCTGAAGATTAAAGCCAAAGCCAACAGGTTCCTTCACGTGAATCTAAGTGGTTGGGTCCTCAGGAACGCACTGATGGCAGTGTGGCAGAGTTCTGTTAAAGAAGATTGTCTGATTTAAAATTCATATTTCTGGATCTGTTAGGTTGAAATATCATTACAGTTTTGTCTATGTGAGGATTCAGGGAAGCTTAAACCAAATGAAACCAAATTAGCATCCTATATAGGCTTCTCACCTGGAAATAAAGTGACATTAGCTCACTGTAGCCTCACTCTTTCCCCCTTGCTTATTCCGCTGTGCTCTCTCCCTCCGAGAGAGACAATCCAGGATGAAGTTATTTATTTCTCATGACATTTTCGAACACTTTGGATACTTAGCTAATGTACTATAATTTTGGCTTATGCTCTTTCAATTAGTAAGACAAATTCCTTGTATTGCTCATTTACTGGCTGTTTTCATGCTGCACTCATTATCTGTCTTGTTCCACAGGAATAGACTTTTAAATTGGGAATGGGTCAAGAGAGCACACTCAAAATGACTTCTGACAAGCAGATGACATTTTTCTGCACCTAAGATGCTCTAATCTTCATGCTAATAAGGACATTTATTCTCATAGAATTTAATAATTGTTGATGGCTTTAGAAATAAAAAAGTAGTACTTAAGTCAGGAGCAGTGTGTGCTCCTGCAGAATGTAAGCGCAGTGAAGTGGCGCACAGCACTTCTAAAACTGAAGAGACTGTGCATGTCTTTAATGGAAAATGCTAATAGAAAACAAGGGGAAAATATCCAACAACGCTTTTTATAGCTAAGTATCTTAGAATTAAAGTACTTTTTTATTATTATTATTCATTAGGGAAGTGTATTAAACTACGAGAACAGCTAAATGTACGTATTTTTTATTTCTGGAAATCAGATCAAACATGAATTTTTATAATTTTAAATCTTTATGTGTGAAATAGCATTTTTAGAAGTGTTTGAGGGCACAAACGGAAGAAGGCAAGCAGTAATAGTATTAGATTACATCACAGAAATCTAAGCACTCAGTTGCTACATCTAGTTTTTCAGCATTATAGCGTGATCTAATAATTGTAATGGCTACTGGTGTGGTTCCTCAGTAATGAGATGATTTAGTGAAGCCTATGGATGTGTAAAGGTCTTAGGATTTTGTTCTTTTTTTCTTTTGTTTTGAGGTGAAGGATGAAAGGAAAAAAGAAGCTTCTTGTTTTGAATGCGCTGAAATAGTCTTTTTGTCAGATCATGAATGCCTAAAAAGAATTGGAAAGAAACTTGTGTCATTGTTAAATTCATTTCTCCAGAATTTTAGAACTAAGTTGTGTCTTGTAATGATAACATTTTTGGAGCTTCAAGACAAATTTGTGTAGGCATCAGCTGGCATCTTCAGACCTACTTACAATTAAAACCAAGTGACTTGACTAGTGCAGCAAAACAGGATCTCTCACAGCGGTTTTGGCTATATGTGGTGTCAGGTATTTGGTATTCATGTTGGCCATGTTGATTCTCTTTAGGTATTTGCTTATAACATCTCCCTTTGAAAGTGGTGATTCACATTTAAACTGATTTCTGATTGCATCTGTTGACCAGTGGAGTTTTTAAAGGTAGTATGATTGGTGACCACAGCAGCTTCTGTTAGTTGCGGCTTGGACCTTCAAGAGTAGATGTCTAACACCACAAAAAACCCCACAAACCCAAACAAAAAACAAACCCCAAAACCAAACCCAGCCAAAACAACCAAAAAGCCAAAGAAATATGGGCTTAAATTTATTTTTTCTGAAGAAAAGAATCAGGTAGGTTCATTGCTCAAGGATCGTTGCATGGAGTTTCTGCACAGATGAAATCCTGCTGCTGTAGTGAAACACTTGGGCCAGCACTGCGGGATGGCAGATGTCAGGACAGGGGAGGACAGCAAGGAGGGACCTGATGGGATGGTAAAAGATGTGCCACAACAGCACTGTGCTGCTTGGCAGCCCTTACGAGATTGTTGTGCGCAGTGTGTCACTGTAAGTATGTGTTTCAGAGTCTTGCCACGTGTTCCTACAGCATACAGTCAATTTTTACCACACTTGTTTTCAGCTGCCCTTGGTAGCAGTCCAGTTACCTATATCTGGAAATACTTCTGTTCCTGAATGGTGCCTTTTGCCTTTCTCATGTTGATACACTGCTCCCAAAAGTACCTTTAAGCAGTGACAGTCAGTGAAATTCATGATACTTACAACTAAATTAATGTTCTATTACACTAAATTTACGTCTAACATGACTGTGTTTCTAAATAAATGTTTCAGTCTAGGCTTGGATGCAAACATTTGTGAGGGGGTGACTATATAGATAAGTTTTTTAAATTTTCATCAAAAAGAAAACACTACTGCCAAGCACTACACAGTTATCCACCTATGACTTTTTGCATGAATGATTTATGTTCTATCTACACACAGTTTAGATGTAATTTATATGGAGAAGCCATGACGGATGCCCTCTGTGTATATTACACAAAATTGGTATCTATCAAGATTGAATGCTTGGCACACAACAGGGCAATTGCCTGCAATCTGGAAGTGATAAAGCCATAAATAGGAGCAAGAAAGCAGAGAAAGCACTCACATCTGCATAAGTATGCAAATACAGACGATGGAGCGACTCTGAATCATAGCAATACTTTGGAGAAGTCCTGAGCCTGTTTATCAGCCCCAAGGAGATCAAACCTTTAGAAGCAGATGGATACAGGAGGGAATTGATCAGGGATGATACAAATGGTTGTGTAAAATTTTACCTATACATTATACACTAGAAGAGGCAGTTTTTCGGTCCAGAAAAGATGTAGCTGTTAGATAAGCAAATAGCATAGCAAATGAGTGTCAGGCTTAACCAGGAGTCCTTTGAATGGTTGCCTCTAAACAAAGAACAAACATTTACTAAAATATTGTAGTAATTTCCAAGTAGAAGTAGGCCTTATTAAATGATGACAATATGGACTCTAGTCAGCCAGGTGTCTTTTCTGTTCTCTTTTTTTCATATATCTTTGAACTAGAAAAATACTCTTTATCTTTGTATTAGCTCTTTATTTGGGAGATGTAGTTTCAGTATCTGTATGCTGTGCATGCTTCCTTGGACAGCAGAGGGTCCCTCACATCCGGTCCCAAGGTAGAAAGCTTGGGAACAAGCGAGCGTGCTCTGTGCTGAGGTGTTAGTGGTGTTTATGGGATGCTGCGCACAGCCATGGCTGTCAAACACTGCCAGTGTCAGACTGTGGCTTCTCTGAGGTAGTGCAGAGACCGCTTTAATGTATGGGTACATTAGTTTAGACATCAAGAGCCACAGTTCTGGCTATATAAAGTGGTGCAGGTACACTGTCTCAGCCCCAACCTTCTTCTCCTTCACGTGAATGTCTATTTAAGGCAGTCCTCTGGAAGTCCAGCAATGCTAAATGAAAGATACTGCTGTTCTAGGTTTTGGGGTGGGTTTTTTGAGTTTCTATTCTAATGCCTCAAAAATCAGTATAGCCCTTCCGTGATACCAGTCACTGCTACGGCTGCATCCCAGTGATGAATTCTGCAGTTTGTCATGGTTTCACCTCAGTCAAAAGAGCTGTATAAAGATTATCAGAGCAGTGAAAACCAAACTCTAAAAATTGGCTTTTATTACACTTTTGGCACCCTGAGTTAGACGCTTAAAGATTAGCTAGCTATGTATTAGACTTGCATTTTAAAATGCTACATTTAGGAGATAAAAAGAGCTCCGAAGGTCACAATGGAAAAAGAAGATTTAATAAAATTGAAACCTTCTTATTAAAAAAAAAAAAAAAGAATCCAGAAAGAAAGAGAAATGGGCAGACACACTGACTACACAGCTAACCTGCAAGACCAAAACCTGTCAGAAACAGTTTCCAGAGTTGTTCTTTATTAAAAGCTAATATGCAAATTTTAGAAAATTAGCTGGAACCATAATTGCTTTCGATCTTAGTATATATGTCTTGTTATCAGTGTCTTTCCTGGGAGCTGTGCCTGTGTGGCAAGGCACAGTGATTGCACTGGGGATAGATGTGTTAGCTAAAATGAATTAAACCTTAAAAAAGATTTCCGGCAAACAAAAGTATTTCTAAACCATTAGAATGTAGATGCACTTTTCCATAAATGTGAGTGGTGAATGCTGAGAGGTGAACATCTTTGGTCTTTGTAGTACCTTCTTAGTCTCTGGGCCATCAGCTTTTCATTCAGCAGTGCTCGTAGAGGAATGCTGTGATGCCATATGTTGTCTACTTGTGAATTGATATGCGTTTCTTGTGGATCCTCAGTATGTATAGTTAGTGTTTGATACAGGCTGTCTAGCATTAAAAGCACTTCAGGGCTTGAGTGGGTGTGCTGGAGTCTGTAGTGTTGGCCATGTTCTTGTGAAGGCTGGCAAGTATCTGGAGAACTCAGCTCTGGTTGAAGGTCATGGGAAAGGAGAACGAGCCAGTTCCACCTGCAGGAATAAACAGACAGCTTCTTGCCCATCTCACTCCATTGGAAAATGGAAACTTGGTGCATATTTAGCAGCATTTATACTAATTTCTCTTTTCATTGACACCACTGTAACTTGATTAAATGAAGTTATTCCTTATCTTCTCCTGTGTAAGTAGGATGCAGGTTTCTAGGGCCAGCATGGAATTGTCAGAACAGTTTTTAATTTAACAGCACCAATTAAATAGAGGGTAGTGATATTAATTTTAAATAATACTTTGAACTGTTGTGAAATGCACCTTTAAAATGATTAAATGTTGAAATGTGATAGTGCTAGTAAAAAAAAATAAAATTAGTCTTTAAGAGGATCTTATTTACTCAACAGAAAAGAACTAAATATTATACATAAATAGAAAATCTCAGTAAACTTTAAAATAAACCCCTAAATTTTTCTTCTGACTTTATAACCTTAAAGATGAATAAAAATTTCTAATTCTATTTGCTCATTGAGTTTAAACTGAAAATACAAACTTTCAAAGTGTAGCTGTCAGAGGACTGTTTCTACTATACAGACAAAACCAACCATATACACAAAATCAGCTGCATTTGCGCAGCCCTCACTGAGCACTGATGGAGGGGATGGGGCTTTTCCCTTGGTTGACCTGCCCTCCAAGCAAAGCTTTTCACTAAACTTTGCTTTTCCTCTGATAATCCCACTTATTTTATGTTGTAAGAATCCTGTTGCTATGAGAATTACAAAACACATTAGCTGCTTCTCCACAATTACTGTTTTTATCGTGAAGGAGATGATGTACGTTAGTTACTGCTGGCTATGGCTCTCTAACAAAGAGCTCAGATAGGCAACAGCACTAGAAAATGTCAAGGGTTTTTTCTTATAAAGCTAAAGAGCTACTAAAGTATTTATGACAAGACCAGTTTGTGAAATATTATTTATGTGAGCATTGAATTAGTGATATTTTAGTCTTGTTCTTCAAGTCACATATCTCCAGTACTAAAAATATTAAAGGGCAAACATAACACCCGCCCCCCCCCAATCTTCCATGTTTTAATAGCATTTCTTCTGTAATGCAGAGCAACTTAAAAGTATGTTAATTTAGTGTGCAAAATAAATACCTGCATAGAAGAGGACTTCTGTCTTGGCAGCCTACGCATATCCGTGATGACAGAGTAAATTCTTAGCATGCAATACAAAATATAAATTGCCATTAAAATATTTTTAGCTAAGAAAGGATACAAATTTTTTAATCTTCCTTTCTTTTTAAGCTTCTAAATAAAGCTTCCGCTTCTCAAGTGCTAGTTAGGTTTTCCCTTTAGCCTTTGCTTATCACTAAATACTTGAGCTATCTATTTAACTAGAAATAGGAATGTCTTTGTAACACACTGTAGAAATAGTATACACTTATAAACTCAGAACAACAACCAGAAAATGCAACTAGGCAGACAGATTCCCTGAGGTTTTGTTTCCTCATACCAAGTCCAGGGTATTGGAAATGTTTCTTTGTTTTGGTAAAATGATGTAGGATGACATCATTAGTGGCAAATCCAAAGAGCCGTTTTGGAGGTGGGAAGCCAGCTTGCAGGGTTGTTTGCTGGGACAGGGGCAAATTCCTTCCTAGGAAGGAAGGTGAGGCTGAAGGTTGAGCTGTAATCGCCCCTATGGATCTCCTGATGCCTCTCCCCTCATAGGAGTTCCACATCCTCTGTTCTGTGGATGTGAACTCAACACAGATTAGACACATGTACTGCTGGTTCCAGCAGTTATCAGCCATCTGTATTGTCTAGAAAAATCTGAAATATTAAATCAGTAACCTTCTAAGATGGTATGATATCTAATGACTAAAAGGCTTGCAGATAATTTTACTGGTTTTTCATATTTTTCTACTTATTCAAGTAATATATGTAAAAATAAAAAAGAAAATTATATTTTTGACTGGTTTATATTCCAGAAGCAGCAGGAGACCAGATCTACTTCCTTGGCATTACGAATGCAAAGACACTTTTTTTGTGTGAATGTGAATCACCTTATTTGCCTCTGTCTAAAGGATGTACTAGCCTTTAAGTGTAGCAGCTTAGGGAGGGAAAAAACTGTAGCTAATTAGCAAATGCATTTGTATGCACATTACTGTGGCTGATTTATATGGCAATGGCCATATAAATCTGAGGACAGAATTCAGATGCTGACTTTGGCCTTTTTAAAACCTCTGCTTGCACAGTGTTTTGTAGAAGTTTGCAAAAATGTAGACAAAGCTCATAAACTTTATCATTTCAATTTATCAATTCAATATAGATAATTTATTAATTTTCTGTAGTTCAGTTAAGTTACTGCATACCTTGGCAATGTATGTTTGCGTAAGGCAATATAGAAGTTCTCATATATACCAATACATTTTCAGATAGACATCTGTCAAAACAAAACAGTTTTTAAAAAACTTTACAAGCACTTTCATACAGAAATATCTCCTCTACTGAGTATTGATCTCCACTGGTAAACAAAACTTTTCTAGTTTTCATTTCTGCTGATGTTTAATAGCACTGTCTTCAGTTTCCTTTGGGCTGGGCGCTGACTGGACAGGGCTGGTGTGATTGCTGCTGCCCCTCATCTTGCTGCAGGGGGTTAAATTCCCTCAGCTCCCTGTTCTTGGGAGAAACTATGATGGGTTTTGGCAGGGGTAGTGTCTTGCCATGTCTGCCAGCTAAGCTGAGACTGCCTGATCCTGGGGCTCAGTAGGAAGTGAGTGCTGTAAGGTAGAAGGGAACAGGGCAGAGGTGCCCCTGTAGCTGGCTGCTTGCTCCACAGCCTTTTCTGGACAGTTCTGCCTAGCCCTCCACTGTGAGGTGGAGCCTGTGCTGTGAGCTGTGCTAGGAAAAGACCTGCCTGCAAAGTATTCCAATAGTCCAGTCTCTGCTGCTGCTGCTCAAGTGCTTACTGGCAGAACGGACTAGGAGCTGATTTGTATTCTGGTTTGATTGCAGAGATCTTCTGCTTACACTGTTACTCACCACTGTTTGGTGGTGAGGCAGGATGGAAATTGAGTATTTTACTAGCAGCACTGTAAATAAAAATACTTGTATATTATTGAAGGAGAGGCAAAGTCTCCCTTTCAGAAGAGATACCATTTCTTCCCAGAAATCCTGAAGTATGGTCTGAATGGACCTAACATTCCACCCCGCAACATTCCTGGAGTGAAAACCACAAACTTTAGAAAGACTGAGGGAAGTGGCAGTGGAGGTGT
The DNA here is from genome assembly GCA_013399135.1 of Heliornis fulica. Taxonomy (NCBI): domain Eukaryota; kingdom Metazoa; phylum Chordata; class Aves; order Gruiformes; family Heliornithidae; genus Heliornis; species Heliornis fulica. The sequence continues at coordinate 212,410 of VXBZ01011042.1, read as the reverse complement.
GCTGTGCTGACAGACAGTGCATTTTTAGCAGTGTAATTTACTCCTGTTCAGCTTTACTGAGCTTTTGAAAGATTAAAACAAAAATATTATTCTCTGTGGTCTGAGTGATTTCAGCTGTTTCAGCTACTGTATTCAACCACACAAAGGCTTCATATAAAAGCAGCCCCTGGGGGATACAGGATTGAAGAAACTTCTAATGGTTTGAGGTCTGATTGTTATAACCCCAAGTTGTGATGGTATGCGAGGGTGCAGAAGTAAGAGGGTTGTTTATTTTGTCCAAGCTCGAGTAGTGTATTTTTATTGCAATTTTTTTTTAATAAATGTTCTCAAAGCCCTGTCCTGGGAAACACAACGTGGGGATCAAAACTGTGGAAGAGTGATGGTTTTTTTACCTGAGATTTCAAGTATTTTTTTCCCTGCAGGCTCAGTACAGAACAAGTACGATGTGAAGGGAGATGGGTTTTCCCCGCTGTGTAAGTTGCCCGTGGTGCCACGTGCATCTGCGGGGCCGCAGCCTCTGTGCAGCTCCCACAGCTGCTGGGGCACAGTTGGAGCTCAGATGCAAGGTGTTCACAAGTACATTGCTGCTTTAGAGTTTTACTTCCAGGAGTGTTCTACACTTTAGTAAAACATGACCAAGATGTGTAGACAACATCTTAACTGATGTTGCACCACCACAAAAAGCTGCTGGGGAAAGGCACAGTCCTACCCGTCCTGCCCCTAGCTGAGCAGTGCCACCCTTGTGCGACGTCCCCCAGCTGCCAGCGCATTTGTGTGGCCCCAGTGGGCAGGATGGCCAGGATGAAACACAACACAACAGCAATAAACTCTGTGCCCTGGTCCAATTTATCACACCACTGTACAACCACTTTTGCCAGAAGTGCTGGGCTATGAAGGATAAAATCCAAGTTCCCTGACAATAACAGGCAGACAAATTGAGTCCACAAGAGCTATTAATCATATAACAAATTGGAAAAATATGTTAAACTGCCCTAGTATTTGTCCCTCTAAATATCTGATTTGTTGCATTTAATGTGTTTTTCTTTGAAACTCAAAGTTTGTTAGAGTTCTACCCTCTTAAAATTGTGACAGCCATTGACTAGAAGCAAAAGGAGCTAATGTTATTGCGACTGAGATGCTTTTAGAGTTAAATCCATAGTACTGAAAGGGGTGAAGAGGGAAGAAATGAAGAAATTGCCCTACTAGAGCAGAACAGAAATCAATCTAATTTAATATCTTCCTCTGCCAGTGGCCAGTGCTGTGTACTTTAGGAGAAGATATGAGAGAAACTGTGATAATTGCTTTCACGGGAAATATTTCTTTCTGCTGCTTCTCTTATATTTGGGACTACTGTGTCTTGTGATACAATGCATTAAATCCTTTCAAAAATTTTAGTTTAAGAATCTTTTTATAGCACCTCTAGAAGTTCTTTTTATTGAAGTAAACATCTGTTCCTTTTTAAGAAATTGTGCTGATTTTTGCCCTCAATGATACTTGTTCCATGAGATCTCATAGGCTTATTACGCTTTGAGTGGAAAAAGTATTTACTTTCATGGGTTTTTTAAATTACTGTCTTCCAGCTTCACAGAACAGATGACAAGAGAAGTAGAGAGAAGTTCCCATTATAACTTCTGTATTGCTTAATGTTCCGTATAAATTATTGTGTCATAGTTCTGTGGTGATGCACTTAAAAGGATTACATTTTTCTGAAGCTGAGATTTCGTAAAAATAAAAATGCACCAAGGAAATGGAAAACTTCTGGGAGGAAAAGGAAATTAATCTTTCATGTAGAGGGACATTAAAACATTGCTATTTCAGTTGCCATTTCATGATTGGCATTGCAGTTTATTGCATTTCCATTCTTTTTGGCTTTGAAGTTATACCCAAAAAAGCATACCCATTCACTTCAATACTAATGGATGTTGTCACCATCACCTATGTCATGCTGGCAGCTGTGAAAGGTTTTGCTCCCAGAACCACTAGATTACCTTAGTTGCAGTTAACCACAAGATTACCCAGCCTTACGGATCGCCTGCTGTGGCGTTGGCAAGCATGCAGAGATTGGTGTTGTCTTCTGGGCCAGTTGGAGTTTAGGCAGGATTGTAGGACTGGCTTATCTTCAAGTGATCAGGATCAGGTTTGAGGTAAACTGAAGATGGCTGCTCTTTCTCTGAAAAACAAATGTCCTCAGAAAGCTTTGTGTGAATTGAAAAAAAAGTGTCTCTGGAGATAAACAACTTTATCACATGGAGTTTAAGTTCTTGTAACTCCTGAATGTGTCATGGCTGGTTGTGTTAGCAGCTGACAGATTGAGATGTGACCGGACAACATCGGCATGCCTCAGCAAACTTCGGGGGTTCTACAGTACCTGCAAAAAACAGCCAGGTGCTGAGGTGGACATAATGCACCATATGACCCAGAAAAGGGAGTTTCCTATTCATAAATACTGGTACAGTTTGTAAAGATGCAGATTGTAGGTGTAGGAATCCTGAAATACATTTCCTTGTCCTGGGTGCTGCTGTCACCATCACGGTGACAGCATTTTCAGAACAGCAGTAGGTAGTTCAGAGCTTCAGGTTTGTTGTGGCCCTGCCTGCACCCAGTGGGCACAGAGTCTGGGAGCATGAGCTAGGGGAACTGGTGGAATGTTATCTCAAGGGATCTATGCTGGTTTACAGCAGCTGGGAGTGCAGCTTCTTCCATGTTCCTTTCTCAAAACTTCACAATAGAACAGTAAATGTAGAGGATGTGCTCAGTATATTCAGGTTTCTTGTTTCAGGGACAGTGGTGCTAATTGGGCACTTGAAGAACTCAATACTGCATTTTGCCTGAACGCTTTAGCTGTACTCTAACACTTTGTTTTCAAACTGAAACACCAGATTTGTTCTCACAGTCGGGACGTGAAGGCAAACTATCGAGTTACCCTGCTGTATGTAGTTGTGAAAACATAAATTAACCTCAGGCACAGTTATTTGACTGTGTTTCACGACCCTCTTTTAAAACATTAATGAATGTTTAAAGTCTTTTCCCCATGTGGCTAACACTCTGTTAGTTCAATGCTAGATAAGACACCATGGTTTTGCTTTATCACTTGAAAAAACATTGAGACAAAACCCCAGCTGATTCTCAGGAGATGACAGCCTTCTACATTTATGCCAAGAAGATTGAGACTAGCATGTTTGTGATAGCTAAATATAGATTTTTGGACAGCCCTTTCCAAAGGAAAGGTACGTGATAAAATACTTGCTCAAGAAGACTATAAATGTGCAAGCAGTTGTGTTTTGTGTAGGTGAGAAGATGATTTCTGAAGCTCAGACATATTGAGCAGTTGTTACTGCCTGATTAAGCCACTTACACGCTGCAGTTGCATGCATTTACCTGTCGAATTCGAAGGCAAAGGGTTTGACCTTTTTGTCTTTCTGGGGTTTTTTTGGGGGGTGGTTCTTACTATGGTTTAGAAGAAATTAAAGTGCAGACAAGGAAGTCTTGGTATTTCTCTGTGTATTTGCTTCAAAAATCATGTCTCATTCTTTGTGATTTAAATACTAACGTGCAAACAGTGAGGGAAAGATCACTGTTCTGTTTAACACAGGGATACTGAGGTGGGGTTTTTTAACCCATTAGAAAGTCATTTAAAAGAAAAAGTCAGCACTTAGAAAGTTTAGCACATTAGAAAGTCAGCACAGGCCAATTATTCCCACACAGAGATGACAAACAGTTTCTTCTGGGGTGATAGTAGTCTGAAAATCTGATTACAGCCCTAATCTAATCCCACTTCTTTTCTTACTGTATATGAAATACCATGTGGCATCACATGCAGGAGAGCTATAATAAATGGCATAATGTTTAGACAAATGTTCATGAGCCAATAGGAAGCATCTGATCCTCTGGGTCTGCCTTCTCCTGTAAGGAAAGAAGGATAAAGTCCAGCCCCAAGTGAGATTGTTCTGCTGGTGCTGTTGAGCTCTGAGAGCTGGGATTGATGTGTTTGGTGTTCAGGTTGTCAGTTTGGGTCACACAGCAACTTTCTTGGCTACTCTGCAACAAAGGCTACCAGAAAGATTCCCAAACCAGTTCTGTATCCTTCAATGACTGTCAAAGGGAAACAAGGTTGGCTGTACAGAAGTTCTGGGGTTTTTCTCTAAAAATGCTGTTTCCTGAGAGTTCACACAGACATTTTACTGTGCTTTATTCAACTTCTCAGTGCATCTGTTCATTGTCAGAAGATTGCACTGGGCAAGTTTCTCTTTTGCTCCGTTGTTCCTAAGTTTAAACTCGAGACACTCCCATTTTAAAGGCAATGCTTCCTCAGTTTACAGGATCTTGAGTGTTTGGACTCACGGGATTCTTCAGTACATTAAATGGATTTTCCTATGCGAATTTTTTAGGCTGTTGTACAAGCAGCATTAGATACCGACAGTGCAGCATAATTTAGGCAAATTTTGAGTGAGGTGTGCCAAATGATTTGTGTTGCTGCTATGGAGAATAAAATAAGGGGCTAGCTATTTGTCACAGACTTCTGTCAGATATTTTAATTCTTCTATCACAGCGGTGCAACCGGATGTGTGGAGACCCCCAGGTAACTGCATTTGCCAGCTGGGCTGTGTCAGCACCATGGATACCCCTCTGCAGTTCAGATACCGGCCAGCCTGCAGATGTGGTGCAAAGCATAGATAGGTCTTGAGGTTTTCCTTCTGAGTGGGGCACAGGCAGAGGGTATTCTTCACATCATTTGGAGAGAAGCTATGCTAAGAGAAAAGACATTTCAGAAGGCGATACTGGTCAGGTCTGCTTTGGCAAAGTCTTTGTACCCCAGTGCTATTGAAGGGCTCTCTCCATGCTTCCAAAAGCTGTTTGAAAACAAGGGTCCAGATGCACATAATGCATTCTGTAAATGTTAGAGCTGCTTTTAGCCATTTAATGATAGAAACCCAGCAACAGCCTGTGCAGAGCTTGCTGGTTTACTTGTAAGCTTGGCTGAATCACCTTCTCAAAACTCAGAACGATGGAGGTAGTAAATGGGCTATTTTGTGACATAAATTTGAGAACAGGATTTCAAATGAGTTATTGTAGCCTCCCTCCCTAACTAACTGTTCTCTAGGGAAGCTGGATGCAAGATAAGCTTTATCCATATACTATATATATGAATGCAGGTGGGAAATGAAAACTACAAAATAAGCTATCTTGCTACCAGAGTGCTTATGTTTTCCTTTTACTATTTTGCCTTGTTCTTCCGTATCTCTTTAATTCTCATAATTGTCTCCTTTTTATCTCATTTTCATCTCTCCAGTCTCCACTGGAATTAATGGATCTCTAGTGGAGGTGGAAAGGTTTGGCTGAAGATGCTCTGCAGTCATAGGCTATGTACAGGTGACTGTCTGTGAATTTTAATTACTGGAGTTTTCTCTTGTTTTCATTGTGTATCTCCTTCCTATCTTCTATGTCCACCAAGTCAACATCCTGATTATCAGAGCACGTGCCAGGTTAGTCTGTGTTATATCCATAAAGGACACAGGCTTTGCTCCTCATGGTGCTGTGTTAGAAGAGTATTCAGGCTCAGGGGGAGACAGTTTCTGTCTATACCTATGTCTGGTGCAAATTTGGTTCTTCCTATACCTTATTTTGGGGGAGTGTGTGTCCATTTTGTCTTGTTCAGAGTTTTCTTTATGTATATTTCAAAGAAATCTATGAAACTTAGTATCTGGGGGTAAAACTTCTATGAGAGCCTTAGTGTGAGCCTGCTATCAGAAAAGCAGCTTGTTTTCATGGTCAAACAGATAAATAGTCCAACCTTCAACACTTTGTTTTGCTATGGGTACTGAAGTACGCTTATTTGAAAACTTCTAATATTTAAATTTTAGCCTATAGCTACTACTAGCTTTAAAAATCCTTGTGTGTAGAAGCTAGGTCACAGTAAAAGAAAAGAGAGCTTGTGTAAAGCCCTGAAAGGTGTGCACCTGCCTCTGTTTGTGTGCAACTGTAACTTATGGTCTGGCTTATAACCTCTCTGTCACTTTGTCTTGTTCATATATTTTACATATATATAGCAAGAGCATCACTTAGCTGTAAGAGCACTTTTTCTGGTGAAGAAGCCTTTCACTTTTCTGGAGGAATTAACTATAGAATAGGAGTTAATTCCTTCTGGATTTACTTGCTGCCTGTGAGGGCCCAGGTAAAAGTACGAGATATATATGCCATGGATGTGAGAAAGGGCAGCAACAATCTGATTTATGATTTGGGTGTGGGACCAAAGTAATGTGACAGGACAGGACCTATGGTTCGTCGTTGTTATGATTCGTACCTACTGTAATAATAGGCACAGGAACCTAAAGCACAGGGTTGTCAGCCAATTAGTTGAGAATTAATAGAACTTCACTGATGTGTCAAAGGCAAAGACAAAACACTAAAATCTTTTATGTATGAGTATGATATATATTTATACATGCTTCCTATCATGTGATCCATGCCCCTGTAATGTGTGTTCTAGCCTTTGCTCTCTGAACACTGATTCACCAGTGGTATCACTTGGTTTCTCCTTTCTATTTTCTGTTACTTGATGGAACTCTTAAATTCTGACCCCCCAAACTGTGCTGTGTGACACTCATTGCTCCTGCAATTCTTACTGTCATCTAAATGATGAGCAGCATAAATTTCCTGCCATGAACTTCCATGTGTTAAATTCTCAAAAAGAGATTATAACACCTCAATTTCTTTTTCCTTTTCATAACTACCAATAAGGAGGTTTATATTAAAATAAACAGGTAGCATCATCTGAAATATCCTTCAAAGGTTTTCATAGGCATCCTTAACCATTGCATCTCCCTGAAGATGGTAGACCTAGAAGGGTTTAATGCCCTAGAGTACCCCTTTAAAAAGCAATGCAAGCTGTTGCATTTGACACTGGATTTTGTAAGGTGACTGAATTAATTAGCACCTAAATTCCTCTGTTTCAGAAAGGGAATCATCATTAAGACTTCTTTGGCAATTTCGTTGTTACAAAAACCACTATTGTAAAATTGCTTTAACTTATAAATGTTGGTAAAATCAGTTATACCACATTAAAGCAGATAATAAAATGTAGAGAGTGCAGGAGCCATCTGCCTTGTGGAAAACTTGAACTAAACTCGACTCCCCAGTGTCCTTGCTGATGGTCCAGCCTGCTGCTGTTTGAAGGCAGAATTCCCCCATGAATTGGTGACAGGATGAAGCAAATCTTCAGCACCAGCAGGAGTGGGGAAATGAAATCCCCTCCCTCGGCTCTGAGCGCAGCGGTGAGAAAACAGGACTGACTGTAGAGTCCAAATTTCTGTTGATATCTGTAAAATTTGCTGCTGTTGATAAAACTTTACTTTTTTGTTGTTGTTGTTGCTAAAATCCCACATTTCCTACTACTAGAGGGGAAAGAATCATCTATGTCTCTAAAATTTAATTTTCCTCAAATTTCATTAGCTGTAGATTTCCCCTATTACCTCTTTCTTCTGTAGCCAAGGGTAGGCTGAAATCTTTGTTCCCCTGTGTGCATCACCAAGGATGTTCATAAATGAATGGGATCTCTTCAGGAAATGTCATGGTCAGGAATTATGTTCACATGCAAGAGACAATAAAGCAAACCAAATCGGTGGCAGGTCATTACTGCAGATCCCCTTTTTCTTTCCCAGCATCCTGCCCCAGGAGGTGATGGAGATAATGAAACATGCTTAAAAATAATAACTCACCACGATGACAGGAAAACCCTTAAGCCTCATTTAACATCTGACTTTATTGGCCCACTACCTTCACCATTTACTATACAATGAAAATCCTGGAAGACAGCCCAAAAAGGAAAGTCACAGTTGTATTCCTAAAATAACAGAAACACGAGCTGAGAGGTTTGATATTCACCGGCCAGTGAAATGAAACTGAAGAAAATTGGTTATTAGGCATCCACTGCTGCTACACACCAAAATCTCCTGTGGAGGCTGTTTGGGAGTAGGAGCAGGGAGGAAAGGCTTTTGTGAAACACTTCTGCCAGCAAACTGATCACTCCCTGCATGGAGAACAGTGCCCTGGCTTCAGGGACAGCACTCTGCTGCTACAGCAGTGCTCAACTTGAAATCTGTCAGGAGGGCATCAGTTAGAGACATCCAGATTTGCTGTGAGATAGCTCCTCTCTCTATGTGGCAGTGGAAAAATCCATGCAGGAGATACCCAAGCTGGCTCTGGGAAAAATAGCAGTGCTTACCAGAACGGGACAGAATAGTAGTACAGCTATTTCACGTCATCTCTGGTGAGTCCATTGCTCTGGGGCTCCTTCTGTGGTTGTACTCATGTTGTGGTTTAGTGGCTGCCATATGTGGTGGAGATGCGGGGCCTGAAACAGACTCTGCACCTTCTCAGTGCTTCAGGGGAGGCCTGTGCAGCAGGGATTTCAAGGAGGAGGTGGCCTTCCTTGTGTCGGCGCGGTGCAGCAAGAACACCCTCGCTGTTACCACGTGCCTTTTCAGGAAGCCGGACGGAAATTATGGATTTGTGGTTTTTTCACCATGGATAAAAATCAGTCCAAGATTGAGAACCCCGTGAGGTACTGGCTGCAGTCACAGAACGATGCAGCTTATGAAGTGGTACAGAAAAAGTGTTACTGATTTGTGAGGGGCTATTTTTAGTGTTTTCTCTGGCGGGAGGGGCATGTGGTAGTAACCCCTGATACCTCTCCTGATGACTTCACTCATCTGTCAGTGCTCTGCACTGGATCTCATGGGAAAATTTTCCACTGCTCACATCTCAGTAGCCGTTGTACTGTTGATGGTGCTCTCTCTTTCTCATGCAGCTGGAGTGACTGCAGCCCCCTCTGCATGAGGGGCAGGAGAGGATGCTCTGATGTTTTGTGCTATGCAGTGGTGTGTCTGACCAGGTCAGCAGCCTGAGCAGTGCTGTAATAAACCTGCTTTGAAAGGTTTCTTAGAGAGAAGTGGTACACTGGCTGTATGGTATCTGACACATGGGTTGTGTAGCAGCAGCAGGACGTTCCTGCACATTGTCAGTAAGAACTGGGTGAAGCCATGCTCAGAGAGAGCATGTCATATATGGGGGGAAAAACTCTTGTTATTTCTCAAGGAGGTACCAATGGTCTGCTTAAACACCAGAGAAACAAGTACTTTAACAACTGTGGTGCTCTTCTGTGAGTGAGTTTTCATATTTTGCTTTCCATCCCTAGAACCCCCCAGTAAATAGGGATTATGTGCAGCAGGGAGATGGGATTCCATCCTGCGAGAGCTGCTGTAAATAGGAATTATGTGAGTGAATTATGCGGGATGTAAAACAGAGGAAATAGAACAAAGTAGCAATAGTCACTTTGGAAAGCTTTAATTATCTTTAGACAGCAAAAACAGTTGTTGTTACAGTTTATGGCTCAAGCTGAGCCAAATCCCTTTTGCACCATTTGTCCAAAGTGGTAGGAGTGAGAAAATGAGAACACGGAATCGCCTCGAAAGGCATTTTCTTTGCATGTAGTTGTCAGGGAATGTACGAGTCACTAACAATAAGACTACAGAAAATACAACATCTGAATTGCTTTCCCTATAAATAAATCAAATGTGTTCGCATATTCATTCCAAAACACATATTTAAATATCAAAGCTTCATCAGTAAAATTGTCCTGCTCTACACAGAAAGAAAACCATCTATGTATAGATAAAATGAAATTCAATCCTAATCCACTGTAATGATCAATGCATATGGGTATCCACAGAGTGATAGATTCAACTCTACTAAATATTTGTGGTTTCTTCCAATGGAGTTTAAACTAGTTCCAGATCTTATTAAGCTCATGCTCTTCTCTATTCCATAAATTGCTTCTTCACATGAAGACGTGACTGCAAAATTCATATAGACATTCTAAAACTCCCAAGATGAATGCAACAGTGACAGTGTCACAAAATACATTCATTACCTAAATTTGTTGTTGGTTATTGCTAGGAAGTGGTAATCTGATGTTTACTAGTTTTCCTACAAAGGCAAATATCAGTCTAGGTGAAAGTCTGATTATTTCTATTTTTTCCTTGGGTGTGGGGGGGAATTTTAGGAATAAAATATTCCCAGACTTGCACATTGATGAAAAAAATTCCTCTATTGACCAGTTGCATGAGTTGGAAATTATGATTGTTTTTTAGTCAAGTGCAGGAAAAATGTATTGTCTCAAGCACAGAAAGCCTCAATGTTGAACTTCTTTGTTCAGGACTCTTGGTCTGTGCCCTCTTGTCACAGGTGAAGATGGACTTGGGGAAAAAAGTTTGGTTTGCAAGGCAGCAGCACTCTGTGGCACTCTCTGGTTTGGGAAGAGAGAGAATGTGGCTCTTGTTCATGTGGATAACCCTGGGATGACTCTAAATGTCAGTTTAGAAATCAAGGGATGAGTGGGGTGAGGAAAAAGAAATAATTGAGGCTTGTTGAGTTCTTATCTGTCATTTTAGCCTTGGAAAAAAAATGAGCACATACCACCACCCCACACCCCAATAATAAAAAACAAACCCAAGCAACCAAAACAAACAAAAATAATATCTTCGGGGAAGCCAAAAGTTATTGTGATTCTATAACTGAAGAGATATGTAGGGGAATGCCTCTAAGTAGAGAAATTTTTCCTTTTCATTTTGCTTTTGGTTTTGTTTTTCTTTTTTTTTATCTTGTCTCAGTTTTTGTACACTTTGCCACGTTGCCTTGCTTAGAAATGGCTCGAGATGAATGAGATGAAATAGCATTTGGACTGCCAAATACAAAACATTTGCTTCTGTGTCAACATCAAATGTAGTAAACATTTTCATACTCTTTAATGAAAATATTTTAAATTTGAAACAATTTTTTTTTTCATAGATAAATATAATATTTCTCTAGGATTTCTTTCAAAAGGTTTTTAAATAGATGCTTACTTTTCAAGATAGCTCTATGTTTTATGATCTTTTATGGAAATATTTTGACTGATAACCTATACTGAATATCTAGTTTTAAAATTGGATTTTAAAATCAGTCTAGCTGACTTTAGAATATCTACCACTATTTCTCACATTAAAGCAGGTTCTAGGTTCATAGAGCATATATACACCACCTCATGCAAAGATTTAATGTCTGAAGTTCATAATAACTTACCCTTTTTTTGTATATATATGTAAATACTTTTAAGATCAGTTTTCACCAGCATGACAACCAGAACCACACTTAGACAAGCTGTGATTTTTCTACCTGTTTGTATGTACTTTTCTGACCAAAGCAACTGGCATGATCTGGGCCCAAGTATCACAGGGAAAAAGCAGGGAGACGCTGTAATTCGCTGGCTGGGAATGGAAATACAGATCTTGCAGAAGGACTCTGGATCTTACACGCTTGCAAAAAAGATGGAGAGGTGTGTTCATACTCCAGGCAGTTTTGAGGATTTCTCAGGTCATCTGCTCATGTATCCTGGGGACTTTGGCTCTGTATTTACTCTAAAACCTCTCTGACTGCATGTTGAGATACATATATTCTCATGAAATAATTGTTGCTTCCATTAAAAAGGTTTTCTTACTGAATTCAGACCTTCAACAGCAAATGAAAGCTTATTAACTAGACCTTTTGTTCACTAACTTATTCTTGTTTCATGCCTTCTTGTTTGTTCTACGTATCTATCTTTTATTTATATTAGACATGGCTAGCCAGACCCTTGAGAATAATCTCTTTGACTGAATTTGTGTTAAGAAAATGTCTTTTACCAAAAGAATAGATTCTGTACAGGTATGACTGTTCTAATATTCCTTATTTTCGAGCAGCTATACTTGAATCAGACCCCTTTTCTCATCCTAAAGTAAGGCAGGGAATAGGTACAGACAGGCATTTTGTATGTGAGAGCTGAAGTGATTTAGCTGAGGATCTGGGTGAGAAGCCTGTGAAACAGGTATATTGCGGCTCTGGCAATGCTCCTTGTAATCCTTTTCAGAATTCCTCAAAGTACTGACTTCATCTCACTCTGCTTTGTTCTAGTGTCATTTAGCACTTGGCTTTTTTTCATAGGCAATTGCTTCTCTAACCCACTGCTATAAACATGAAACTACCAGATTTATGACAGGAATCCAACAGTTTTAGCATTCAGAAATGGTGTTGTAATACAAATGGTTCTCTCTGAATACAGTGGCAAAGCAAGACTTTGTTTTTCATGTCTCAGAGCAAACTGAGAAACTAATATTGGCAAAAAAGGGAGCTGTGTTAGGGCTTACACATGGGAAAATTTCAGCAGAACAGAAATGTCATCACTTACTGCTTAACATATATCAGTCTGGAGGAAATAGCCTGATTTTTTGTCAAGTTGACCAAAGTTATTGAAAGCAATCACTGCTGTAGTACAGACCAGGGTTGTCATTGCTAAGAATATCTGTGAAAGATCCAAGGGAAAAAATCTCTGATTCACACTCTTATGTCAAAGTGAACAGTAGCTTTTAATTCATCATACAAAATTCCTGCCCCTGAATTTCAGACCAACATGACTCTCACAGAGAGTCTCACAGAGCGGCAGAATACATGGAGTCTGCAGGGATATCCGCTCGCCATCCAACCCCTCACTTGGATGAGGGTAACCTTATACCAGGGGGTTTAGGGGTGTCTCCAGTTGGGGTTTGAATATCCCCAATGATGGAGACTTAGCTCCAATCTCTCAGTGCTTGAGCATCATCAGATTAGAAAAGCTTTTTCCTTCTGTTTAACCAAAACTACATAAATTGTAGTCCAATTTCTGCCCATTGCCTGGCACCACTGGACAGCACTGAGTAGAGCCTGGCTCTGTCCTCTTGCTGAGACCTCTCTGAACCTTCTGTTGGCCAGGCTAAATGGCTGCATGGCTCCCCTCATGACAGGAGCTTTAATCCCTTCACTGTCTCCATGGTGCTTTACTACATTCTGTGTCCATGGTTAACCCAGATTTACTGCTTACACTCGGCTTCTAATCTAAATTAAGCTCCAAGTATAACTTCCTTTTCGGCTTAAACTGCTTTTGGTTTTAGTTCTTTTTTTCAGAACTTGAAGTATTTTAAAGTGTGTTCTGCTGTTTCACTGCATGTAACAATGCTCTTTGGAGCAGGTACCTGGTTATAAATTGTATAAACAGGCCCTGAGCACCTGGTGTACAACATCTCGAAAAGCTGCATTTACAGCTGTGACATCACCTGTGAGCTCTTTCAGGAGAAAGGCCACCTTTGTAAGCCCATGTGTGGCTCCTTGTTGTGCAGAGTGCCTTCACTAAGAAGGGTTTGACTAAGCAAAACCCAGGCTTGCTCTGTATTTGCACCAGAACGATGCTTTTCTGGTCACTGTAGAAAATTACTGACATCAACACCATCTACCACCATGCTGCTGTCCTGGCCAAGGCATTAGCAAAGACACTTTCGACTCACTTCTGTAGCCTTTGTGGTTTTGGAATAAAATGAAGACCAATGTAGATGTTTCCCAGGTGGCTTTCTTCAGATACTTTGTATAAAACATAAGGTAAATTTCCTTTCACAGGGGTTTTAGTTTTCTTTTTTCTTTTTCTTTTTTTTTTTTTTTATACTTCTATTAAATACCTAGGAGTGCACTTATGTCACCAAACCTCTGCTCTTTTAAAATTAAATTACCCTCTCCTGGTGAACTAGATTAAAAAAAAAAAGAAAGAAAGAGACTTTGTAAAGCAGAATAATCTTAACTTGTCCTGGTTTTCCTGTTGGAGTGCTATTAGGATGAATGCCGTCCCTTGTGTGAATTATTTCCTTGAGGTCCTCCCTGTTCTGCTGCCCTTCAATTATCTGTAATAGCTGCAGAGTGATTTGTTAACATATTTGTGTGTTCCAGAGCTTTGAAAGAATTGTTTCAAATGCAGACAGAGCCCTGCACTAAACTTATCCCCTATGAGGTTATCTTAAAATGCAAATAGGAGACTAGAGGACAAAAATAAAAAAATTATCAACAAAAAAACCCAAAGTGAAAAACCGTACAAAGCAAAAAACAAAACCAAACCCCTCACCTTTGCTTTGGAAAATAATATTCAATTTGGGAATTTTTGTAAGTAGAATAAAAGTTCATTTTATTGAGCTTTAGCATGAAAGTTTTGCTGGCCAGCACCTGACTACATAACTGTGTATGGCACTGATGAGGTACCTGATCCTTACGAGACAGACCCAGACATCAGCCGTATCACAACTACTAGGAAGTGCCTCTGATGTTCAGATTTCCAGCATGTCACTACTTTATTTTATGCATTTCATGCTGCAAATTCCAGTGTGAAGCTCCAGTTCATTCCTCTCTTGTTATGTTTTAATGGATACAACTGCTTTAGAGCACTTTAGTGCACCTCTTTGTATATTGTTATAGTGCAGACACTTAGCAGTCTCACTTATGTTAAACACTAGGGCATTTCCCCTTTCAGGTAGGATAGAAAGTGATGGCTTACTGCTGTTAAGATGATATTTAGCTACTTACTTCTGAGAGTGAGGTTAGCCCTCATCTGGGGCTTTCCAGTTTTATCAACAGGATAAACTGTGTTAGACTGTGGATAAAAGCTAGGTAAGTACTCAGAACTAGTCTCCTAACCAACACGGTAATCTTACATGCCAGGAAGAATTGAGGAGCCCTGATTTACTGTCTAATCAGACACTGTGGGTTAGCCTCCCCCAAATAGGCGCCTGGCTCGAGATCTCTGAACTGGAAGTACTTTTGTACTGAAAAGTACAAACTTCTTGACAGAAAGCTCTCTCCTGTATTTCTGCTTGTATAGGTATATATAAATACAGCTTTCTACCTCACTCTTGAAACCTGTGCAGAAATCTTACATATAAGAATGCTTCTGTTACTGTTTGTACTTTTTACCATCATTGGTGTCACCCCTTTGCAGAGGGGAACGTGCATGGAAAGCGGCAGTGCAGCTGTGACACTTCTGCTGGGGTTCTCAGAGGAGACAATACTCTTCTCTGCTTATCACAGCTTAGTTATCTCATTTGAAGTTTAAAGATCCAATCTACCCCAAGTAAATTACTGAGAAAGAATTTTTGCTGCTGAGGCCCAGTGACCTATTTAGAGAACTTGCCAGTATCACCCTAAAGAAATGTCTCTATAAATTGAAAAGGAAGTTCGGCAGTTAAGGACTTGAGTAATTTTTTTTTTTGCTTTGGATGTCATCATTGAGGCTTGCCTTATTCTTGGGGCTTTTAAAGTCATTAATATAGTACAGAACTCGAGATGGCTCTTTGATAACTATAAATCCTTTCCATCATTAGGGAAAGTCCGTAACTTGAACTACCGTTTCTGTCTTGCATTCCACCATGGGAGCAATAGACCCCAAAAAGTGCTCTCTCAGGCACAGTCTGTGTCTGAGAACATGCCCTCAATTAAAATTTCAGAGAACCCCAGAAACTGTAATGCTCTAGTAGGCAGTAGGACTCTCCAGAACTCATCTGTTAAAAATGCAATAATACCCCCCCACACACACAATAGCTATGCATTCTGCTTGTAGGGAAAAAGATGAAACTTCTCTTGTGTGATAAACTCGCTCTTGTTTAGAAGTACTGGGTTTGTAAAACCACAGAGTTAAACCTTCAGGTCCTCCTACTCATGGGAGGTAGTCTAACTTGTAGGAAAGTTTTTTGTAAAATAGCTAGGGGGTTCTTATTATTGCGTTTTTAGAGCTATATTTATTTAGATACAATTAAAATGTGATTATAAGTACTGGAAGGCAAGTCTCTTGATTATCTTTTTATAAAGGGTAATGTGAGGTAGCAGGCTACATTTGTGAAAACCTCTGAAATATGGGCTAGCACAAGATTGCTTAAAAAAGGTGAAAGCTTTCTTTGTTCTGCAGAATGTCTTGTTTGATTCTGCAAGTTTAACAAAATCCTAATGGATTAAATTCTTCTCAGTGTAGTTCTGTTCACTACTTCTTGGAAGCATCTCTGTGACCTTAGATACACAATGAAAAAAAGGAGAGTGTAATAAACCCACAACTGTTCCTCTAAGTCTCCATTCTGCTTCACTAGAAATATTTTTTCCTAAGATAATGAATAAAATAAAATCTTAAGATACTGATGTATGTCAGACTTTAGAATGATTTTTCAACATTGAAAGACAAATTGGTGAAACTTTATTGCAACAACTGTTTAATCAAGCTGATTTAATAATCTGATGTTGATCAAGTTGGAATATTTTCAGGAAAATAACTTGAGAATCAGAGATCCACCTCTGTGTGTGAAAATGCTAATAAAAATAGAACCCTTAAGTTCCTAAAGAGGTTTAAAGAAAAATAATGAAAAATAATGAAAGTCCTGAGTTACACAGCTAGCTAAAAAATTATCATTGTTTCTAATCTTTTGTACTTCACATCAAAAATCATAGCATCACTCGATGTTCTACCTTCCAGTGTGTAAACCTTAACACACAGCATTCTGCATCATTCTACTCAAAGTAAAATGCTTTCTACTAAGGTTTGAATTAAAAAGCAGATTGTTTTCTGATTTAACTCAGAAAATATCTGTGCTAAATGAAGACCTTGGCCTTTTTTCTTGCAACTTTTATTCTAGAAACACTCTTAACAGGTTGAAAGTACAAAATACAAAGCGTATCCTTGCAAACTCATCCTGAAGTTGCTGCTAGTAACAGCCTAACATTATTCCAAGTTAGAAGAACAATCTGAGTTGCAAGTACCTCAAACTAGTAGGGCATCCTTTTCTTTGCAGTACTTTCCCATCTTTCTTATATATTAGCAAAGATAAATGAAGAGCAAGGTAAGTCCAGAGACTCCAGGTGTCTTCTGGCGAATGCTTGCTATCAAGAAAATGCATCCTGATGGTATCAATGGCTACAACAGGAGTGGTCGGTGTCAGGATTTTACATATTGATCCTATACACAGAGTTTGCTTAGAAAGGCACAAGGTGAAAAGAGAATAGTAGGTCCAGAAAAGACTGTATGCAGGTCCAAAACTAGCAGCTTACAAACTGATGTTAAAAATCTCCAGTGTTCCAATAGTAAATATTAAAAAAATGAACAGGACTTTTGAAAGAAGGTTAGGTTTTCCTTGTAAACTTAGCTTGTATCACTTGTAACTCTTAGATCTTCTGAGAAAAGAGTAATTTTTGTGAGAGCATCGATGCATCTTCCAAACAGTGGGTCTTCTGTAGTGTTCAGTTCCAAACTCAGCATACATTTTGGTTATCAACATGCTGCTGAACAGGGAGAGTAGCTAAAGGAATGTCAGTGAAGAAGTAATCTCCTTCCTTGTTCCCATCAAGCTGAGAGATTTTCTAAACAGTGATGGTGTTTTGCAACATATCCAAATAACACCTAGGACACTCCAAGTTTTGTGCTAATAACTATACATGATGTACAGAGTAACATGGCATGGTATGAACACTCCAAGATTATTTTTTTTTTCCTTACAGTGCTGCTTCAGAAAAAGCCTAACCCAGTAGCTCGTGACCTAAATCCAGTGGTAATAACTTGGAAAGCGTTTCAGGATATAGATTTCCAAATGTACTGTTACTCTAGATCTGACTCACATTAAGGTGCTCTGTTTTAAGAAAGGTATAATTCTACAAGTTAATATTGTGATTTCATGAGTGTTTCAGACAATGTTTGCAACCTGCTTTTGCCAAGAAGCAAATAGAGAAAAAAATTGAGACAAGCAGAAATCAATGAACAGAGCGACCTCCATCTCCCAGAAATGGATTAAGGTGCAGTGATGAAAAGCCTCCTCTGCCAGGAATGTTACTTGCTCCGGGATCCATTTTCTGTGTATGCCTTCTGTCCTATCGCCTGTGCTGTGCAAAAAGCAATAACTAGCTTTGACATTATCTCCACCACTTACGTTTCTCTAAAATTACATTCTGCTTCTGGGTGTTTTTTCCCAGACTTTATCAATTAAGTTGTTCTTTTAACCTTTCATTCCTCCTTCCCTTCTGTCCTCTCTGATTCCAGTTGGTGCATTGCAAGGGCTTTGCTGATCGTTTCCTAATAAAATACTTCCATGAATTTTAAGTTTGTAGTGAGAGTGCTGTAGACTTCACCCAGACTGTGCTACCTGCTAGATGCTGACCTGCCTGGGGGATTTTGTGTATGCATTCAAGTAGGGATGCTCGGTTGTATTATTATTAACTTTTTTTAATGTGGAAAGGATTGACCAGAGAGTTATGTTTTTACCCCTGTCAATTTTATCTTCCTCAGAAATCATCAAACAATTAAACCAGGAATTTAGGATAAGTGAAATACTATTTCACTTACCTAAGGGTAAAAGCATCTTCTGGTCATTAGATGCAAGGTAGATAAAATAAGAATATTATATCCATAGTGATAGGAAAGGTATTTTGGAAGGAATATTTTATTTCTTTCCAAATACTTGAGTTTTCTAGAAATGAGAGGGAAATGGTCTCTGTTTACATAGAGAAAAGGTCCTGGAAAGATCCTAACTGCAATACTGCAGTTACAAGTTATTGTAACGTGCTTCCCACGCTATGTTCATGCCATCCTGTCATGGCCATTTGACAAATGCTGCTGATTTGGAAGCCTGAATAAGAAACGTTGCTTTGAATTTTTAAAGTAGGATTTTATCAATTGTTTCATCCCACATTTATTGGGAATCCATATATAATCTAAATACAATGTATATAAAACACGCAGGGCACCATTTGTGCCTTCTCTAAGAATGCTCATTCCGAAGAATTTAAATACTGTACAATGCCATTGGATCAGCTATTTAATCACTGAAAGGTCAGAGAGGTCCAGAAACAATACTTAATGATTCATTAATGTTGGAAAAGTAGGCTCAGTTGCAAATGATCATTCATCTCTTAGGACTAGATCGATGAGTCTGCTGTACATATGCAGGCTCTTGTTAGTGTGTTTCCACCGAGCTGTATTCATGAAGGCACAACAGCTAGAGGCCGGAATCGGATGCTGCTTCCCACCTGCTCACGCTTGCTCTTCTGTGCAGCTGCAGCCTCAGTGTGTCTAATACGTCTTCTCAGTTCGTGCCGCTGTGGTGAACCAGGGAGGGACATCTGAGTTCCAGGCACTTCTAAAAATCACCAACAATCCTATGCAAGAGCTGCCCGAGAAACTCTGGATTTGGTGCTGTGTATATTCTATTGTGTTTGTGTATGTTGTTGGAAACTAGAATAACTAATATTTGTGTTATGGACAGAATCCAACCCCAAACTTTGTGTCTCACTAAACAAAGACTCTACCAGAGTGTGGTGAAAAGAAAGCAAAATATTCCAGCAAGACTGTACTTTTTCATGTTTAAGGTCTGTCCTATGGGTAATTCTTAGATAAGGAATGAGGACTGGTTCACTTTGCTCATATAAACAAACATGTGTAGGACACCTAAATCCCCCTTTTTTCATCAGAAAGATAGCAGTTAAATGCTTGGCACTTGACTCTAGGGAGTGTCTTCTCCCTGCACTTCCTTGAATTTAGTTCTATTTCCTTACCTTCAACTGCTGTTTTCTTTTTCATACAAAGAGACTTGCTGAAGGGAACTATTCTTTTAGCTAATTCATGACCCATTAACTGAAAATGTCTTTTGAAGTTTGTTTGTGAGTGAACTTTTATGTACACTGACTGGATAAATGAAAACTGAAAATTATTCCTTTGAAGGTAGTGTTAGGCATTGCTTATGAAACAAGAACATCTATGATAAATTAATAGAAATGAATCCCAAATAGGAGCAAAGCAGTTTTGATTATTTTGTTAAAGTGGCTATTAGCAAAAATTGATTTGAGATACTTACTCAGCTCTTATTATCTTGTTCGCTGTAAAGTTTATTATTCTGGCCTTAATTGTGTCCTGCCGTGTTTGTTATTGACAGAGTCATGGCTAGACTAGGTCAATAATCACAGCTGATTATCATCACTAAAAATAATTATACATTGTTAATTCATCTAGTATATAAATCATCAGGCAGAATCTTGGTGAAATTTCAGTAAAAAATGGATATCAAACAAAGTGGCATTAAAGAAGGAAGGTTCTATAAGTGAACATAGCGATAAACAGTGTGTATTTTATCACTGCAAAGGTGTTTTAAGGAAAGTGGTCAGTGGTAGATTATTGGGTTTGCTCATGTTGCTGTTTGAGATGTGATGCAGAAGTAAATATTTGAAATTTCAAAGCACTTGTGATTTTTCGTTAATGGAGAAACGTGCTTCATAGCTTTCCCTAGAATGGCACCCATAACACAGTCACTGCACTATTCTTGGGTAAGGAAGGTATTGGTATATAGAGGATTACAACGTCGTAATTATAATGTTTCATTAATTATAGTCATAAAAATGTGTTAATCTTTTATCTCAATTTCTGTTTTCTGTTGGATAAAGACCTATAAACATATATAGTCTCCATAACAGTTTTGTAGAGAAGGCTGTAGGTTTACAGATATATTATTTCAGTCTCCTTTGTCTGTTGCAGTGCATACAGCTGACCTAATTTTAGGTGTTTGGAATGTAAATATATGCATCTGGGCAAGTGGCTTAGACCCTGCTTACGTAAATGTAGAGAAATACACTTCTAGAATACTGTCCACTTTGCACTGGTGCTGTGAGCTAAGACAAGGCTTTGAATCATGTTGCAGGACACTATTTCTCCCTTGGAAGAGAGGGCCTTTTAGCCGAATGTGTTACAGACCTTTACTGATTTAATGTTACAACAGCTTTGTTCCACTTTCCATGTCAACAGATATGGGGGACCCTAGTAAGCATGCTTTAATTTCCTAGCTTTGAAAGAGTATTTGTTCTAATTAAGCTACGCAGATAATCTGTGAAAAGTTTGAGGAAAAAAACACCAATCCCCAAATTTTGATTGAACACTGAAACAAGATGTTCACAGTGGTGGTGGAATCTCCATCCTTGGAGATACACAAAAGCTGTCTAGACATGGTCTTGAGGAAAGAGCTCTAAGGTTCCTGAGAAACCAGCACTGCTATAGCAGTGGGACTGGACAAGATGATTTCCAGAGGTTCCTTATGACCTCAACTGTTCTATAATTTGGTGAAATTTTCATTAATATACTCTTAATATTTGAATGTTTTAGAGATAGTTCTGTGTCGCTCACAAGTAAGTCTCTTCACCATTCTAAATGCAGAAACCAAACAGCTTTTTTACCAATACATGCTCACCTTCATGCCAAAACCCACAGCAGCTCTTTCCAATGAACTGATGACTCTTTCAGTAAATTGTCATTAACTGGGTAGAGATACTTACATGTCTCATTCACATTAAGCCTTTAAATGCTAAAGATACCCAGTAAGTTGCTTGTGATGTGTCAGGTCTCTGGTGCTTTTTCATTTTGTACTAGATTGTTTCTTTCCTCCTTCCCTCTCCCTACCTTTTTTTTTTTTTTTTGCTAAATATAGAAGGGATGAAGCAGAAAAAAGTTTTAAGTTTTCCAGAGAAATCAAGGCTGTGTCATATGTTACGTTATGATGCATAAACTCTAATGCTGTTTATCAAAGCAGCGTTATGTCTGAGATAAAGATATTTACGCTTTTATGTAGAGGCACTGAACCTTGAAGTAGGAGAATCCTAGCACAAAGAAAATTTTCTCTGGTACTTTCATTTTCTATTTGGGTTAATTCATACAGAATAAACTGTTATTTGTGATTTGAGCAGTCAGTTTGATCTGAGTTTTCTGAAAGAACTGATAATTCACATGCTTGTTTCCCTCTTCTCTAGATTAATGTTTAATCATAGAAAGAGTTGTGTTCACCTAAGTCCATTTCTTCTCTACTCAAAAGCAGACCTGTAAAACTAAATAGTTGCCCCCATTATCAGAACACTGTCAGTGGAATGAGAAGAATCTGAAAGAAATGACATTAATTTCAGTGACACCATTTTTTTATTTTGCTTTCCACAGCCATCTGTAGGTATTCAAACTGCAGATGTTGGGTGCACCTCTTTAAGAGCACACTATGTGCTCAGGTCACTGCTGCAAGATTCCTATTGTGTAGTTATTTAGTTAATCGCATTGTTCTGCCACTCATGCTGTGTTGAGGGTTTGGGTGGGGTGCTTTTTGGTTTTTGTTTTACTTTATATGACACTATTAATCACAGAATTGCAAAGGTAAATCAAACATGATGTTGAACTTGAAAGCCAAAGCATGCCAAGGGTTGACTTTAATGCAGTACCAAGCCATAATTTTCTAGAGTACATATATAATGCTGATTGCAATCCATGCAGCACACAGTTATGTTTAGGAATAGTTTTGAACATTCCCTGGGTTATTTTAGGCATGTTAGTAAATGGTATGATTTATCATGCCCACAGAGACTTTTTTTCAAGCCCTGCGTTTCAGCAAACAGTTGGGTCAGACTTCACTTTAAACTTGTTTGCATTAGGTAGACACATTATTATGTTATTACTTCCCTTTCCTGAATATAATTATTTTCCATAAATGAATCTTGTCTTGAAAGACAAAATGAATTGAGTAATATAGCTCGGGGAGAAAGCCTACTTAGCTTTTCCATGTGCCCATTACTAAAGATATGATATTCATTTAAAAAGGAAAAAAAAACCCCACCCTTCGTACCCTGAGGAAGCTCAAGTATCAGATTAATGGATAATGGATCATTATCAGGACTATGTAAACAGCTTTTTTATTGATTAATCCATGTTACAACTCTTTAAAAGAGCTAATAATTTTAGTGACAAATAAAGTAGAGATTGCAGTTTCCAGTGAGGAAATGGATGCAATTGCCATTCAGGTAGTGGATAAGAGATGATTATTAGACATCATCCATTATTATGATCCAGCAGTAAAGCTGCTGACCATAGAGGCCATTATTATACAGATGAACACTAAATTGTAGAGCACGTGCTGGTCTCTGACACCCACTCCACATGCTAAAATAACAATAAAAACAAGATTCCTATTCAATGTGCATTTCAATGTCAATCTGCCTATATTTGAGCATTCTCCTTGTCTCTTGACCACCTGTAATCATGCTGCACATAAACTAGGCAGGGATATTATTTCAGAATGCTTCATGATACGATTAATTGCCCAATCACATAGAAAAACTCAGCACTCATTAATAATTTAATACAGCTTTCCAAAACCAAAATATATAGACATAAACTCCAAAAGCCTATCCTCACTGGCAGATGCAGCTTCTAAAGCTGCTTCTGAGGAGACATAACATTTCAGTTCTAGAAATCTTTTTTCTTTTTGAAACCCAAAAATTTGCTTTTTCATCTTTGTAGCTTCCTGTTCTCATCAGACACAAAGTGTTACCAATCCCTCTTATCACAAAAACAGGAACTTGATTAGAGTTAGTACTACTCTGTTTCAAGACCTGTGTAAGACCTTCCACTGTAACCAGGAGTTATTAACAGCTAATCTCCATTTTTATCTGTAATTAAGGAAAGAAAATCAGAATCTGGAAAAAGTTAATTTTTTAGTTAAGGTCTAAGTTGATAGCTCACATCCTTTTAATTTCATTAACTTTCATAACACCATTTGTAGAAGAGTAAAATCAGAAGGGCATATATCTACCATAGCTGTTATTTTGTAACATTTATATTCTAATAATATTAAAAGCATTGTCCCATTTATTCATTGCAACACAGATATGTGAGACTGAACACATGCTGAAGGGTGCAGTGTGTTAGGTGCTGAGCCAGCTGTTTGCAGCTGAATTCCCAACAGTAAGTGGTGGGTTTAGTGCAATTACTGGCGATTTAGTTACCAAGCTAAAAGCATTCTTAAGTGGATCCAGCCAGTTCAGAGGTGATGGCTTCTCAAGGCAGCAAAAAATCTGCTTGTTTAATCATTATCATTCCTTGTTTACCAGTTTACTAGAGAACACTGTAAGTGCCCCATAACTTTGAATTCAATTATTTTAAAATCGTTTTTACAAGTTTCCATAAGGATTCCATTACATTCTAGCATTGATGAGGACTCATCATAAGTGGTTACCTGTGAAATGCTTCAATCTGAGCCCTACTTCGGGATAGTGCGTCCAGATTGTAAACTGTTTGCCTACAGTAGCTATCGTGCCAGCCTACAGCATGATTATACTACTTGTATAACTGCAGAATTATAATGCATAAGATTTTAAGAGATTATTCTGTAGTTCAGTGAGCTGTTCTGGAAGGTAAAAGTGGTTATCTAGAGGGTAACTATAAATAAGACGCGCTTATGCAATTGCAGGTAACAAAATGGCCGACATGAAAATGGTTCTATTTCACTAAAAGGTAGAGCAAATTACTGTCTTTTTTACACAACTTTTCCTCATCTTCCTTTGCAGTTGAAGATGTAGGTATTTGGAGAGGACGAGAAAGGTAGTCTGGAGTTTAAACTGAAAGATAACCTTTCTAAAAGATACACTATATTTTTCCATATAGGCTTATTTTTGTGTCTGTCTATGTTTGATTGCAAATTGCAAACGTTTTAGTGGTTATTCTTCCCAGAGATACTTGTAAAACCTATATTTTAAACAGTGACACCACAACATAAAGCATTATGATATACCATTGACTAATGGTATTAAAATGACAATAGAGCTAAGTCTTCAGCAGTGGAGCTTAGATATGAATGTGACTTAATAGGTAACTTCACTTAGAGGGAATTTTTCATTCTACTCTCTTTTCAGACCTACTTTGAAAAGCTTCACTGTTGTGGGGTTTCCATCACTCTCCCCTTCCTTCCCTAGAAGATGATTGCATCAGTGAGACCACTCTGGCATTTTTTTTCACCACATTCTCTCTGAATTTCTTTTTGTTGGATTTTTCTCATTACCACTAGATTCAGTTGCTTTAAATGCTTCATTGACCTCCTCGCTATCTTATACTCTCCAAGGACTGATATTGAAAAGTTACACTACCATTATAACCCCTAAATTATTGCTCAGTAGGACTCTGTGTTCACTGTTGGTTTTTATTAATCTTTCATTATGAGTAAAAATGTTGGTCACCTTTATTATTTTGCTCTGAACTCAAGCACTTTATTTATTTATTTATTTATTTCTGAAATGTTAATCCCACAACTGAATACTATTTTAATGCATATTTCCACCAAAAGAATTCATTAGTAGAAGCACCTGAAATCACTTCAGTTGCAGAAACATTGGTAAGAGCATTCTCGGCATTCACTGAAGCCAAAGAAAAAATCCTTACTGTCATGAAGTCTGTTACATCAAGCCAGTGTCCATGATATAAAACAAGGCTGAGGCACACAGATGAGGATTGATATAAAATATGATTTAACATATATATATTATCTTCTAGCATTTAAGTAATTTCAATCGTATAAATGTCAGACTGACAGCTGTCACATGTAGACTTCTGGAAGGTTATGGTCTGCTGCTTTATTTTTTCCAGATAAAACCATCAAATACAATGAGTAGAATTCCTGTTCCAATGATAAAAATTCAGTGGAGACTTTCTTGTTAGCACAGTAGCAAGTTGGGTTCTGACTTTGTTGCTACTCTGACTTAAACATGACAAATGCATCATTTGAAAACTGTCAGCCATGTTCAGCATCTTCCAGCTGAAAGCGAGAGGGGAGAGAGAAAGAAAGAGAGAAAGGATGCCACTCCTTTTTGTTTTGCTATTCTTGCTAAAATAAAGTGGCAGATAGTCATAAAACTGGAACAAAACAAGTAGGTGAGGTTTGTACCCAGCCAAGCGCAGCTCTCCTTTCATCTGGATAATGAATCATTCACACATTCACAGCCAAGCTTGTACTTTGCCTGCCATTTAGGTTTTAATCAACTGGTTGACACTGTTTACAGAAAATTGCCTATCATTAGGGTTGTCCTAAGCAGGGCAGAGATAGGTCAGCACATCACAGCTCTAGAAATTTGTAGGTTTGTAGGATTCTGCTAGTATTTTTGGTGATGAGTAACCATCTTTTCAGCCATCTTTTCCTGCTAGCTGTCATGCTAGCATCTCTATCTTGCTGTACAGGCACCAGTTAGATTGTTTAAATTAGTCTACACATGCGGTTATCACTAGTCTAACAAGTTTACCATTAGTACCTGCCCTGTATTAAGGGTGCTGTTACACTAATCTTGTTATTTTGTTAGCACAACAATTCCTGCTGAGTTATGCTAAAGTCTGCACAGAAGGGTATAATTTTATAAAGATAATGAAAAACTCAAAGCCACCATGAAATAAATCCCAAGATCAGTAAGCATTCAGAAACCCACACCTTGTTTTACTTAGTAAATTCTCTGGTGGGACAGAAGGTGTCCTACAGGGTGACATTCACTATTTCTATTCGGCGTTGCTTCTGCCCGAGATTTCTGGGTTCACAAACGTGACCCAGTGGGTTCCCACTTGCAAACATCCTATAGTCCCCACTTGAACTTGACCTCGAGCTGACTTTGACATGATAATTGCTAGAAGAGAGGCAGAGTTTGACATGGTGATTTACTTAACTGTATACATATTTTACTGTGCGTTGTTTAAACTAGCACATTGCACTGTTTACAACGCTTCACTAATATATTTGAAAAAGTAATTGGATAGTTCTAACTATGTAAAATTGCTTATATGAGTGTGACAATGCGGTACACTGCTGCTAAGCAGGTTTTAATCAACTCAACATTGGGTTCATTTGCTTACTAATCTCAGATGTCTATGCTTCATTTTTATATTATAGGATGGAAGTTTCCATAAATATTCAAGACATACTAAGTAAAAGTAATTATTTAGGGCTTAGCTGGGAGAGTAAGCAATGGAATGAAAAGCCATATGAGCTGAAATAGAGATTTATTTTTTTAAAAGTAATTCTTTGAGTGTAAGCTAGATTTACAAGAAAACTGCGGATCATCAACATTCGTATGAAAGCAATACGGTAGACTTGTTTACTTGGAGTATATGCGTGCTCCAAGAGTCACCTTGTACAAAAAAGATGAGCTTTAATTACAATAAAACATCTGTTCCTCTTATAAAATGGAAGTCAGCTTCTAACAAATCATGTTTTTTCTCATGCACTCTTTTGATGTACTAACAGTTTTACAAATAAGTGTTTTCAGAAAAAAAGTTTTCAGAAACTTCTTTTTATTGGCACAACCCAGCCCCTGTGTGGGGTTTAGCTTGTGCGGGTACTTTGGTGCAGCCACGCCGGGAGCAGGAGGCCTGGCAGCCCCTGGCCTGGGTGGGTGGCTCAGCTGTGCTGGTTTATGTTGGCAATGGATTTTTCTCCTCTCCTGTAGTTTTCTCTGCTTTCTGTGGGAGTAGGTGTTGCTGTACAGTACACTTTTACAGCAGTCCCTCGGTTGGTGGGCCTGCTCTGGGCTTGCCAGAGCCCTTCTTCCAGCGTTGCCTTCACCACACGCTGTGGGCTATCAGGGATCTGGGGCACTAATAGGCCTGGCTGTCTGGCCCGGCTCCCCACCTGCCCCTGCCCTGTTCCAGCCCAGCCTGGGGCCCTCTGTCCCTGCCCCAGCGATGCTGGAGGGTGCTGTATTCCAGACCCCTCACCCAGAGCCTGCCTACTGGCCAGCAGTCCACCCAGGCTCCATGGCCTGCCTTGGCCTAGGCTGGGCCTGACCCTGGTGTGCCCCGGGCTTGGCCTCATCCAGACCCCACCTGTGGGGGCTCAGCACAGCCTCAGCCTGACCCACAAGATGTACCAAAAGGTCCTCAGCCATGGACTGCTCCTTCACCCCCATGGTGTGGGGTAGGCCCAGCCCTGGAGCCATGCTGTGACTCCTCACCCCTCTCTGTCAGCCTGAACTGAGCCCTGGCATGAGTTTGCTTGCTCCTGCATCTTCCTAATTCTTCTTTTTAAAATAAGATCAACGTCTCCTTGAAGATTAAAAACAAAACAAAACAAAACAAACTCAACCTGCTGGAAAGGAACTGAATAACACAAGTAAGTTATTTTCTCTGCGTGCAGAAAGATTGTATGTTGCTCTGATTAATAATAGTGAGGCAAGTTGTGGTACCAAGTTGTTTTAATACAAGAATAAAGTTTACTTTAACCTGCCATTATTCTCTTTTTTTTGGTGGTGGTGGGTTTTGTTTTTTTTTTCCTTAGTCCTGAAGGTGCTTTCTCACAGCCAGCAGTGACACAGTGTTATGCTCCCACCCCAGGGCAGAGGCTGATCTCCCAAAGGTGGAGCCAAGGCCTGTGCAGCCTTTTCTGAAGAATTTTTCTCTTTTATGGAGGCTCTGCCACCACTTTGACAGTTTTTCTGACTTTGCCTTTTGCTCTGTTCTTGTCTCAAGCATTTTTTTTTTCTCATCTGGCATCATGGTAATTAAAGACAAGCAAGTCAGGGTTTACCTTGGATGAGAGAAGATAAGAACAAGGGGAAAAGAGGCTCAGCCTCAACTCTTCTTTGTTCTCATCTATCAAAGAAGAGATTGCCATATGTTTTCTACTCTTTTGCCACTTGTTATATTCATAATGTGACAGCTATTAATTGAGAGTTGTGTTATAAGTTTTTCCCTTTCTAAAGCTATTCCTATTTTCTTCTGTGTTTCATATGTTACATTACTTTTTGATTTCATAATTGCAGACTGGATATTTTCATGTTTTTGTATGAAGTCTGGGCTGAATATTTTTACCTGAAAGGTATATGGGAGACATATCATGTATGACAAGTGTATTAACTATATTTGATCCCGGTAATGGAAGTCGAAGTTTCTCCATTACAGTTAATGGAAATATAATGCTTTATGCCAGCTGTGAAGATCTTTTTGGTTATATTTGCTATAGGAAATCCATTTATTTGTTGGAATGACAAGGTTCTTTTTTCCTGAATAATTTGAAAATTTTTTTTTGGTGGTGGATTAGTTAGTATAGTTAGTATACATACATCTTAGTATGTAAGCATTCATATTCGGAGGATTATATTAAGCAAGACTGCTTCATGAATAGAGGGAGACTGCTATTTCTACAGGTTTACAGTTTGTCTAGGAATGGCTGGTTTAGGTCACAATTGCCTCAATATTGGTTGAGTTTATGGAGAGGTGGTAGACACATGCCGGGTTCAGGGCAATCATTTGTTCTGTATGCGGTAGGAAGTGGTGATAGAAAGGAGTTACAAAATGCTGGGTTTCGTTAGGTCACATTAAAAGAAGGGGTCAGCAAACATGAGTCTGCTTTTCCATATGTATCCTTCCAGAACAGCAGTTTCTAATTGACAGATATTTGACATTTTGCTGGTAGCTTTAAACTAATTTGGTCATATGGACAGATTGTATGACGAGACTGGCAACCTCAACTAAAAAAAGCAATCCTTTGCTGTGTTGAATGTTGTGCAGTGCCTACTCCTCACAACTCAGTGATCTTTAGTTAAGGCTTCTAGGTGAAAACGTTTGCCTTCTTTATTACTTTTCTTCCGTAGTTAAACTCCTTACTGCTGAAATTTCACAAAATGGGACTTTTGTCCAGGGTTCTACTCCATATAGCGGTCCATGCTGTTGTAACACTTGATCTTTCATTTCTGCATTTATAGTATGGTGTGACCTTTCTTCTGTGCTATATTGTGCCTGTCCTTGTGGGCTCCTTTCCTTTCACTTTGGCAATATTTCACTTTAATTTCTTCTCAGTCCATATCTAGTCTACTGCTTATTTCCAGTGGAATTCAGGTTTCTTATCTGCAGGCCAAGCTCTATTCAAACTATAAATTTCATTTATCTTAGTATTCTTTGCAAAGGTAGTGCATTTTGAGAGTTACTTTTTGTTCCAACTTCTGACAGTTTTAATTTTTAGCCTTTTGAAGAAATGATCTCAGTGTTCAGATGAGCAAATTGCTAAGCATTTTCAGGCTCATTTAAATCTATTGTAAATAAATCTCTTTTTTTGATAAAACGGATTTGGAAAAGTAGATTTAGTGTGGACTTTCCCATCTTTGTTTATGTAGGGAGTATAATTACTGGCTGTTAAGAAAATGAAAGCACTTTAAAAGTGGTTCTGTAATTCTTTAATAGTCATTCTGCTAGTGCTTACCTCTTCTTCCCAAGTTGGTTTCGATTTAATTTTTTTTTTTTTTTACATACAGAAGATTAGTTTAATGGTCAGTAAGGCTTTTTGTGTGAAAGAAAGAAAAGAACACTGAAAGAAAGAGTATTGATGTTCTGAGGAGTCTTTTGGTTAACTAGTTTTGTACGTTAATATCAAAAAGAACAAATCAGTTCATCTTATCACTTGACTGTGATTAAAAATTTAAGAAAGCCTGTTCAAAAAGATTGCTGAAGCTTATTGCTCTTAACAGTTAATAAAATTACACTTTAAGAAATCTAGTAAAGCTTAGGCTTTGTTAACACCTAACTACCAATGGAAGAATTGGCACCAGGGCGAATGTGTCTGTTAAAATTCATGAAGAGACCTGGTAGTGAAAAAAGTCACTAGTATATGTGTACACGGGTATAGATGTTCTTTTCTCTGCACACTGAAGGGGTACAAGGTAATTTATGTCATTATATCTTAAATAGGTATCGTGTCAAATACTTTAAATAATAAACTGTTCACTGGAGTCTGGAATTAGGAGTAGAAAGCATTGTGCAGTTACAAGGACTACTCCTTAAGAATACGTGTATGTATGTATGTGCACACATATATCTCCAGACTTACTCGATATGGAAATTGGAAGGGAAAAATTTGTTTTGTCAGTTGGCCAAGACTATTTCACTCTTTTTTTTTTTTTTTACTTTCAGTCAAGAAGAAGTAGTGAGTTAGATGTGACAGGAACAATTTAAGATATGAAGACTTATTTGTTTTTAATTGTTTATGTTTACCTACCCTTTCAAACTTTATTTGATAGTTTCATTATCTAATTGAGTGCATCATTATTCAGTGGTCTTTTCAGGTTTTTTTATCTGCTGAGGCAAGTTATCTAGTTAGGGAAGAAATGAATTTCTTTGAGATAAGTTGACTACTTGTATCATGGAAGTACAATAAAAATCCTCAGATACTCTGTAGCAAGAAATTTTCTAAGATTACATTTTTTAAGATTACAATTCACTAAAAAAACAGGAATGGAAAAGAAATTTACCAATTCCCTTTTATTGGCAATTTATTTTCCAGTGAAAATATACAATTAATAAAGTGTACTAAATTTTAAAATAATTTTTGCTTTTCACTTCATGAATTCTTAATTTCTGCTTTCATTTCAAAGAATCACCATGAAAGATTTTTTTGAAAAAGCATTTCAAGATCTCCAAGCATTGGCTTAGGTTGATCTCCTGTATGACCAGGACGCTTTGTAGTATAGTCTGTTACGTCATCTGTCTAGTATGCCATACACATGCTCTTTAGGCAGGATGTGGGATTAGATTAAAATAGAGAGTATTTCAGTATGAAAATAATATGAATTCTTTTTAGGATATGTTTTGACATAGCTAATATAGTGACTGTGTGAATTATACGGCCTTTGAAATGAAACACGTTTCATTTTACATTCAAATATTAGATGTTGTTCCTTCCAAATAATGATATTTTAGCTGATGTAATGTGGTTTTAGTGTGTCTATGAGGGTGAGATCCCCTATCATATATTAAATTAAAAGAGAAAGTATTTAATTTCCTCAAGAGACAGTGTGTGATTATGTAAAGAGAAGTAATTAATCTTTTAATCTTATTGCAGAACTTATTGCAGAATCTGTGATAGCCTGGTTTCAGAAGACACTGAACACCTTGGCCCTCAAGCAGCGTCACCAGCTTTAAAAGAATGAAAGGTTAAAAACTTTGAGGTAAGAGAATGCTCCTCTATCTGTGAGACTGGGGTTTGCTCAGTGGCTTCATAAATCTGATGTAACATTGCTTGTCAGATCTCTGAATATGAGGGGTGATCTTTGGATCCAGTTGAAGTCATTGAGCTTCTACACAGAGCTTGCATGGCTCACCAGTCTGAATTGATTTCAGCAAAGGGCTTGTTTCTGTGATCTGCTCAATTCACCCCCTTTTCCAAACAAAGGCTTAGAGCTATCTGCACAAATCAGTGCAAACCAAAACAGTCCCTTAGAACTGATTTTTTTCCCTCTTGATGTTTAGAAGTTTGTATGCCTAAGAGTAAATCTGAGTCCTCTAAAAAGGTGTTTCCCTTCCTCTAGATATGTGTCTTAATGAAAATAACCTGTTACTTCTAAAGAAAGAAGTCATGAACTTAAATACCTGCTTGAAGGATTGCTTAAATTTATTTTAGCTGGGTGTTCATCCATAATACATTATCTTTTTCCCACTAATGACTGAGATTTGCAGCAAGAAAAGTATAGTTCTTGGTTCACAGTGCGTTTGTTCACTTTTTATTGCATTTGAGAGATACTGTACATGCAATCATTTTAAAAAATGGATTTGCTCAGAACTGATTGTAGGTTTTACTGTTAATCACTATGCTATTCTTTACTTTTTGTTCTTTTCAAAGTTTAAGGATCACATTATAAGTCAGCTTCTTTCACAAAAAGCAATATTAGGTAACGATGAACTGCTTAAAACTATTCCAGAGTCAACTGAATTAGGCACTGGGTGACTGCACATCTTTCTACCAGAGGATGCTGGACCTGAGTTCAGTTCACTCAAGGAGCATCAGAATGTAGATGCTGGAAAGCAGAGGGTAGTGAGGTGGTTTCACTGTTCCATGTGTTTCCTATCATTATTAAACAACAAAGGAATGTTAATTTCACAGAGGAAAGAAACTGTGGGGTACGGATTATGAAGTTGTGTCCTTGGAATCCTCATACCTGAGTATATACTAAAGTCCAGGTATGAAAAGTGTTAATTGCAATAGTCAGATTGGGTCTAAATATTTTGTAGATAGGCATTTATGAATTAGTTCCTAGGCATGAGCTTTGCTGAGGTACATATTTGTGCATGTACTCTTAGTACTCAGCAGATGTGGTATTAAATATATTCACCAAAGAGTTTTAAATTAATTCATCTTACCTCACATTTTATAATGCATGAGTACATACAAAGCTTAGTATATGGCTTAGCTTGTTAAACTGCAGTAACATGACCGTATTTCTAATCCTTATAGTGTCAATATCAAGATTTAATACTGTTTAATGAATGCTGTTTAAATTGATACCTCTTGTTAATTTGGATTAACTTTCTTGGTGTCCCTATGACAAATCTGGAGAATATAATAATATTTGTTTTACTGTTCTCTAAACTAGCAGGAAGCATTATACCTTCAACTTACTATTCCCTAAAAGTATCATTTGCAAGCATTATTTTCATGGTCACATAGTCTCTAATGAATCATATAAAGCAGTGTTAACCACTGTGTTTTATACAGGCAAGCATATTTTTGGGAGATCAATGAGCATCATTTCTCCTGAGTACCCATCTACATTATTATACAGGCTTTATTTTCCATTTGGCACAGCCTTCTCTATTAGGTCAGTAATAGCTATATTTACAAAATCGTGTTTTGTAAGACATGATTGTGTAGGACAAAGAGATTATGGCAAAATAATTAAATGCTTAATTCAGTTTTACTTTTCTGAACTTTCTACGTTAGTTTTTTATAACTGACAATATTTTGAAGCTTCAGTAGTTGGTAGCAATAAGTGGAACCTGTTTATTCTACTTTAATATGTATAAGCAACAGATGGAAAAAATAGTCACAAATGAGTGCTGCAAACTCTGTGTTATGCATATGTTAGTGCAGAGATTTTGGAGTACCTTTAAAACATTGTCATATGCTTTTGTATGGTAGTTTAGCTACAATTTCATTGTTCTCCTTGAAAAATACTGCAATCTGCTCTAGCTAAATTCACAGGGGTTTCTCAGGTTTACAGCTGGAGCATTGGCAGTGTGCAAGGCCGCGTTGTTGGATGCAGCAGTATATAACCTGTACCAAGCTGTTCCAGAGTCACTGTGAACAAATCCACATGCATTGGCTTCGTTCAAGAAGCTATGTAAATACTCAGAGGTCTGAGGCTTTAACTGACTAATGCTGAAATCTTGTACTGGAGGTGCTAGTCCTCACTAATACAGCTAGTTTCTCCCAAAGAAAGGGATTTAGGGGTTATTTCCCAAAACTCTAGCAAAAATACTTCCTCTTCTCCTAATGCTGGCGCTTATTCTACTGCCTGTTATGTGGTTTTCTGCCTAGATCTCCCTCTAAAACTCCTCTTGAAAAGTCAAATGCTTTGAACTTTCTAGGTAGCTTCATACTATAAAGAAAATATTTACAATGGACTGGAAATGTTTTCTTTGCTTTTTTTTTTTAATTTTATTCTTTCAAAAGGACTATACTATGAGGAAAATGTATTGTTACAGCCGATCAAAGGGACAAGACTTTTGCAGCTCTAAAGCTGACTGACACTTGCCAGTGTTACAAGAGAGTTTTGGAGGTTTTTTTAAATTATTATTTCTGCAGGTCTTAATGAACTCACTGGGCTTATTCTGAAAAGAAAAGAGACACACAAAATGTGAGCTGAAGTCCCAACACTTGGGCTTCAGAACATTGTCTGTGTAGTTAAACTGCTAAATCCTTTCAGCCTGGATAAGGTGAAGTTCAGAACAAAGTCAGTTTAGTATGATTTAATGGGGAATGTGTTGAAGACAGCAATGTCTATTCTTAGATTTTTATTCATTAAAAACTAAAACTTCAAATGTCATGAATTTGTCAAGAAAAATAAAGAGTACCTCTAAAACTATAGCAGCATTCTTTTGGCACTGGAGAAAAGATTGTCTTAGCATTTCTCTGCCTAACCTACCTTTCAGGTCAGCAATCCTTGAACTAGGAAGGATTTCCAAATAAGCCAACGAGTACTTCAAAGGAGCTTTTTGTCTGCTGTGTCAACAAGCTCATCTGAAATAATGTTGCAGTTTTTAATATGACACATCCTATCAAGCTGCATGACTTTTGGGGCACATCTGGAGTCACTCTGACCTTGTACAAGGGTAGCTTAAACAGTAGCTTAATTTTTAGCTAGAGAGAATCTTGCAGAATTTTTTAGTCAGAGAATCTTGATCAATTTAAGATTTTAGAGAAAATGAGGATGTTAAAATGTAAGGCCAAATCTCTAAACAAAATTATTTTGTATTTTTATCTTTGCTTTGAACAATTCTTGCCCTCAGTTTTGATTTGAACAAAAGCTATAGTGTAAAATCTGATTAAAATGGGTGTCTGTCCAATATGTTAGTGTTTTATGAAATACATCCTATAAAACTAACAGCTCTGTAGGTTGCTGTATAACCACATGTCAGTGAGATGATCATGGATGATCTTGTAGCTGGTGGTGTCACACCACTACTTAATCCTGCAGTGAAACTTTTGTATTGGCAAAGCACTGGAAAATTTGGTTTTATTGATAAACTTTTGTGTGTATTGTAATAGCTCTAAAACTTCTGAAAGAAATGAATAAGTTACAATCTTCAAGATCGTTTGGGTGAAATTGATATTTTGATGGATGCATTTCCCAGCCTTGAGTTACATCTACCAAACTATTAAAAAACAAGAAAGAAATCCCAGCCAAAAACTCACCAGAATGAAAGTTAAGAGCCACCTGTCCTGTACTGATTCTCCAGTGTGGGTTTCATGTCAGCAGCAGCTCTTTAGGGAAATGTAACCATGGAAATCTGAAATTACTGTCCAGTGATTTGGGAATATTTTATTGAAAAGGGTTCTCTGAGGAAAAGACTGGGAGGGGCAGAGGGAATAGGTTGTATGAGTCCAGATTAATGACCAGGGCTTGAAATACCTATGTGCTGAACTGAGATATAATAACTGAAATTGTATGTCAATTATATTAGTGTTAATGAACCAAAGTGAAACATATTGAGGTAAAAATAGCATGTCTATGGTCTTTAAAAAAATAAAACCGAAAACCACCCCACAACACAAAACCACACTGTTTTTAAAACCTTCTCTGCCTTCAGAATCCTTGCTATTCATAAAAGCTCTTGATGGTTCTAATTGTTTAAAATCTCATCAAAGCTTCCTATATCAATGTGACTATTCTCTCTTCCTGGATATGATTTAATGATTTAATCACAATGGTTTCTTGCCATGAACCCTGCTAATGGGGATCCTACACAGATTACGTAAATTGTATTCACTCAAGTACTGTAAATGGTGAAGCACTTAATTCTATTATTTTTTCCCCCAATTTAATTGAAATGGAACCATTTAAATAGAGCAATTAGAGAGCTCTCTGGCAGCCCAAGGATAGTTAAGATTATCTTATTTTATTGTGATTGCTGTTAGAGACAGTAATGTTGACAGCTAGTTTGGAGTTATTTCTTATATTATGCTGATTATTAGTACCATGTAAGATACATGTATACATGCATGAACTGCATTTCTTATAAATCCGGTCCTGTGCCCTCTCTTGTGGCTGGTGTTTTCTGTGAGCTGTTTTACTAAAGGCAGGCTTTCTGTGTGCTTTTGGTACTGCTGGAATGAGCAGATTTCAG
Organism: Heliornis fulica; assembly: GCA_013399135.1. Taxonomy (NCBI): domain Eukaryota; kingdom Metazoa; phylum Chordata; class Aves; order Gruiformes; family Heliornithidae; genus Heliornis; species Heliornis fulica. The sequence continues at coordinate 176,082 of VXBZ01011042.1, read as the reverse complement.
CCTACCACCTCTCTCGCCTTTCCTCCTGAAGCTGGTTATGATAATGCCAGATGAGTATTCAGAACATGTGCAGGGTATTGCTGCCTGTCACACAGGCTGTTTGGCATGAAGGCTTTCTCTGATCTACTTCTCCTGTTAATGGGCTATTTAAAGTGCCACGGCATCACATTTATTAAAGGTTTTGAGGCTAAGCTTACACGAGGAAAGCTCGCTGTATTTTCTACTGAGTGTCTGCAGAGGAAGTGCAGAAGGCATTGTGGCTCTGTTGGCACAGTCTGTTAATTTCTATCAGACTTTCTAATAATCTCGCTAATGCATAGAGCTTCAAAATGTCTGGTTAGAAGCTGTGGCTTACAAACACAGGTAATTTCTCCAGTAATGTGTGTGTTAAGGTACATACCGTTGTAACAATAGCTGTCTTGATACAGTTACTGTATATTTTGAGATTTCCATCAGCTGGCTCCTTCTTTCTCTTTTGAACCTCCCTTATAGGCATATCTATTTAGATTCTGAGGTTGTGCATCCAGGATAGCACATAAAAGGAGTCAGGATTTAGATTGTATTCTGAAGTTCACAAAGTTCATTCAGCCTAATTTTCGAAAGAAATTAAATTTTTTATCAGATGTCTGTTTCTCCAAGGCAGTTTGATCCTCAGTTGATGATCCTGCCAATGGGGCTGGCAGGAGTTGGTGTGGCCAACAGAGATTATCTTCCAATTTCACTTCCATTAACATTTTAAACTAATTTTTAAGATATGTCTCCATAGTACATCTCTACAAACAAGAAAAGACGTGATGACAGCTTGTTTAAGGGAAAGGATTTCTAATGGTTCAGCTACCCTTCTCAGCACACCCCTTCCCCCGCTCCCCCACCTCCCCTTCATTCCCTGGCAATACACGTGTATGCCTAAAATGAGTTATATCTGAACATTCGAGTTTGAAATACAGTTGTGACTGAACATATCAGGATATGCTATGTAAAATCTTATGTATCATCTGGTGTAAAACTATTTATGACAAAACATATGACTGTAAGCCTTCCAGGAATCTAATTGTCTGTCTCACCAAACCACCCTGTGTGCTAGCAAAGTTTTGGACTTCGTTGAACACGTTTGCATTAATGTTTTGCTTTGGATCAGGAGGACAGTTTCGAAATGAATAGGGCTTTTTTCTTGCCATCTGGGTCATTTGCCTTACCATTACTCTTACTGTGGTAACAACTTAACAAGGGGAAGTTAAATATGAAAACCCCTACATGACAATAATGAACTATGTCTTTTTTAATTACTATTTCTGGTCTTGCCATCTAAAACATAGACATAGAGGAAACGCATAACAGATTTGAGATAACATAAATATCTCAGAATGAGAAAAGCAGAGAGACTTTTTTATTTCAAATTTCCACTTGTGGCATCAAATTTTATCAAACAAGAGGAGCCTGGATTCTTAAATACAGCACAGACTTCTTTTTTTTCTCACCATGAAAAATCCATAGTTGAAATTTTCTCCTTATAATTTATTCTCTTTCCCCAAAAGTAAAATTTACTAGCCTGAATAATGTTATTCCTCAACTATTTTCATCATGTTTTATATTGATAGATGAAGTGAAGATATTTCTCAGCTCCTTCTAATCCTTCCAAATATATTCTGAACTTCTTCTAAATGTACTAAGTTCAACCAGAATTGTGTGGGTAGCTGTCTTCATCTGCTTTGTTTTTTGAGTCTTGGGGTCAGACGTGTACAAGATGATCTGTGAAGACAGTATGAAGTGAAAGATTTTGGTTTAGGATCACCATAATTTTGATAGTCCAGGACAAAGGACAACCTGAATTACACCAAGGGAGTTCATACCTTGGTCCATTGTCTTAACAGCTGTCCTGTTGGGTTAATGTCAGGGAGCAAACCATTACAATCAGGAACCTGAAAGCCACATGTCAGAGTTTACACCTCAAAGTAAAGATAGCAAATAAGGCTCAGAACCTGTTTGTATCATAGCTCGAATGTGAACTAAACATTTATTTAACTGAAAAGAATATTGCCATATAAAACCTGTAGCTAAAATAAGAGCTATGAAGGATGTTTTAAGTTGTCAAGGGGGAAAAGAAAAGGGACTTGAACTCTGTATCCACACTTATCAAATAGCTGTATAAATTATATAGTTACCTTTGAGCCCAGTCTCACAGGGAGAGCTGTGTATTATTTACTGATCTGACAATAACTTTAGTCCATGTGCTGTAGCAGGTTGTGTTCTCTACCTTCTCTTTGTTTTTTTGTTGGTTTGTTTTTGTTTTTTTTTTCATTTTATCTCTTACATTCCTTGACTGCAACTTTTTCTTCTATGCCTAACATGCTGAATGGGGAAACCTTTGTGTTAACTTTTGTTTCATGAAGAACCTGGTGAAAATCCTGTTCTCAAGCAGATTAAGTGAACTGCTGAATTGTAAAGGAGAATTTTGTTCCTAGTTTTTACATCTGCCTGTGGGTCTCTGCTCCTGGTAGGCTATTTCAAGGGAAATATTCCTGGAAGAATTGGTGAATATTTTAAAATAGATATCTTTCCACTTCCAGTTTATCGGAATGGTTCAAGACCATCTGGTTTAATACTCCTCAGCCCTGTAAATGTGCTCTGTCCTTTGTTCTTGGCAGTTAGTTTGGGATATAAGCATGTGATGCGTCTAATGCTGCCGAGATGAAAACAAAATACAAAGCTAGATGCTTCCAGGATTAACACTTTATAACTGTTCTCTCAGAATAAGCTCCCCATACCTACAGAGGCCTTCTCCCATTCCTTTCCTGATCTTCTGAGTGTAGAAAACTTAGCATTAGTAAAGTTCTTATAAGCAAACCATTGGCAGAATAATGTATTTCTGCATGGACTTTTCCCTGTGGTATATCCATACTATAACCATGTTGAAGCACATTATATCACAGTTTAAATAAGCAACAGCAGGACAATCCATGAAGGAAGGTGGTAGAAGGCAGATGGTACCAGCTATAATTTCCAAATTGATACAAAAAACCAAGATCAGGATCAGCTCAGAGTAAAAAATGACATTCTTTGAGCCAGCAGTATTTAAAACAATATAAGGCTGTTTTAGCACATATCCACTGTCTTCTTTCATAGACTTTCTACTTGGATCCTCCCTGATTGCATAGAGGATGTTACATTTACTTCAAAGATAAAGGATTTATTGTGAACAGAAAGTGAGATGGTAGGAAAAGACAGAAGAGCTATCAGTAAATATTGTGTTTACGATGTTAAAGAAGAAACAAAGTCCTGCTATCACATGTGACTTTATTCTTGCCGTGCTGTTTGCGGTTCTACGTTCCAATCCACTGCTCACGTTTATTAAATGTGAAATTAAATCAATGGCACCTTTCTTCTTTTTGAAAATTCCTTTATTGATGGTTGTCAACTTACTTGTACAATGAAGACAATTCATTGTTTAAATAGATTGGGGGGGGATTTGTCTGTATTACACAGTATTTGTCTTTTGCAGAAAGCTCTGAAAAGCACAATAGAAGCATTATATTACAAACATCAAAGTTACAGGCCTGCACTCTGCTGGGTTTTTTTTTTTCTATTTCCCCATGTATAGGGATCCATATGTTAACTATTTGGTAAAATCATCTCCAAAACTGTCTTCTCATTTTTTAAAAGCCTTTCATAAAATGAGTGGTACACCGTGATAGATTAGGGTGGGGTTTTTTGAGGTGATAAGGTACTGAGGAGCTTATGGGACTTCAAAAATATATAAGGCACAGTTGCATATTTCAGGCAGATGTTGGATAAGCAGGAAGATAAAGAAGTAGATGAGATTAATTTGGAGGTTAGCTTACCTTGTGGAAAGTATAAAGCCAAAATCTTAAACCTCTGTTTTCACCTTTATTTTGTCCAGTGAAGGTAGAATTCTCCTTACCAAGCAGTAGACATTGCACTGTTGAAGCTGATTTATATTGAATAAAGGTAAACATTGAGGTTGAAGTAAACATAATGAGCTGTGCCATGGAGTTTTTAAAAAGCCATGGTTCTACACTGTTTCAGAGGAATTCCTTTAGCATTTTGCATGAATCTTAGGCTTTGCCAACTAACATCTGGAAATGCACAAGCTATGAATTGGTTCCGATATCCCTCACTGAACAACCATCAATGTTCACTGTCTGCCTAAATTCTAAGCAGGCATTTCAAATAAGCCTTAATATAGTTTAGAAACAGCTTTTGGGAAAATCTATTGCTGCAACAGGAAGAAAGTAAGTGACAAAAGTGCTGAAGAAGATTCCACTGTTACTTCTGCTATAATTTGAGTTGAAATGTGTGTCATGGGGTGATTTAGAGAATTTGCTCTTCTCATGCTTTAGCATCTGCGGTCAGTCTAAAATGATAACAATTTCAAAGGAGTATTCTAGAGATGCAAAAGAGCAGCTCATAATTTGCATCAAAGTCAGCAGTCAACAGGCCAGGCTGGTCTGTGTGTAGCTTGTGGTAGGCCAGTGGTAGCTTAGTTTTTAAAATGTGGTTGTGTATGAATATGGATTCAGTCAGACAGCTATGAGCTGTTATAAATATCTTTATCTTTGAGTATATTACAGAAAATAAAAGTAATTTCCCGTGTTTAACATCTCAGTGTTTTACAGGCCCAAGGGAACAGTTCTCTTCTGCAGCATCTTTGTAAGTATTCTTTTAAAGAGAATCCTCTCAGAGACATTTCTCTTTCATGGTGATATTGTTGATACCAGCATGTTCAGAGGGTCCTTCCCCCAGTATAGGAATCTAAAGAACAACAGGAGGGATCTTATTCCTCTTGTGTTTAGAAGAGGCATGATGAATAAAGTTCATTACTATGGGATGTAAGTAATCTCTTGGAAAATGTTCACTCCTAGAGTCTTCATAAGTATAAATAATATTCACAGTGAATCCTTTCCTTTTTATGTTTTTCAAGTCTCTTCTGTCTGGTATGATCTGTGTTGATATATAATGAGTTCCACTAGCAACTGAAATGTGTATTTTCCATACCACAAGGAAAGCTTACATCAACCCATTGGGTGTTCCCTGTTCACACTAAACTCAAACTCTTAAAACATAATCCTGATGACATGTCAGAATTCATAGTCTTTTTTTTAAGAGAAAAGAAGCATGAAAAGAAACACAGGGAGTTTATTTGTAAAGTGGCATTTAAATAATCTGTGTCCCTATTTGGTCTTTCAAATGTTAAACAAGTTCCATGCTAAACCAGGGAGCCAAAGTTAGGACTGATATTCCCTCTTGCATTATTGTTTTTTGAGTAATTTCCTATACTGAAGATTCACAGAATCACAGAATGTCAGGAGTTGGAAGGGACCTTGAAAGATCACCTAGTCCAGCCCCCCTGCCTGAGCAGGATCACCTAGATTAAATCACACAGGAACACATCCAGATTGGTCTTGAATGTCTCCAAAGAAGGAGACTCCACAAACTCTCTGGGCAGCCTGTCCCAGGGCTCTGTCACCCTCACAGTGAAGGAGTTTTTCCTTACATTCACATGGAACTTCCTATCTTCTAGCTTGGACCCATTGCCCCTTGTCCTGTCACTGGCCATCACTGAGAAGAGCCTGGATTCATCCTCCTGACACTCACCCTTTACATATTTATAAACAATAATGAGGTCATCCCTCAGTCTCCTCCAAGCCGAAGAGACCCAGCTCCCGCAGCCTGTCCTCATAAGGAAGATGTTCCACTCCCTTAATCATCTTGGTGGCCCTGCACTGGACTCTTTCAAGGAGTTCTGCATCCTTCTTGAACTGTAGGACCTAAAACTGGACACAAGATACACTGTAATTCCCTGCCCTATTGCCAACTTATGAATTTTCCCATAAATTAATGTAATCAAGTGACTACATTTAGATGAGTTTGTGAAAAACTAAGTATAGTGCTTTCAAAGATAAGTTGAAGATTTAGATAACCTTTGATTCTGTCCAGAAATATGACTGAAAGATGAATTTCCTTTTGAATTGTTTTTCATTACTGAAGCTGAAAGAAAGCTTTTACTACATCAGAAAGTGGAAAACGTGGTATTTGGAGAGAGGCTATGTTTAAAAATAGACATGAGACCTTAAGGAAAGGGGAGTGCTTGGTCTGTAACCTAGAAACTGAAATCCCTAAAGAAGTATCTACTACAGCAAGATCTGAAAAGAAAGGGAATTTTAAAAAATAAGGTGAAATAAGCAGAATAAATTTCCAAGGGGAAAGAAAAAAACCACAAAACCAAACCCCAAAAAGCCGAATTCATTAGTAATGAAGTAGCAATTAAAGGTAGCGACTTAAGAGCTACAGACCTAAGTCATGTGGTCCTTTGAAGTGAGGCATTCTGTTTGGAGATAATTTTTTCATAATTGATAATAACTGTCTCTCTGAAAAATGTAGGAAACAGGATTTATAAATGCTTAACATACAACTAAATTACTTGCATACCAGAATTTCATGCTAAGAATTTTAACTATATGATTCTGGGGCTTTCTGTGTGTTAGAAAATAGGTCATCTCACTACCATTCTTTTTTTAACATGTTACAAAGGGCATAAGAATTTAGTTAGAAATATAAAAATCAGATCATCCATTCCTGTGCCATTCCAGTAATGCCAAAGGGATCTCGGTATGTAGAATTTGTCAGTAAGATTTGGCTGGAGTATCTGGCACCTCCAAGGATGTACAGCAGCGTAACGAAGTGAGGAAACTCTCCTTTCCCTTGCACAGCATGTGCAGTGGCCAACTCAAACTTGCAATCTGTGCACTCGCCTCCGAGTGAATGAAGGCTGTTGACAGATGATGTTAAGAAAGTAAAAGTGTTTAGTGCCTCTCTCTTTGCATCAACCTTTAGTAAAAAGTAGACTGAACAGAATAAAGTGCAGAAGAAAAACGGCCAGAAAACCTTTCAAACTCGATGGAGTAAAGAACAGAAAACACAGTACGTTACTGCTTTTAAATCGGGGCGATCCTGACAGACTTCATCTGCGGATACTCCAGAGCTGCAGTTTTTGAGAACACATACAGGATTGGCAAGGCATCAGAAAAATGAAAAATACATCTGTGATGCCCACCTCTAAACAAGGGGAAAAGGACAGAGTGTGTGGTTGTGTACTGCTCAGTTTAATTTCCGACTGTACAGTTCAGGAGCAAACTAGGCTGGTGGATTATAGCAAACCTGAAGGGAGAGACCTAACTTGTAAAGTACACAAAGGATTTATGAGAGATTTGTTTCAAGTCCTCCTCTTTTAAGTTTTCACTATCTAAAGGGTTACATTGTTCCAAGCAATAATAGTAACAGAACAACCCCAAGCCTTGGAGTAGAAATTGGAAATAATTTTCCAGATGGCATGCTCTCTTTAATGAAAAGCAGGAGAATCTGACCTGAAGACTCTGAATTTGGGTTATGGCCGCTTCACATCAACGCTAGAGATCTTTACAGACAGGATAAACATCTAGCTGGAACAACATAGAAATAGTTGGCAGAAAAAGGGCCACCGAGACTCCTTGATATCCGTTTAATCTCTCTTTTCAGTGGTGCGATGCTAAAATAGGCCTTGAGTTCCTTCAAAAGTGTATTGATTTAGTATAAATTTCAGGTACTGCACATATACAGTAAGTTGAACAATAAAAATTCACAAAGGATTATTTGTTCATATTCAGTGGCAAATAATGTCATTTTAAATACATTGGAAATTATGGAGAAATGCATGGGTTGTCATTAGATTAGTGTAACAAAATGTACCTATATGTGCTGAATATGCAATTTCGTGATGAATAAAGGTCTAAGTAACTCTGCTGTGCTGCTAAAATAAGTTATTACAAGTCTTTATTTACAGATAGGCAGTATTCCAGCTGAATTGCATTCAGCAACCTAATTGCAGGAAGGAGCTAACAGTTGAACCTGTATGGATGGTCTTTAATAGGAAGTGAAGAACAAAAATTCATCTTACAAAAGCTGGCATCGTTGCTGTCATTAAGGTTTTATGTAAGGACTTAGAAAATTAGTTAGCTTTCTGTATTAGTCCAATACATGGAGTTACTTTGAAAGTAAAATGTAAGACAAAGTAATTTTTACTTTATATTTTCTGCAAGTTTTGTTATATTTTCCACAAGTGTCTAGCACTCATGCTGACAATCTGTTAGCATCAAGCAAAATAGCTCCAGAGCTAGTCAATAGTTAGCATGGTGCAGCCCATATCTGGGGTGGTCTATAAATGTATAACTATTTCTAAAACAACTCCCTTGAGGTTTTCGTTTTTAAGCTCTCAATGTCAGAGACCCTCTCCATAAAAGTTAGTAAAGGGGGTAAGCTTTGTTGCCATTGAGACAATGTATCTCTGTTCTGCTTATTGAAACCAGTGCTCTGATTTTATAAATACTGTGGTATGTTTTAGCTAATTGCAGCTGTAAGCATAGCTTGATTTTCACAATTAAATATTTTAAAGATTTAATTGTAACCAAAAATATATTTTCTTTGTTCTTTTCCAAATGTGTTCCTTAGTATAATTTTTTCCTTTAACAAGTTTATGTTCTGTAAGGGTTAAGAGCTGAGAAACTTGGAGTTATAATTTAGTGCACTGAGCAGCAGTAGGGATATGATGCAGTTGAGTTTCAGACATTCAACTTTTATTCCCTTGCATTTTCATTCCTCCTTACATGCAAATATGCTGCTTCAGAATCATGTAGTGGCTGTAGTTAACCTACAACTACAATAAAAATCTTCTCTACTACCATACCTTTTTCTCAAAAACTCAATATATACTTGATGTTGTGCACAATTTCTAAATTGCTCATCTTTTTCTCTGTCAGGCTGTTTATTGGCAGTTCAAACGCAGAAAGCCAGCTCATATCATTACGTAGTTTTACCTTTCCTAGCAAGATAGGTTTTAGGTATTTATTTTAGCTATCTGCACAGGGTTCTGTTCTCGCTGGTTTTTTGCTAGGATTTTTTGTTTAGAATTGTTTCCACCAACAAATATTCAGTGAAGACAAAAATAAAAAATTAAAATTGTGCTGTTTATATGAAGTGACTACACAGCTCTATGCCACAGCACTGGCGCAGTTCCTCAGGTCCAGGTTTTCCTGGTGTGATATAAAAACCCTTTTGGACTATGTCAGACTTCACAAATCAAAAAATGCATTGAAGAACCAAAACAAAACACAAATAAATTTTTTTGGCTTGTATTATGAGCTCAGTTACCAACACATGGAAAAAAAATAATCCACAACTGTAAAACTAGTTTCTTTTGAGTAGGTTGCCAGATGGATGTCCATTTTCATCAGAGGATACAACTGCAGGGTAGGGGTACAATTCAGTTGATTCTGGTTGTTTGCCAGAGTTGTAGCTGTTCAGACCCATACCTTTATTTCCACAAAACACAGCTGCAGGGCATAAAATATAGGTATCAATATTAAAAGAGGTGCTGCTTGCTAGCATTTTTTCCTGAACTTCAGCACACTTACATTTGGTTTCCTTGTTGAATTAACTGTGGGGAAACTGTAGAATCTTTGTCAAATGCAACGCAGCTCCATAGGTCAGCATAAATAAATAAATAAACAAACAAACCAACCCAGGCAAGCAGAAGATCCTGATTTTTATGTCAAGGTAGCAGAAGTCTGGATTCAGGTTCTGTTCAAATGACATTTATCCAATAATGAAGACCGGGCAGAATGATGAATGTGCTTCAGCATGTCTGTGCCGAAATAGGTTTATAAACAAGCACCTGCCATAAATCACAAAAACGGCTTTGTCAAAAGTAACTAGGGACCAGATGCATCTTTATAATTACCTGTGACACCCTTTGTCCTGCTTTCATATCCTCTGTTCCTCACTTAGATAATCTGTTTTATTTTACTTGTGGTTTCTATGATTTGCATTCTATTTTGGAACATGGGCGTATGTCTGGGAAGCTCCTCAAAAAAGACTCCCAACAGTGGCATTAGGGATGGTAAAAATATGTGAGGTACAGTGTCTAAATGCTGCAAGTATTTTTTTCAGGAGAGAAGATGTAACTACTCACTAATACTATCACAAGAACTTTGACAAATATTTTCCCAGTGAAATTATTTTTATTTGCTTGGTTCCTGGAAGTTTGTTCATCACGCAGGGAAAACTTCATACTTGTTGTTTTGGCTACATCTCATGTTCATGTTCAGAGTTATGATGATGGTCTCAACTCATGAAGCTATTTTTCATCTGTAATCAATAACAAATTGTAGTACTCATTAACATTTTTGTTCCTTCATTTCCTTTTGAGTTACTATTGTAATTTGAGACTAATCAGCTCAGTGATGTTCCAGCTAAATGGTTATTTCTGGCTTAGCTTAGAGAGGGCTGGAGTGTGAGTTCTGTCTCCCTTTTAGTCTTCACTAATTTTTGTATCTTATTGTGTTATCAGGCATCTAGAAATAGCATTAATGCAAGCAATGTTAGGCTTAAAGCAGGCATCATTCAGGAAAGGCGATTAAAAGAGAAGGGAATATAAAGGCTTGGAGGTAAAAGCTGATTGAATTTGACTTTTTAAAATGTTTTTGTATTTCCTACTGTGGCCACCGTGCTTAGCTGATGCACAATCACAGTAATGTGTTCCTTCATATTGGTTTACAAAAGAGCTTTGCAGTAATCATGGAATAGAAAGCATAGAGTTAGACAATAAATGCATCTGCTCTTAGGTCAGCCCATTTAATTTCCCTTTCAAATCCAATTGTTCACCTGCTGTGCTTATTAAATATAAGCATATTGTCTGTAGTTGAATACACTGTCTGAGCCACTTCGGCATTCTGTACCTGTTGCTTTGCTGTTACTGATGCAAGTTGCCTCTGAAGATGATTGTAAGAGTATGAATATGTTGTCTTTTACTTTCACTACTGCCCACAGTTATTTTCTGTTCTCCTTTTATTTTCTTCTGCTGTGGTCTACATCAGGCCACTTGATCTGGTGGGCCTACATTTTAACTATAGGTTCAACCTCACAGAGCCTGTTTTTAATAAATCTGTAACTTCTGGTCACATTAAAAGTCTGCCTCCAAATAGAGGAATTAATCCTCTTACCCTTCTTGAGTGATTACACGTTATATGATGATGGTATTACGGTTATTTGATTCTTCCTCTTCACAACAGGAGTGAAAGAATTCTGAGTGCTGATAATTATAGACATAACAGTGTCACTGTTATGAAAGAGGCTGACCAAATCCTATGTCTCATCTCTACACTTCATATGACAGCTAATTTATGCCCAGTATTTATTTCTATTAAAAAGTATTTTTCTCAGTTTCATAAAGAGATAATTTATCTCCAAGGGATCTACAGGAGACCACCCACAAACAAGGCACACAGGGAAGAAATAGAGCATTTTCTTAAGCACATTCAGTCAAATCACCTAATGTAGAGCCCTAAAAGACAGGTATTAGCAGTGAACCATAGGCATAGTCTGGCCAGGGTGGAAGGATTCATCCCAGCTGAGTGTGAGCCCACCTTTACAAATTCAGTACAGGGAAAAAAAACCCACAAAACTGCTTAGGTCTGTCTTTTGTGCACATTCCACTCAGACACATCCCTACCAATACCAAAATACAGTCTTTTAATTTTCCTCTGCAGAAATCATGGTTAGGTACAGAAAATGAGATGAGTTAGCAGTTAATCCATTCAAGAGTCAGCAACCCTTTTGTTTCTGTCCTTCCTGGAGTAATCATTTGGAATTCACTGAGCTGAATGTCTATCAGAGAGACACATCCAAAGCTTAATGTTATTTTGCATTACCACCTTCTTGCTTCAAAATTTCAGTGATAGATTAGTAAAATGAATGCTGCCTCGCCATTAACTACAACTCACTCTTGAGTGCACGTGAGAAATAACATTAACATGTAGTTTTAAAGGTTGAACACTGAGTAGCATTCCATTTTGATTTTAGCTTATTCACATGCAAGTTTGTTTTCAAATTTGCATATGTTTCTATTTATAATTATGAAATCTGTCTATAACAGATCCAATTTATGCAGCATGCATATCCTGAACTTTCATTTCCACCACAATGAAATAACATGATCTCAATCTTAACTGCTATTTAGAGCAAGAGATGAGCTGCTTGGTGAAAGATCCTTCATTGTCCTTCAGCAGGATCGATAGTACTGTCACCAGTCTTGTCTCACCAGTTCCAGTGTTATACCAAAACTGCTCTATAACGTTTTACAGAATGTTTATGCATCTACACATAAGCTGGTATCTCCTGTGTGTCTTCATATACCATAGTGTAGTATATGTTATTCTGCATAAACCTTTTTGGCAAGAGAATAAGATTCCTTGGAAAATTTAAATTTTATTACCATATGGACAAGGCCATTTTGGTTTTAATCTGATTAAAACATAAATGTCTCTTTGTTTACCCTAGGGCTTCACATTGGTCATTTGAGCTCTAGTGCAGTCAGCCACATTGTAGCTGAGATAACCTTGTCTTATAGATTTGGGGATATAGGAAGTTTAGGTAAGCTGCTGCTTGAAAGTAACACATTCCTAAAGCAAATGTGTAAAATTACATTATAAATTGGAACATTCTTGATAATGAGTAGAATATCTTAGAAATCGGTGCACTTTGCTACTCATGAGTAATTAATTCAAAATAAAAAAAAATAAAATCTGTGGAAATGATATGTTAGTACACCTTATGCCTCTTCCTGCACACTCCTTTGTTTTAATTTACTGTGAAGCTGATCTATCCCAAGATAGGTTAACATCACACCTCATTCTGTTTCCAGGTTGCTTCACCAGATTTGTTTCTCCTGAGAGTAGCCCTCAAACTCATGAAAAAAATCCTTGAGTTTCCCATGCAGAACTTCACTCCCTAAAGGTGTTGAATATGAATGTATGTGTTTATAGATATGTATGTGTGAATATACATATTTGTATACAGTCTGTGCAGTCCTTGTAAATCTCTCTGATAAAGATTTGGTTTCTATTCTGTGAATGAATATAAGCACCTATGAACACTAAGGTTTTATCCTGTATTTGTTACTCTACAACTGAACACACAATATGGACCCGTTTCTTTCCTGTGGTTTCTTTGGACCGTGCATTTCTGTTGTTTTAAATGGAATTATTTCTTCTTTCTTGGATGGTGAGTTGCATTGTCTGAGTGGGACACATGACCTAGCAACTGGGCACCGTTTTGTCACTCTCTGTACAGGTAAAGGTGTTCATCCTGCCTGACTGTCAAGGCAGAATGGTGGGCACCAGTCTGAGAGTAAAGGCTGCTGAGGCTGGTAGTTCTGCATCACCTACCCCAAATGATATGTTAGTACACCTTATGCCTCCCAGTGATGCCTGATGCCACCATCAGGTAGTGCAGGCCCCAAATTGCAGGACATGACAGTTTTTTCTAGTGGGGCAGGGAAGGCAGCAGACCTGCTGCGAAAGGCATGCCCAGTGAAGAACCTCCTGCACAGGAGGTGAGGTAGTCAGAGGCTGCATAATGTCAAGGAGGATGAGGAGGAGTTAGATAGCTGGTATGAAGAACAGGTTACATTGGACCCACAGCCAATAATCAAACAAACAAAAAGTCCCCCACCAGCACACAGAAAGAAGGGAGGCCAATAATTCAGGAATAGAAGCCTGCAACAGAGAGTTTACTTTTTGGACTTTGCTTAAGAAAAACAAAACCAACAGTGCTTAATTGTAGTTACTGCACTTAGTTTTGTACTATGTTTAGCAAATTCCTATCAAATTTCAACACCTTGCCTATACTAAATTATTTATTTTGTCCCTCCTATCCGTATAGGCGTTGTGTAAAAATATCAAAGTCAAGTCCCAGACAAACTCTGGTATTTTTAGAGACCATATTTACATAGCAAACTTTTAGAATACATATGTTTCTCTGCATGTTTTTGCTGCTGTTTCAGCATGAGTTTCTGGCTTAAGTAACTGTTCACCAGAAACATTTTTTGAAAGTTACTATATTGACAAAATGTTTATGAGGGTTGGCAGAGATTTGGTAAACTGAACTCTGAAGCTAAGTTCTAAACCTACACTGTGTGCAAACACACAGGGGTCACGGCAACCTTACAGCAAGTGCATATAAGGATAGTGATAATTTTGGGGACATATTGAATAAAACAAAAGGAAAAAACCTATTTTTAGGATTTTTGTGTTCTTTTATGTCATCTCTTATACTGCATATTGCTGGGAGACATCACTAGGATAGCTCATCATTTGCAATCCTCCTTTGTGTACTAATTGCCAACAGCATCAAAATTCTCTGGAATAGACTGCAGTAGGTAACAGCTTTCTAGTGCAAGTAAAAAAAATAGGGCATATTTGTAAGTAAAATTGGTGTTATTGGTAAAGATTTAACAAAGGAATTTTAATGATTAGTCCAACATTTTTTAATATTTACAAGTATGAAAATCAATAATCCATGTACTGTTTTTATTAAGAATTTTTTCAACTTCATTAAAGATGCAAAAGTAGTGAGTAAAGGAATTAATATAAATAAAACTAATAGTGACCTGTAATCACCTCAGTCTTATAAACCTCCAGATGATATGGAGAACATCACGTTGTCATTGATGAGGAGCTGAGAAAAAAGAAATTTGTGGTATGTGCTTTTAAAGGAAGTTTGTGTTAAAAGGGTATGATTTGTGAAATCAGGAATCTATGTGGAGAAACAGGCTTATTTTTTAGGGAAAAAATAGGTTTTGAATGATTTTAGATGTACAATACAAAGTCAAAATGTCATTATAGGATAGAGGCATTTCTTTGACAGCTTTGTCAGTACAGGCATCTGCATAGCACCACCTCCATTATGAGGCCCCAGAGTTATACAACTTTGTATAGTAAGGTTATATGGTATGTTTGTGTATATATAGATAGATATTTACGTAAGATAATTACTTGTGTTTGTAATGGGTCTGTATCATCAAATCCATAAATTTCCTTAAAGACAGCTTTAAGTGCTCTTTGTGCCCACGCCCCCTTGCACATACAGACACATGCTCTAGTTCTAACAAATGATGCTACAGTTCTTTTTAACCAGATTCCATCTTACTTGGGATGAGTAACCAGTACAGTTTATTTCTTGACGTTTGCCTGAGCTGGCGTTATGTCATTCACCTGACCGCAACACAGCTCAGGACAAGAGACCAGCGCAGAGGAATTCTGCAGAAATCTGACAGATGTTTTTGCAGATTGTCAGGCTGGTCTTTGTTCTTTGTAACATCTTGTTCACATGAGAAACTTAGCAAAGTCAAGTTTGATATTGAAAATGTTTTGAATATTCAAGTTGGAAAATTTCAGTTTATGTATCTCAATGTACATGAAGATCTCAGGACCATAATGTCTCCCAGAGGAAAGTTATGCTAAATTCTGGACTACGTAAGGTCTACTCTTACTTTGGTGGATATGTCATGTGCATAGTGCCTTTAGACCCTAGACTCCAAGAAACTGTCACTCTAGTTCAGCATAGGCTACTTACATTTTCTTCAACCCATTTGTATTTATTAAATATTATTGTGAGCAGCAGGTTTGACTATAGTCCCAGCTTTTCCCCTTCGGTCTTTCATGTTTTAAACAAATACAGATTGGTTTGTCTCTTGATTTGGTTACTATTTGCATGCTTTTAACTTCTATTTTAACTGTGTGTCAAAGCTTATTTTGAAGTGGGAAAGACTGCCAATTAAGAATTTTCTTATTGATCATAAAAGAAGTAAAGGGTGTTTTCTAACTCACTTGCAAACCTTCCACCGGAATTTTCAAGTAGCCTTTAAGCAACTGTCAGCCATTCGCCTGTGAAGAAAGGTTTCAAGTTTTGTCATGCAATTAGTGAATGTTCAAAAGGCCACAGCGTTCACAGACTGAGCTCTGGCAGGGAAGTCTCTGTACAGGCAATTCTCCTTCTTCTAAGCATACCTGCAAACAGTCTACCAAAGATAGAAGAGCTCAGTAAAATTGCACAGGAGATACAATAATAAAAATCCTACTTCAAGGGGAATAGTCAGGGCTTTGTATTATGAACTCACTTAAATAAGTGACTTAGTTTTAAAATACAGCCTTACTTTTTATGGGAATGTTTCTGAGCATCTGTATATATACACATGCACACATAAACATTAATTTTGGTAATATTCTTTCAGCCCTTTCTAAATATACATCTGATTTAACTCAATGAGGAGTAAAGATCTCTGGGTGTAGATTGTTGTGAAAAATTTCATCTCTATTATAATTTCATTCAAATTTCATAGAATCACAGAATCATTTAGGTTGGAAAAGACCCTTAAGATGATTAAGTCAGACTGTTACCCTAGCGCTGCCAAATCCATTACTAACCCATGACCTTAAGCACCACATCTACATGCCTTTTAAATACCTCCAGGCATGAGGACTCAACCACTTCTCTGAGCATCCTGCTTTTGTGCTTGGCGACCCTTTTGGTGAGGAAATTTTTCCAAATATCCAATCTAAAGCTCCCCTGGTACAAAGCAAGGCTATTTTCTCTAATTGTATCACTTCTTACCTGGGAGAGGAGTCTGACACTCACCTGTCTACAACCTCTACTGAGGTAGTTGTAGAGAGTGATAAGGTCTGCCCTCAGCCTCCTCTAGGTCAAAAAATCCAATTCTTTTAGTAACTACTCTTAAGACCTGTGCTCTCTAGAGCCTTCACCAGCTTCACTGGTTGTCTTTGGATGATGTTTTCCAAGTACTCACCCAATGAGACTCCATTCTAGAAACACTTTAAGTGACTGTCATTTAGCAGGTACCTGGCAATTTGTTAATCTCGCCCTTATGTGCTGCCTTGAACTTGTTCTGTAAAACTGAAGACACTTTTTTAGTAGTGACATGTCCATCAACTACTGATAGCTTACTGTACATAGTAAAGAGACAAACAGAAGAGAATCTGGTGATGTATTTATGGCCATTAGATTCCTGATTTTTGGTGTCCTTCTAACATACTGTCGTAACTCATAGGTCATAGTCATAAGCAAATACTATCATAAGTTGCAACAGAAGCATTCAAGACAGGAGAGCGTCCTGGCATAAAGGAAGACAAGTATATTGTTTACTGAAGCATGAAAGTTGTCTTGTGTTCAGGTGAACATTTCAAGCTTATGTTCTATATCAAGAGCTTTTTAAAATACTCCTATTTCATTTGTTGTCTAAGTTTGGCCTACTTATTTGGTACTGTAATATTATATTCCTAAAATGAGGCAGATTTGTCCTCTTTTTGGGATCTTCAAAAGAAGCATATTACATTCCTGATAGGCATTAGAAATCTGTGCTTTGCAGTAAATTGGTCTCCTCTGAGAGTCTCTTTAATTAACCCATTCAATTATCTTATGTAACAGAGATATATTAGAGAATTTGGTACTATTTTTCAGGGTGATATATCTTTCAGGCACACTCTAGATATATTCTTCCTGTCCTATGTCTTTAATATCCAGGTACATTCATACACACAGAGATACCTACTTGTGCACACACATGTGTCCACATACCCATACAATGCTGCTATCTCAGAAACTATTTTCTTTTTCATTTTTTGCAAAGATGGAAAAGCATGATATATAAGCACGCTTTCCTCATTTTTTTAAAGAACTGAAGGTATTGTATTTTCATAATTTGTAGATTCAGAGTTTGTGATAAGATGGAAAAAAACCCCAATGTAAATAGACTTTGGGGTCTATTATGTCGAGCAAATGAATGGGAGGATTTGTATGAATAATTTCCGCTACCACTAATGGCCATTTTAATTATTATATGCCTCAAAGAGATAGCATGCCCTGATGAAGCTGAAGTATCTGTGATCTTCTAGTGAGTTGCCTGCATGTAAACTTGCTAAATGATTTTTAATTGGTGCATCTCATCACTTGGTTATTTTAACAAGTCTGGCAGCTAATTTTCCTAAAGTCCTGCTGCTGATATTTATCTCTCCCTTCAGTAAAGAGCAGTTCATTGACACCAGCATCCTGAATCCTATTTATCATAAATAGCTGCAAATAAAGATTAATTCCCCTGGTAACCTGCAATTTAATTTTACTGTTTGAATATGAATGCATTCATTTTGCATCTAAAAAGCCTAGGAGCTCTTCATTGCACTTCTTCCGTATCATGCTGAGGACTAAAATCATTTAACTATATTGTGGGGTCCATGTTAAATTGAATAACAGTAATAACAAGAGATGCAGTAAATTCAACATAATCTTTTTAAACAGTGAAAAATCAGATTAAAAATCCTCACATCTCAAGACAATTCCATGTATTGTCACTAAGAACTCTCTAGACTGATATTTCTTTATTTCCTACTATAAACAGTAGAAATCTAAGAAGTAATCACAGTAGACATAAAAATAGATAATTCCCATTGTTCTTATTTTAAAGTTGCCACAAATTATTGCTACTTTTGTTCCAGTACTCTGCTTACAGCTCAGAGAGAGTATTCTCCCTACAGAAACTGCATTGTGTGCTTTGAGTGGCAAGATCACGTGGGCTTCACCTGCCTGTTTTAGCTGTGTTTGGTCAGTGTCCAGTGAGCTCCTCCGATCCAAAGAGGTGCAAAGGTTGCTTGCCAGAGCATCATGATTTACACTTGGGAATGAAATGGCTCTGGATTTTCTGTGTTTAAATCCTGTTTTAAAAAATTATTATGGTTAAGAGAAAATCATCCTTTGTTGAACTGTAATGTGTAGTGGACAGGGGGTTATTCAGATTTGGGGGTTTTGTTGTTAGTTCAGAAATGAAGCTTCAAATTCTGTAAGGGCTCAGGGGCTTAGTTTGGTTCTTCATTATCAAAGAAAGCACAGTATCAACTACTGAATATCATGAGGGATAGTAAAATATTTCTAAGATGTAAGGTTATTTTGCCAGTAAAATTCTTTTGCTTTTACAACTATTGCTACTTTTGATTATTTTGGAAACCTGAAAGCACTTTGCTTGCTTTCTATTCATGTCTCAGTTTCTTCTAGAGGCGTTGAAGACTCCATATGCCGAAAGCCTAGCCAGTACTTCAGGGTGATAATGAGACATCACGTATGGTCAAGCTGAACCTAATTTGACTGCAAGCTCTCTTGAACGTGTTTGTTTCTCTTCAGAAATAAAATGTAGTTTGTCTTTTTAAAAAGTGCCTTTTCTGAATATACGTTGTATAGTATTTAGTGTACTAGAAAGATGAGAAAGATAATCTAGGTCACAAGACATATGTTTTTTATCTTTTTTCCCCTTTGAGTAGTCAACCATGAAGACTTGACCTTTCTAACATGGATATTTCATGTTACCAGTCTCAAACTAAAAAAAATAAAAAAGCAAACATCACCGAACAACTAAACAAAAAGCCCCACTGAAAGCAGTTCCTAACTCGTGTTTCTGTTTGCAAAGCAGATAACATTACAAGGTGTGCATGCAAATAGTTTTTCAAGGTTAGCTTCAGAAACATGAGGACAAGGTATATAATTAAAAATATGTAAACTGAGAAAAATATGACCTCAGTATTTTTTCTTATTTTCATTCTCATAGTTGTTCACTTTTGAGTCTAAAACAACACTGTAGTATTTAGATTATGTTGGTTCTGCCCTTTAATCTTTCCTCCTTCCAGATCATTGTTAAGCAAGTAAAGTATTTTTCTTCCTTCCCAATTGGAAATGAAAATGAGAGCCCTCAGCTCCTGAAGTTCCAACATTGCTTAAGTCCCGATGTATTTAGTAATCTTCCTTTCATTTCTTCAAGGTGGCATAATGACATAAGAAATGAATGATCTGGTGTCTGTCATTTCCTCAGAGTTAAAAATGCAGATGCCTTTACTAGTCTACATGCTACTAGGGAACTTGACCATCACAGGAAATGTTCAAATAAGGTAGCAGCAGTTAATTTCTTGAGTTTCTTGAAGTCTGTGCCAGACTTTGGTTTGGTGGGTTCAGAAACTAGCAGCGGTGGATAAATGAACAATTTAGTTCCGGACTGCAGATTGTGTTGTTATGGAATTATAGGGAAAAGGGATGCAGCAGGTGCATCCTTTGGGCAGCATTAGGCCCTAGGAAAAGAGAAGATGATTTGACTAAGAAACCAGAATGCAATTAATTAGGGATGACCCCTCTCTACTGAGTCAGACTATTTTGCAAGACTTCTGCCACAGAGGTTATAAATCAAAAAGAGTACATCTGCCAGTGAGGTTTCTGAAGTGATGGATTACATATCTGCTTAGCATCCTGCCTTTGGATCAGGACTTTCACATCTTCCTCTGCCTTGTTTTGACAACAGCACAACATGAAGTCTTAGAGGTAAAGCAGTCTGTGGAAAACTGCTTTACATTAAATCAGAGCCCTTTAATCCTGGTTCATGCTCTTAGGACAAGTTAAGGAGCCAATATACCAAGCAAGTCACTGTTGCATTTAATGATACACAGGCATGCGGACAGGTATGCACCCTTATTTTGCACATGACTTACAAGATTCATATTTCTGTTCTGCTGATGACAATATGAGAAATATATCATTATATACTTTAAATTTCTCCTTTTCTAGTACCTCCATATTCTCATATAATTAATCCTTTGTTTAAAAAAAAAGCCTTTATTGCCTAGATATGTCTTAGTACAGACAAGGTAAAATTATCTGTTAATGATCTTACATGTAGAGGTTAATTCTCAGAAATTGTCTCACGCTGTACTGGTCCTACTGCTGTTCCTGTGGAAGGAGCAAATAAGGCTGTAAGGATCTCTGCTCCAGATAGTTACATGTGGACAACCAGGAACTAAAAATAACATCCATTTGTGGAGAAGCAATGCAAGGGGGAGGGGAGCAAAAGTAGAAAAAATAACTAACATTGTACTGAATACATACAAAAAAAGTTTTTTTGTGATGTTCACTCAGCTCTGTGCTTGGAAATCTTAAACTAAATTAAAGAATCACCTTCCACTGGCTTAACCTAAGACCTGTATTAACATCTAGCTGACATTGTAGCTGAACTAAGCAAAACACTCCCAGCATAGCATTATTTTAGGAAAAACTGTGCTTTATGTGTATAATTAATTCCAGCTGTTCCCTCCAGCCTTCCAAGAGGTCTGTAAAGAAGCAGGATATATAGCTCAGGGTTTCTTCTGCCCGCAGGACAGCATCATTCAGAGCAGAGCATACCCTTCTGTAGCCCTCACCCGGGTATCTAAGCCAACAGAAGTTTGTATTGTAGACACTGCCTATGGAGTTCCTAACAATTCTGCCACTCAAACTCTTAGGGCTTTTTAACCCTTTCTCAAGAAAATATTGGTTTCTTTTTAAAGTAGCTACAAAGGAATAGGTAATTTTTAAAATTCAAATGGAAAAGCTTATTCTTTCAGGAGTATGTAAGAGCTTCCTATTGACTTTTCTTCCTTTAGATTCGACAAAAAGGGTCAGTCGGTCTTTTCTTCTTTGTCTTTGAAAGAAGCTGGCACAGATTGCAGGGGAACCATACTGCCTACTATTTGCCCAATGGGATCACAGCAAATAAAAGGCAAGGGTCTTACCTAAAAGAAAGGACTGCACAATCATACCCTTTCTCCTATTTTCCCTCTTTTTCCCAAAATATCTTTCATTCCAGTTTATGTAGCTACCAAGGCTTAGCAACAGGAATGAAAAGAAACTGTCTGGCTTTAATAAATATACATATGTATGTAGGTTTCTGTAGTGTACCTTAGTACTGTATAAAACTTAAGCGTATATAATTCTTTAGACTTGAAATATATATATAAATTGAGTCCTTCCAAGGTACATTAATTGAACCAGTGTATTCTCCTCTGGAGAATATGTAAGTTGTCCCATACAATGCCTATAGAAATGCACATATTTTTGTGTATTTGAATAAGCATATACACATGATAAAATGAACAGTGGAATACTTCCAACCATAGCTGATATATATTAAAATATATATATACTTATTCTTAAATTAGGCTTTGTAATTGCTGAAGATATACTGAAATCAGTTTCAATTATGAATGCCTTTTCTTTCTATTCACTAGTCATTAATAAAAGGTAGTGAACCATAAAAAGAATTTTTTGTTTTAATTGCCCAACCAGCCCTGCTTAGTATTTAACTAAATGCAAAACTGGCACAGGAAAACCACTTTGAGTAATGCATTTTGGAAATGTCTACAAATGACCCAAAATTAGTTTCTCAAACCAAAAGTATTTTAGCTTGAACTCACCCGTAAAAGCCTAGGAACAAGTACCTACTTTTACATTTTTCTAATGACATACATTTCCAGTAAGGGAATAGTGAGATCAAATTAGTACTTAGAATTGCAGGACTGTGAATAATTGATTTCAAGTAGAAGTAGGGAAGGTTTATTTGGATTTTTTTTTTTCAGCTAGAAAATGGTGGATATTTAATGGTTTGCAAAATTGAGATGTTGGACTGGTGACTAGAATCTACTTTGTGTTTAGAAAATGCTCATTATTTTTCAAGGCTGAATGATGTATCCTAGATTGAGCTGTTGTACAAGATCATTGGTACCAATATACTCTGTGGTCTTGGCATAAGAAATTACGTGCCTTGCTGCACTAGATTTGCATCAGAGAAATTGAGAAATTGCTCTAAATGTTTAAACTAAACCCTAGCAGGAACAAAATAAAAACTCCTGTAAGGAATGAAGATGTTATTGTGAAAGAAAGCCTTGGATCACCTGCTCATTTGGTCCTTCCATTTGATGCTGTAGTTATCTTGGTAGTCCAAATAATCACTCACATAAAAAATTATAGCAACAGTAACAAATGCATAACTTGTACATAATGGAATAATTAGGGGTTAACAGACTAACCCTTAATATTTGTCAGTCTAATCCTGTAAGAGCATGCCCAACTCACACTTTATCTCCATTTTCCTGATATCACTCATTTTTACCCTTAGGCCTCCATCTTCATTTATTTCCTATAGTTCTACTCCATTAAGTAGATCATCCTGAAATAGCCAGTACCATTTGTCAGTCTTCTGTTCTGGTCCCTAAGCTATCTGGTAGCAGGGTAATGTTTCTCATGCCCTTCCTCACTTTGTGTCTTCAATAAAGTTTGTCATTCGTTATCTTACATTAGGGTCAGAATCAGATGTGTAATTAAATACTAAAATTTAACTGGTTCTGAGCACTGAATTAGACTGGTTGTTTCATCTTCCTCTCTGGGCCTGGTTGGGAGTTATACTCATCCCAGTCACACTTCTGCTTACAGAAGTTTCTCATTTGCCTTTTGTAGCATATCACACATTACTTTTATGTTTTCATGGGCTCACCCAATAAGGAACCTAAGCCCTCCAATGTGTAGCATAAAATTTCAAGCTCCAAATAAAATAGGAAGTTCAGGATTCTGGGAACATCAGGATTAGGTTTTATTGAGAGCAAAGGTGGAATAGCACTGGAGAAGTGCTGATTTTTCCTCACTGAAATGCAGCTAGAGGAAGCGTTGCCGCTGCTGTGGTTTTTCTACAATAACTCATGGGCTGAGCACTTCCCCAGGATGTGTGGAATTCAGTTACCAGCTGTCTTTGAGGAGAATAAGCCAGTTCTTCATGTGTCGCAGGACTTTCAACCTCCATCTGACTCCAGGCTCCAGAGAAGGCCCTGTGCTGACTGGACCTTCTGATGTCTCAGGAGGAGTTTGAGCAGAGGTTGTGAGAAACTTTGAAATTATTGCCTAGTGATCTCCAAGCAGGAGAAAGTTCCATGTTCTACTCCCTACTCAGTGCACTGTTTCATGTGTTTTGGACACATGTAGTCACTAGATAAATTATATAAGCAAACATCAGAGTGTAGATACTCATGGAGGAAGTTTCCAGATCTTGTAGTCTTTAGCTACCCTTTTGTAAGCTGCATTGTTATATTTAGAAAACAGAGATTGATTTATTAGAAGACAAATAGATTTTTACTTTTTTGTTGCTGTTTAATTTGCCCCTTAGCCAACAAGCTGAGGAGGTATGCATGGCTAGTGAAACACCTGCATGGAACTATCGTTACAGAAACTGCTCCCTAGGCATCTTTGAGCTGGTAGGCTGAGGAGTACTCTGGTATGACAGCAGTAAATTTGTGCGATGCTGCTTCACTGATCTACTCTTTGTAGAACACTTCTCTAGGGCTCTCCTAAAAGCCATCACACATGTTTCTGCATCCCCATTACATTCTGAATGATATGCCACAAATCGGATATGCTGTAGCACATCCAATTAAATAAGTCATTCAAAATATGAGGATGTAAATGCAAACTCATTGTCTGGGTTTCTGGGAAGACTCTGACACTCCTGAAACCTATCATTCAATTACAGTTACTTTATTAGTCATATTAGCTTTCATTTGAATTACTTATGAAAAAGAAAGGGGGAATAATTAATTGTTAATGTAGTATCGTCTTTTTTTTTCTGGAGAATGAACAAAGAGGTTTCTGTGGGTAAATTATTTTTTAAAATTTGATTCTGCATATACCTGTAGTCACAATGGAAGTTATGTGAGTTATTTAATGCAAGTGTTTAGAGATAGCAAGAATACAAGTTCTTGGACAGTGTCAGTATTAGCAACAACAACTCCCCAGAATGTGAGTATAATAATCACTGTAAATTCCTGGATCATATATTATAAATCTAAATGAAATTGGTGCATGTTTATGGTGTGCTAGTGGTCATCCTGTGATTTTTCAAAATTGTGCCCGCTGCTGAGAGTTAAACTCTGAAAGGAAACATGCAGTATTATCAAAACTTATTTCTTTATACACTTCAACCCTCAAAGAGATGTGAGCACACAAGCAGAGTAGATGCCAAGGGATGAGCTGCTGATTCTGTGAGTGTTACCAAAGTCATGAAGATGTGTGTGTCCTGTAGTACCTGCTGTAGGAAGGAACTGCCCTGTCCCAGAGCAGAGCTTGGTCCAAACTACAGCCTCACATGAGAGCACAGGCAGTCAGCACACACACTTTTCAAACAAAACATGTTCTATCAGGTATTTCCACAATTAAAGAACAGTTGTCTGGTTAGGTAATAATAAAAAAATAAACCATGCTACTGTTTGGAAATTATTTCCAAACTACAGAGGCATGTTGTCCTTCAGCGCAGAGTCCCTTAGAACCTTTGTAAAATGGGTTCTTTGATCTTAAAGTGTGTTAAGGATCGTGGGCTTTTTCAGGCTCCTGTTCTGAAATTGGTGATAAAAATGGGATATCATCAGATGTTTATCAAAACATTTTAAATCCTTCCTTGAGGACAGGATGCAGGCACACAGTTAATGTAGCACCAAGGCAGGACACAAGGACGGAAGTCCCACAGATGGTTCTGTTCTTTAATAGAGGTCTCCATCTCCTCAGCTCCTCGGCTTCAGTTATATTTGCTAAGAGTGCATTAGATGAGCATGCTGTTGCTTCTTTTACTCCAACTGCTATCACTGATGTTTTGGAGCCAGATTTTGCCAGTAGCAGTTTAGTATTTCCTGGAAAAACAACATGCTGAAGTATGACTGGTGTATCGATTAAGCAATTTTGTATAAAATACATAATTGACACGAGTTGTGCTCTCTCGCTTTTCCAATCCATTATGCAAAATTATAAAATGCCAAAGGAATATTGTCATTGCTTTGGTTTTACAATGATGAGAGACATTAATCCTTCAACGGTGATGAATGGTGCAGCCAATTTAGTTCATTCTAATTTAGACCAATTTAGCTAAAATGAGAAATTAGAATATATAATATAGCTGTTGGTATAGTATTTGGAAGACACAAAAGGTTTACAGGTGTATTTATTGAGATGAGTATGGCATAATGATCACTGCTGTATGGATCATAGTCTGATTCTGACCAAGATAGTATTTTAGTCTCAGATTAAATCATGAAAAAAGATTCATGTGTTATTGTTTCTGAAGGACAAAACAGTATCTGGTAGCAACCCACTGGTAAGAGAATGTCTTAAAAAAAAGTGAAGGGCTAGAAAAAAAGTCATCTGCACGCGTAAGGAAGGAGTGGGATCTCCCTTAGTTATTTACTAACACAGTCTGCAGTAGTTAAAATGCAGATAAAAATGGAGGCCAGGTGTAGAACGACATATGTGTTTGTGAATGTCATATGTGCACTTAAGACTGTCAAACTAGGAAATCACAAGAGCTGATAGGGAACATTAAAAAACTTCTCAGAAATATGGAAAGTTTAAAAAATATATTAAAACTTATGAGTTTCTTACAAAGTTACTGGGAAAAATGCACCAAATTATAATTAAACCAGTAACTTCACAGAAAATGTGATAATAAAGCCGCAGCAGATATTGTGTATCATGGAGGTTCACTGGCTTTTATGGCAGCTGAGGCAGAGAGCTTAAATAGACCGATATTTTTATAAATACAATGGTGTGTATGTGTGTTGGAAAGGTCTGTGGATTTTCACTTTGTTGATAGCTAATAGGTTATTCATGCTATCACCCAAATTTGAAGTTTTTAATTTCAGGGTTAAGAAAATCCAGAGGTTGGGCTAGCTCTAAGGTTAATGAACTATGTATGACAAGGAAGGATAGTTCAGGAATCATGTCTTAGACTTATAAAAATGTCCTTGTAAAAAAATAGTGCTGCTGTTCATATTTTCATCTTTCTTTGTGCAATCTGGCCACGTAAATCTCCTGAAACAGAATGCTCTTCTGGATTGGATCCCAGAGCATAAAAGACACTAAGGGAATAGTAATAATCACAGTGACGCCTCACAGCAGTAGCAGAAACACTCCTATCAATGGCAACAGGGTGAGTTGGGAAAAAATGAGATATTAGTGCAATTGAGAGTATATATCATCAGAGCCATCTTTTTTTTTTCCTCTCAGCCACATCACTGAGAAGAAGATATTTTTTTCACGCTCTAATAAAACTGGATTCACATCCTGGAGAGAGAGTAAGGGGAGGATACTCTTATAATGGAAAAACCAAATGCATCAATGAAACATTGCTGATGTATTAAAAATAGTTAATGGTCCAGATTACAGTTCTCCTGAATTTCTTCATTCAGTTAAGCTATCTGCTTTCTTGTGCCCTTGAGAAACCTTGCAGTTTCTCAGCCTTCTCTTAAAGATGAAAGATCATGGTTGAATAGATGAGCAAATCTTTGGTTGTATGTAGTGGCAACACACTATTACAGATTTTCTGAATTCCCTATACAAGGTCTTATGGCCCTGAGTGCACTTAGAAGCCACATCTTGGGTGTCCCCTCACCCCATGCCACATTTCATCTCACCCTGGGGTGGTCAATCCCTGCCTGAGGAACACCATGAGTTCCAATCTCTTACCCTGCTTTCTGGATGGACCAATGCTGTAGTATGGAGCCTGTCTCTTTCCATATCTGCTGCAGCCCCAGACTGGGCAGGAGGGACCCTTGATCTGTTTGATTACTTGCTGTGTCTCTGTCCATTACCTGCTCCCTTGCTGCCTGCCTGCCATGCTCAGACCTTGCAGGACTGGACCCAGTAGGTGACAACACAGTCTGCACTGGTGGCAGGCTTGGCTCCTGGCTTGTTCCCTGCTCATGGAGCAGCCCCATTCATACTGTAGCACGATTATGAACTCCAAAAGGTATTGTAGACAAACTAGGCTGCTTTAAAAAATGTAATTATACCCCCTTTTTCTCCTTCTGTGGTGGCTTCAGTGGAAGCAAAAATATTCTTAACATTCTTGAAAGTCCCATCCTAAATGCCTAATTTCTAGATTGGGAGTAGGAAGGTTAATATGCTCTGAGTACTAAAGGACGATGACGATGATGATGATGATAATCTCTTGTCAGTGGTCTTTTTTTTACTTTTTTAACCTTTCAATAGGACAACTTGTAGTCTTTGAGGTATTTATTGTTGTGGCACTCCATACAGTGTGCATACAACGTGGAAAGACATGCACACACCAGAGAAATGATTTAATGAATTTAATGAATTAATTGAAAAGAAATGATTCAAAATTGGGAATAGAAATTCCCTAGTTCAATCTGACAAAAGAAAAAAAAATAATGAAAAAGTTATAGCAGCTCTTGAAATTTTCTTCTTTATAAGTTTTATGGAGAAAGATTCTTTAGCATGGAAGTTCACTGTTGCTGTTACTAAAGCATCCAGTAGTGTAAACAGCCCAAACCAACATGACATAAGAAAATGTTAGATAATTTCCTTATTAATTCTGTCCTCCTGTTTTGCTCCTGTGTTCAGCTCTTGTTTTCACGCTGCTTTTGTACTGAATGACAAGGACATAAGGGCAAAGAAGCAACACATCATGCAGACCTATATGATTATTATTCAATGCAGTACAAGAGTACTCTGTTGCTTTGCTAAATATTTTTTTCTTTAAAAAAATAAATCTGTATTCTCAGTCTTCTAAGCGTTCTCAGTACAAATTAAGAAATAGAGGCATCCCATTCCTTGAAGTTGTGAATCTGGTTGTCGAATGATTAGCAGTACCATACTGCAGATATCACCAAAAGCAAGGTTGAGAGTCCTTGGAAATAGAAAACATAATCCTCCTCAAATTAATATAAGCAATCTGAATCCTGACAGGTTTAACTTATAATTTGAAATTTCCTGAGGTTACTGTTTCTGTCTCTTTCTATCTGCTGCTCAGATAGCCTTACCAAAGAAAGCTGTTTCCTAAAGTCCAGTCTGTACTTTTATTTCTTGCCTGACATGCTTTTATGAGTACATTATTCCTCCTTGTCTTAGCTGAAGTAGTTTATATATCTATTT